>OX155895.1:31640487-31699489 GCA_944588485.1 Phosphuga atrata
TTATGTTATGCTCATAACATTTTTCCATTATTTGTCTTTGCGAATTTGATCTATGGTTGACCTGTTGCTTCGGAATCCTCACTGGTAATCACTTAATATTCTTTTGAATATATTGCAAGTCTCTTGCATATTACAGCTGACAGCACCTTGTAGGCTATATTTAAAAGAGTGAACCCTCGGTAGTTAGCGCAGTCCTTCTTATTTCCCTTTTTATGGATTGGGCATTTGATGCCTTTTTTCCATTACTTTCCACTGAAAAAAAGTATGTTAATAAAAAAAAAACTGTATAATTTGAAGCAATTGATAACTGTTTATACATGTTTATCGTACATGTAATTCGAGTGATTGATAATTACTATAATCATATATGTACGTCGTAGTCATATAGTGAAAAATAAGTCAGATTGGGTAAAACAGAGCCATTGCATGATCTGTCGGCAGTTCGAGTAGTTCATCTAATTCGTGAATCTCATGAAATCGCCAATTTTATGAGGCAATTGTTTAACTAGGATTTATACTCACTATCTTACCTACTTACAGATTCGATGTTTCAAAAAAGTGCTGTCATTTGATAGTATGAAGCAACTTGTCTTAATTAACACACTACTTACATTTATACTCTGTTTTTTATATTTTTAATAAAGACATAAATAAAGAAGCATATTTGAGATGGTTTCACGAACTAGCTAGTCATATCGAGTATTTCATATAGAATAGGTACGTGAACTGTCGGAAGATCATGCAATAACTCAGTTTTATACAATCTGATGGATTTCACTATATGACTACGACATATACATTATAGAGAAACAATAGTGAAATCACAAGCTCAGTGTCAAAAAGAGTATCGACAGAGATAAAGGAAAAAAGAAATTTTACAAATTACAGATTTGGAAAAGTAGGTTCTTAAAATTTTATAATTCGAAGCTTACTGTTTACATGGGCTTATCAAACATGTGATTCAAGTGTATGCTTTTTTTTACTATATTTATATACATTCTAGAGAGACAATAGTGAAATCACAAGCTCAGTATCGACAGAGAAAGAAGAAAAAAAAATTTTTACAAAATACAGATTTAGAACATGCTGCAGGCGTTAAAATATACAAACATAAATTTCAATCAAAGAAAAAACGTGTTGAATCTCAATCTTTACAATCATCGAAAGAAGATTCATTACCAACCATATTAATTGAAAGTAATGAAGAAAGCGAAAAAATAATATTTAGTCCCTTTCTGAATAATCAAATTCAATCATCCGTTAATGATGAAGCTCAGCAAATAATTGGTTTAAGTTCTCAATCATTCCAAGCCCCATACGAGGGAACATAGTGAATGTTCAATGTCAACTGTCTTGTTGCATCATGACAGAAACATTGCTGGCGACGGTAATTGCCTATTTTCATTTCTTATAAGAATTTTACATCTTCAAATATTAAAAAAAAGGTTGTTCGATTCTGTTAAATGCGTGAGGAACTTCGTTCCTGACGGGGGTCCCCTGACCGCATACGTTTTTTTTTGTTTGCCAAAGCTCAACTGTTCGTGTACCGACAACCTTTGTATCGCTTCGAACTGTCAATGGTGCAGTGTGCCCAACATTTCGTGCTGCATGTCAACAGCTCAAATTGCTTGAAAACGCAATTCGTTGGGACATTACAATAGCTGAATCAGTTCTTTCTGCATCTTCAAATCAAATACGCACATTATTTGTTATCATTATTTCGATCGATGTTTCCGATCGAATCCAATTGAACTGTGACATGTCAGAAGACATTTTACATCGATTTGTGTCACTTCAGGGAATCCCGATCTCGAGGTGAATGAGGAAATACATAACCAGGCTTTGCTTTTGATAGAAGACATGTGTTACTTCATGTGCGGCAGTTTGTTAGTAAAGTTAGGAATGCCAACGCCAAATCGTGATACGAACGACGTTTTGAATCGAGATTTGGAAGATGAACATGATTACGACCGAGATGCATTGAACGGATTAGTTTGAACGAGTGTACCACTGTTGAACTCAAAACAGAAGGATGTGCACGATAAGCTAATGAAGGCAATTGATGATGGAAATGGTGGCTTATTTTTCCTCGATGCGCTCGGTGGAAAAGACATTCCTCATGCCATTGATTTTAGCCACTGTTCGTGCGAGATCCGAAATTGCCGTAGCAGTTGCTTCTGCAGGTATAGCGACCACGTTGCTACAAGGATGCAGAACGGCTCAATCAGCGTTTAAACTACCGTTAAACCTTTAAACGACTGAAACACCCACATGCAACATTGCGAAACAATCGGCAATGGCCAAAGTGTTAATAAAGTGTTAAAGCAAATAAAATGATCATATGGGATGAATGCGGAATGGCGCACAAACGTTCCATCTGCCGAAGATTTCTCCAAGCAATTGTTGTCAATCGGTAATGGCCGTCTTCCCGTCGACGAAACGAAAGGATTGATTTTGTTTCCGCATATTTTTTGCAATTTCGTCTCAACTAAGGACGAGCCCACTAACAAAGTGTTCCCGAACATTATTGTTAATCACAAAAATTACTATTGATTGAGTGAACGAGCAATTCGGCTTTTGGGGTTTGGGCTTTTTTTTATACGTCGTACCTTATGCGAGGGAGAGGACAGACACGATTATATTCCCATCTATTATATAATCGTGTACGATTTTGTTACCATTTTGTTGTTTTCAGCTAATAAGATATTTTTTAATGATTATAGATTCTGATGCGATATATATATATATATATATATATATATGTATATATATATATATATATATTATATATGTATATATATATATATATATATATATATATATATATATATATATATATATTATATAAGTATGCGTCTAACGGTTGACCCGCACGGACGCATATATCTCTTGAGAATGGCGAATGTTCGCCGAAACGTCGAGAATCCGGTTCTTTTCAGAGCCAATCCTCAGCATCAACGCGGAATCCCCGAGAAAACAATACAACACATATATATATATATATACATATATATATATATATATATATATATATATATATATATATATATATATATATATATATATTATATACAGGGTATCCCAACGAAAATTTGACCCCCCCCCCTATAATTGGAAAACCGAATAATATTTCAAAATTCGCAGAGACCCGTCGATTTTTGTTCTTGGGGGGAGCTTTTTTGACAGCCAAGCCAACTCGATATGTTCATCCCCCTAATGCCTAGCAAACCCCAACTTAAAAATTTCAAATGCAACTTCCCCACTTGTGGCACATCATTTTAAAACCCTTTTCATTGCGAATACAGTGACGTACCGTTTTTAGAAATCGGTTGAGATTTGACAGAATTATTGGTTACAAACGAAAAGATGACAAACCAACTTACGCGTAGTAAATTTCTACAAAAATGCCCACCACTAATAAGTTTTTCATCTACTACACATGACCGCATTACCTAATTGTTATTGATGTGTCTATCAGTTTACAAAAAGGTCAGAAATGAAATAAAAAAGCTGAAGCAAATAAAACTAGATACTAAAATAGTTATTAGTAGAAGATACTTAAGTTTATAGGAATTCAGACCTTTTCAAAATAACAAAAAATCAGTACTACAAAAAAAGTCGGTGTTTTTTGCTTGTGACCAAGAAATCGTTAGTTTCAGCCGTTATTGAAAGTATTAACGTGTGTTCGAAATGGTTTATTCTTTCGCGGAAAGAGTAGAAATTGTTGCAATTTATTATCGAAATCACGATTGCGCTAAAGCTACAGCACGAATTTTTAATGCCAATCATCCTGAAAAAAATGTAAACCAGGTTCGCTTTTAAACAAGAAACGTGAAGTAATTGGGCCAGTTCGAAATGAAGCAGTTGAAGTGGCAGTTTTGGGTCATGTACAGATGGATAATAAGCAATCGATTACAACTGTGTCTCAAACTTGGCGTATCCCGTTCCAGTGTTCCATATATATATATATATATATATATATATATATATATATATATATATATATATTTATACAAAATTTTTGCTCGTAAAAATTATGTATTTTAAGTGGTGTGTGGTTTATTGGGAGAGAGGTTTATGGCGAGGGACAGAGCGTTAACATTGGATTGGTGTTAGCGAGAAGAAAACATTGTGTAAAAACAATGTAAAAAAAATGAATTGGTTTTTCTTTCGAAATTTCAAATTAATTTATTGTCAAATTTTCTTTTTATTTGTGGTATATATATATATATATATATATATATATATATATATATATATATATATATAATAATAATATGTGGGATTCTATATAGAGGAGTAACAACCTCGTTAAAAAACCTGGGTCAATCTGGTTCCGGATGGTAGCACCCTGTAAGGGCCCCTGCCTAGGGTTACTAGGTGAAAAATGGTCAACGGTCTTGCCAGCGGAAGAGGATTCTTAAATTCCCAACGCTGGATGGAGCCGGGTGGTTACACCAATAAAAATCCGCTTTGTGTCTGTCTTAGATTAAACGACAAAGTGGTCAGCGTCTGTTCACCAGTGGTGCGGCTGTCAGAACATTTTCTTGATCTCAACAATCAAGTCGTAAGCTTGTGATCACCTCATCTTTAACTTCAACTTGAAACAAACATGATGATAACAGAAGGTACAATTCCACTACCCAGGGCATCAGTCAATAGACTGATTACTCCTGGTCGTCGGATTCCGGGGGACCAGGAGCGTCATGTTGAGAAGGATCGTAGCTTCTCGAATCTTCTACGCGCGAAGCGTAAGTACTTTATTGGCACGCTCAACTCGAACACTCTTCTAAAAGTTGGTAAAATTAAACAGCTTGTAAACACAATGGACAAATTTAATATCAAAATCCTTGCAATTCAAGAAACTCGTTTCCTTGATGAATACCACTTTGACACGGATGATTATCGAATATACAAAGGGAAACCCTCTATACAAATTAGGACGGGCCCCAGGCAATTTGGTACAACGTTTGCCATCCACAAATCAATTGTAGACTCACTCATTGACTTTACGTCTACATCGGAACGAATCTCCACTCTATCACTGAAATCGGCGAACAAAGCGTATACTCTCATCAACGCACACGCTCCCACAAACGACTATAATAAGAAAGATCCTAAAACATCGGATACCTTCTGGGAACAGTTAGAAGAAGTCACCAACCAAATTCCACCGCACCACGTGAAGATTCTGTTACGCGATTTTAACGCCCAGTTGGGTATAGAGCACATAAAAGAACAAATAAAAATGGTAAAAGACTAATAACTTTTTGTGAAAATTTAGAAAATCCAGACAAAAGCTTTGCACTTGGAGGGCACCCAACATCAATATGGGTGAATTTCAAATCGACCATGTTGCCATCTCTCATACAAACCAAAAGGAGGTCCTTAATGGAAAAACAAGGTAAGGTTTCTTAGATTCTGATCACTACTTGTTACAAATTAAAATGAAACTCCAACCCAACAGGAGAAGACCACGACAACCACGAATTTTTAAGCTTGACCCTGAATATTTAAAAATAAACAGGGACAGTATTTTGCAAGGAATCAACGAAACAAACTCGTTAAACTGGACAGAATTATCGGATGTTCTCAGGAACGCTATGAGGATAGGCCAGCCCCCCCGTAAACGTAAGCACAGATGGTGAAACAGTGTATGCGACCAAGCAATAGAAGACAGACTTAACGCTTGGAAAAAAATTCATAGCAACAAAATGCCAGACAAATGGAAGGAGTTCCTGCACATTCGGAAACAATCATCAAAACTAATTAGAAAAGAAAGACGTAGCTATGAAAAAACAAGACTGGAGGAAATAGAACAAGAATTTACAAAGAATAATACTAGGAGTTTTTACAGAATTTTTAAAGAGAACCTGACAGGATATCGACCATCCAGCCTATGCTTTCGTCGATCTGATGGTTCTATGGAGACAAACACCAATGCGAATTGTCAAATTTTAGCTGAGTACTTCAACAATCTTCTCAACTGTGACCCCCCATCCAGCAAGTTTATTTTTGAACAATCTGTATACACAATATAATATGTGATATTTGGGTGACCGAACAAATCCCCCCAGAATGGAAATGTGCACTTATACACCCGCTTCATAAAAAAGGTGATAAAATGGACCCGAACAATTATAGAGGCATTTCACTTCTACCAGTAACGTACAAAATTCTTTCGAAAGCTCTTTTGAGTAGACTTGAACCTCAAGTAGACCCACAGATAGGAGAATATCAGGCAGGTTTCCGTAAAGGGCGCTCATGCACGGAACAAATTTGGAATCTGAAGACAATCTTACAAATTTTTATTCAAAGATCTTGTACATTTCAAATTCAATACAAAGATCTTGTAGAAACACCGTGGTTACCTTTGCTGATTCCAAAAAAAGTCTACGACTCCGTCGACAGACCAACTCTCTTCGGCATTCTGGAGGAATTCAAAGTTGATAGGAAAACCAGGGCATTAATTCAACAAATTCTCATTAATACTACATCAAAGGTTAAGTTTGGTGGAGCAATTTCTCAACCTTTTGAAATACATACGAGTGTTCGACAGGGAGATGGACTTTCACCCATCCTTTTTTATATGGTCCTGGAAAAAATAATCAGAACTTGGGAAGAAGAGATTGAGGGAATACACTTTGGTAAGAGAAGAGATTATAGAGCTAATATCAAATGTTTGGCGTTTAATGATGATCTTGCAATATTATCGAATACCAGAGAAGTAGCAATGCATGCACTTGAAAAATTACAAGAAATTTCAAAAAAGGCTGGTCTCCTGATATCTTATGAAAAAACACAGTATATAGAACGATTCCCGTCCGACAATCCACCCATCAAGATACAATATGGTTCTTTATCCAGAGTCCCTCAGTTTAAATACTTAGGAGAAATCATCCAACCGTCCGGCCTAAATATAATAGCAAATCAAGAACGAGTAAAAAAATTACAGAGAGCCTACCGACTTACTTGGAATCATTATTACAGAAAATCAATATCTCTTAATTCAAAATTACAACACTACAAAACAGTCGTTCTTCCTGAAGCACTTTATGCCGCAGAAACAACATTAATTCATGGTCACTCAAAAATCAAAGAAATAGAGAAACAAGAACGTAAAATTCTCCGAATTTTTTTTGGGCCGGTGAATAAAGAGGGAATATGGATTAAGAGACCATCGTCAGAAATATATAAAACCGTAAAACCTATCACTGATACTTTCAGAAAGAGACGAGCTAATTTTTTTGCTCACATATACAGAATGGACCAGAACAGAATTACGAAACAAATTTTCAAAATTACCGTCAACAGTAAAAATAGGTCCAAATGGATACAGGAAACTGAAGAAGACCTCAAGCAGCTAAACATCTCGATACACGACATGAATGATCGGGTTAAATTTAGAAACACCATAATGCACCATAAATTTGAAATTTAAAAGAACTGCTCTCAAAGATACCAGGAAAAAAGTGGACGGACGAACGGAAGAAAGAACATAGTGCACGAATGAAGAGGATTTGGGAAGAACGTCGCCGCATGACTGAGTTGACATGATTTTTGTTCAAGTTTACACGCTCTAGCTGAAAACAACAAAATGGTAACAAAATCGTACACGATTATATAATAGATGGGAATATAATCGTGTCTGTCCTCTCCCTCGCATAAGGTACGACGTATAAAAAAAAGCCCAAACCCCAAAAGCCGAATTGCTCGTTCACTCAATCAATAGTAATTTTTGTGATTAACAATAATGTTCGGGAACACTTTGTTAGTGGGCTCGTCCTTAGTTGAGACGAAATTGCAAAAAATATGCGGAAACAAAATCAATTCTTTCGTTTCGTCGACGGGAAGACGGCCATTACCGATTGACAACAATTGCTTGAAGAAATCTTCGGCAGATGGAACGTTTGTGCGCCATTCCGCATTCATCCCATATGATCATTTAATTTGCTTTAACACTTTATTAACACTTTGGCCATTGCCGATTGTTTCGCAATGTTGCATGTGGGTGTTTCAGTCGTTTAAAGGTTTAACGGTAGTTTAAACGCTGATTGGGCCGTTCTGCATCCTTGTAGCAACGTGTTCGCTATACCTGAAGAAGCAACTGCTATGGCAATTTCGGATCTCGCACGAACAGTGGCTAAAATCAATGGCATGAGGAATGTCTTTTCCACCGAGCGCATCGAGGAAAAATAAGCCACCATTTCCATCATCAATTGCCTTCATTAGCTTATCGTGCACATCCTTCTGTTTTGAGTTCAACAGTGGTACTCGTTCAAACTGATCCGTTCAATGCATCTCGGTCGTATTCATGTTCATTTTCCAAATCTCGATTCAAAGCGTCGTTCGTATCACGATTTGGCGTTGGCATTCCTAACTTTACTAACAAACTACCGCACATGAGGTAACACATGTCTTCTATCAAAAGCAAAGCCTGGTTATGTATTTCCTCATTCACCTCGAGATCGGGATTCCCTGAAGTGACACGAATTCGATGTAAAATGTCTTCTGACATGTCATCCTTGTACTTGTTCCACAGTTCAATTGGATTCGATCGGAAACATCGATCGAAATAATGATAACAAATAATGTGCGTATTTGATTTGGAGATGCAGAAAGAACTGATTCAGCTATTGTAATGTCCCAATGAATTTCGTTTTCAAGCAATTTGAGCTGTTGACATGCAGCACGAAATGTTGGGCACACTGCACCATTGACAGTTCGAAGCGATACAAAGGTTGTCGGTACACGAACATTTGAGCTTTGGCAAATAAAAAAAAACGTATGCGGTCAGGGGACCCCCGTCAGGAACGAAGTTCCTCGCGCATTTAACAGAATCGAACAACCTTTTTTTTTAATATTAGAGGATGTAAAATTCTTATAAGAGTTTGTTACCATTTTGTTGTTTTCAGCTAATAAGATATTTTTTAATGATTATAGATTCTGATGCGATACGAAGTTCGCCGGGTCAGCTAGTAGTATATATATATATATATATATATATATATATATATATATATATATATATATATATATATATATATATATATATATGTTGTGTTTGAGGTTTTCGCGGATAGATACCTGTGTATTGTTTTCTCGGGGATTCCGTGTTGATGCTGAGGGTTGGCTCTGAAAAGAACCGGATTCTCGCCGTTTTGGCGAACTAACATTCGCCATTCTCAAGAGATATATGCGTCCGTGCGGGTCAACCGTTAGACGCATACTGTAATAGCATGCGTCTGTAATAGTATGTGTCATAAGTATGCGTCTAACGGTTGACCCGCACCGACGCATATATCTCTTGAGAAGGGCGAATGTTAGTTCGCCGAAACGTCGAGAATCCGGTTCTTTTCAGAACCAACCCTCAACATCAACGCGGAATCCCCGAGAAAACAATACAACACACACACACACACACACACACACATATATGAAATATATGAATCAGTTAGTTATGCGCATTATGAATCAGTTCAGTTACCGGGATTGCGCACAATCCACTTAAAGATGTCAATATAAGTAATTAAAAAACTAGTCCATTTCCGTTTACATCACCGTGGCACCATGTTGTAGCACACGTTTTCAATTTTCTATTTTTTTTGTTAAGTAATTAATTTTGGTAAATTCAATTTTATTTTGTAATCTGTTTTATTATAAAACATGAGGACTTAACTCTCTTATTCTAAATCTTATTTTTTTGTTGTGTGAGGTATTACATAATACCTTTTTCAATGTGGTTGAATTTTTGTCCAGTGTGTCATGAAGCTACTGTTTATGTCAACCTCACGTTAGTAAGAAGTTTACAAACCATCTTAAATAACATGTAGGTGTACTAACAAATAAATCATTTTTAGATGTCTTGAGAAAGGGAATAAACATTCCCGAAAGTTCGATAATATAATAAAGAGTTTCTTTTTACCGACCTAAGCTTTGACTACACCCTCATTAAACGTATATATATTTTCTTGGTTGAAAATATACTATGGTATTTGTTTAATTATCTAGTCATTAATAAAACTATCTTCGCATATATATATATATATATATATATATATATATATATACATATATATATATATATATATATATATATATATACATATATATATATATATATATTAGGGTAGTTCTTAACAATTTTTTCGTCTCAGAAATGCCCTCCCATGGTCAGAAAGTGTTCTAATTGATGAAAAAATATGACGGATCACGTGACCCGATAGCTCCCTTAAAACCCACTTCTAGAGCCCAAAAACCATTTTTCAGCTTAAAAATTAAGAATCTGTCAAAATTCATGAGGGACGGTAAAAATCATTAGTTTTACCATTAGGAGCACATAAATATTGACACTAAATGCTCTTCATTATCAGGTGTACTGAGAAACTAAGCCACCTAATCGTGTCAGGCGATTCCAGCCCTCCCTATGCACCTCGAACAAAATTTTGAACATTTCTCTTAAGTATTCGAAATAAGAAATTTTTCACATTAAATTTCATCACTTAATGACTACGAAAACATGAGTCATATGAAATATTGATTGTGATTCACTTTTCAACCCAAGTCAACAATCGATTGGGACTTATTCGGGTTTCTCGGTAGATGAATTATCAACAACTTTATCAACAGCAGAGTCTTTCAAATCTACACCTGAAGTAGAACATCGTGCTAAAATCCGATTTATCAATGCAAGAGTTGTTGCAGCTTTGGATAAATGTAATATCAGTGATCGCAAAGCCGTTCATTTACTGGCTGAGGTGGCCGAGGCTCTTGGCCATAATATAAGAGACCTTGTTCTTAATAGATCATCCATCATACGCATCCGAGAACAGTTACGCCAAGAGAAATCTGAGTATATTAAAGACGCTTTCGACCATATATCACTGAAATCAGTAGATTTACACTTTTTTTTTTTGGGGTCGTAGTAAGCACCTCACGGTTAACTTAGCAAGTGGACCCTTCGGAATAACACAAGCATGTTGGGACCAAGCATAACTTTTAAGATGTTGCTGCATAGTGTTGCGCTTACATCCCCCCTCCACTTACAGTGATTAGTGGTTCAGCTACTAACATTTTTTATCTTTTCGGCTTCTTTCCCTTTCCGCTCGTCTACCATTTTTATTGTCATGATGTCTTGGATCATGCTTGATGTATCTGCCCATAAGTCCTCCGAAGAGATCATTTGTTCAACCATACTTGATGGGTCTCGTGTTTGTCCAGTCTTATCCTTCCATTTATCCCTTTCAGGTATCCACCTGTCACACTCAAAAACGTTATGCGCCGCACTGTCTGTGAGTCCACAGTAAATACAGAGGCAATCTGTAGCCCTACCGATGTTATGGAGAAAGTTCCTGAAACAGCCATGTCCGCTCAAAACTTGGGTGACGTAAAAATTTGTTTCGCCGTGTTTTCTAGTTGTCCAACGTTCCACATCGGGGATTAGGATTCTGGTCCAGTATCCCTTAGTGGATAGGCTCCACTGGTTTTGATCTGCCATTGTGGACTTCTACCTTCTCTTCTGCCATAAGTTCTATGGGTGGTATGCCGGCCAACACTAGGGCAGCATCCCTAGAGACAGTCCGGTAAACACAGCATACTCTTAGCGCCATTTCCCTTTGAACGGTTACCAAGTTTTGTCTAATAACATGTTTTCTCAAAGCCTTTGCCCAAATCGGGGCTGCGTAGAGCATTGTAGAGTGAACCACCGAGCAAAGAAGTTTTCGCTTACTACTGCGGGGTCCTCCTACGTTGGGCATTAATTTATCTAACGCTGCTGCAGTTTTCAGTGCTTTGGCTGCCACCGTGGTGATATGGCGAATTTTAAAGGATAGGCTCTTGTCAATGGTTACACCTAGATATTTTAGCGATTCCTTTGGGGTTATTTTTTCTCCTTTTATTTTAAATGTGATGGGTTTCGTTTTTCGTAGTCCAGTTAGCAATACTGCTATAGCTTCTATCTTTTCTGGTGCCAGCTGCAGATTCTTGATTTCCATCCATTTGTTCACCTTTTCAATGGCCCTGTTTGCTCTCGACATAGTTTCCATTTCCGTCTTCCTCGACACTACCAGTGCCAAGTCATCAGCGAAGCCCACGATGTCCACACCTTCCGGTAGCTTTAGTCTGACAATGAGTACTCGGTCGTAAAAGACATTCCATAGTGTCGGTCCCAAAACAGAGCCCTGCGGCACCACACTACAGACATCACGCTGCACTATTTGTTGTTTTCTTAGAACAACTTTCCTATTATGTAGGTAACTTCGTACAAGACGTAGCAGGTATGGTGAGATACCTCTTGCTGAGAGCTCCTCAAGCATGTTTTACCAGGCAGCTGAGTTAAAAGCATTGCTTACGTCAAGAGTGATAAGGGCACATAGCTTTCTAGTTCTCTGTGTGCCCGCTTGCGATTTTTTTGCTACTTCAATGACTTTCGCTATAGCGTCTACTGTTGATTTTTTACTTCCTCTAGGAAGCCATATTGTTTTTCTGACAGTTGTCTACCTGACCTAAGTTCTAGTTTTAGTCTGCAAAGTATCAGGTGTTCCAAGAGTTTGCCCGAAACATCTAAGAGACAGAGGGGCCTATATGAGGAAGTTTCCTGTGGTGCTTTATCACCTTTCTTAATTAGCACCAGCTTAGCTATTTTCCAGTCGTTGGGAAAGATCCCATCGTTAACTATATGGTTCATTACGTTTAGGACATATGTTGGGAACTTATCCACTGCGGCTTTTAGAGCCTCAGGTGGTAGTCCGTATAGTCCTGGCGCTCTAGCATTGCGAATAAGTTGGCTGGCTCTTAGTAATTCATCTTCCGTAAATGGGACTACCTCCGTCACGTTGGGTTGCTCCCAGCTCGGCTCTTCATCAGTGGGGAACAGTGCGTCTACCACCTCCAACATCTTTTCCATCGGAACCTGTACAATTGGGTGCCTTATTTTCAGCCCTCGCATTGCGATTTTATACGCATCCCCCAGGTATCTTCGTTAATTTTTTCGCACAGGTTTTGCCAGTGAAGAGGTTTAGAAACATTTAGTTTTTGTCTGAGAGACTTTTTGGCAGTTACATATTCTTGTCTGTATTTTTGCCTGAGAGCTAGGTCTGAATTCTTTCTTCCTTTGCGCAGATATATGCGTCTAGACGCAATGCAAGCTGCCCTTGAGGAGGCGATTTCATCGTTCCACCAATAGACTCGCCTGGGTTTTACGAACCGCTTTTTTTGTGGGAATGTTGCCTCATATGCTTTGCTTAGTGTTATTATAAACGACTCTGCTGTACGGTCTTGTGGCTTTTTAATTTTTTCCTCAAGATTAAGGCCTAAGTTTTGTAATATACCGGGCGTTGTTCTGGTGGGCCATCTCCTATTTCCTTATGTACCTGGGGGAGATGCACGTTTGACAGTCTTTAATCGTGTAGAAGATATAATTATGGTCACTTATGGATTCCCTCTTTAGGATAAATTATTAGTTGTGAGTGTGAGGTCAATAATCGACTGGTACTTCCTGCGCTGGAAAGTTGGTTCATTACCTTTATTTCTTATATACAGGTCCATGGTAGAGATCCAGTTAATTACAATATCGCCACGTGGATCCATTTTGGACACAGTTGTTTTACACTGGGACGGGAAGATGATGACTGATTTGATGAATAAAAAACTGACAGACAGCAGTTATTATTACTAATGACGGTTTTGAAAAACTTTTGGTAGTACCTGAATTGGAAAGTTCTACTGGCGAAGAACAAGCAAAAGCAATTTTTGATGTTTTATTAGATTGGGGTTTGGGTGACACAATAAGAGCTTTTTGTTGTGATACTGCGCCATCAAATTTGGGGCATATTAATGGAGCGGCTCAATTATTACAAAATGTGGAATTGAATATGGTTGATAGTTTTGTATATGATAAGAGAACTTTATAAATTCGAAATCAAAGTAATTATTTGAAAGATTTTCAATTGATATAACATTTTTGAAATATAATCCTAAGCACTAGACGAAAAATAAAAATTACATTGCAGCAAGAAATATCGTCAAAAATATCAAAGATGTTAATGATACTGCTGAAAGGGGCATTAAGTTAGTGCAGGCTTACAAAAATAGTTTTACCAAAGATACAGAACAACGACAATTCGCATTACAAGTATATAATCTATAATTCTATCTTCTATAAAGATATCTCTAAATCTCTAAAATCTCTAAATTCTAATCTAAATTCTATCTCTAAATCTATAATCATTAAAAAATATCTTATTAGCTGAAAACGATCATGTCTACCGGAATGTATTTTTTATTTTTTTAATTTATTTTTTCAATGTTCCTACAATTGTTAGATTCAATGACAATAAATGCTTTGCTAAAGGTAAAGTTGTAAAAAATTATCCATTGTAATATTTCTTTCGGATCCTTTATATTTTGCAGCTAAATCTATTACTACTCTTTCACCTTGATTTATGTCACGGCCAGTTGTTATTTTGCCAGTATAAATTCTTTCTCGGGTAGTGGAATAATCTATGGGTGATCCGCAGTTGTAATGTGAAAGTCTCCGGGTATTAAAATTATTTTATTGAATGAAAAACCCGTGCGGGTACCCGGGTACCCCGGGTATTGAACAACGTTGTAACGACTGGGTATTGACATAAGTGATAAAGTTATTACAGAACTATAAAAAACAGGGCACTCAATTTTTTTTAATTGCCCTAGAAACTTTCCTAATTAAGTTAGAAACCTATTATAGGTGTCATTTTAGTGCATTTTTGATGCCCTTTCCTATGATTTGTAACACTTTATAGGTTAAAAACAATTCTCAATACCTAATATTCGAAAATTGATTTTTTTTTTCAAAAATTAAAAGGGTAACAAAAAACTGCTAGAACAGAAGTGAATGAATATATTGCAAGTTAGGAACAGATTTGAAGAAAATACCAATCAACCCTTGCGGCATTTATCGCAGCAAGTAGGGAATTCACTTGAGTCACTAAGAACAATTTTAAAGAAAGATTTACTCTTTTGGCCTTAGAAATGGCAAAAAATGTCTACAAACTTTTTCCAATAGACTGAAACTCACGTTTAAAATTTTGTCAATGGAGTTTGGGCAGAGGTGATGATTTGACGAACACACGTGATTATTTTGTTGACAAAATTTTCACTTTTTGCACGTTTTCAATTGCATGGGGAGAAGAACAAACAAAATTAAACGACGGTCTGCATTCTCAAAAGGTAATGGTGTGGTGTGTAATATGCACAACTGGCGTATTGAGACCGTATTTATTTTAAGATAAAATGAGAAATGCAGTAATTGTCAATAGTGAACGTTATGTGGAGATGCTACAAACGTTCTTAATGGACGCTGTTCCTAATGGATGAATACATGATATTTGGTATCAGCAAGATGGTGCCTCATGTATCCAACATGTCTATGGAGTGTTACGAGAGTTCTTTCCCTGTCGTCTGATTTCCTAGTGTGGGATCAGTGATTATTTTTTATGGGGTCATGTTAAATCTAGGGTGTCTCAGAACTAATGTGAAACCCTGAAAGGCTTGAAAAATGAAACATTAGACAAGCTATTGATGAGATTTGGTCAGAAATGTGCCAGCGTGTTATGCGTTCATTGTTTCATCGATCCCAGTCATGCATCAAGGCAAATTATTATTTAGGATTATACATTTAACTTGTTATTAAGCTTTAGATTTTACTCTACAATATTCAACAAAAAAATTGGTGTATCAAATTATTTCGTTTTTGATAATTGCAGTTTACCAGTGCCGAATTTCAAGAAAATCTTATTGTGAATTGTGAGGTTTAGACAGTTCTGAGTTGCTGGTAAATGGCCCAGCAAATATGTTCAAACATATAACAAGGAGAGTCGTGTTGTGATCGTAGTGTGAGCAAGTTGTATAGTTAAGAAAGCAACCGTTATTTAGGTCGCTAGTGTTGAGTTTCTAGCGGAGCCCCAAAGGCCTCATAGTTGTCAAAGACCGTTTAGGTCCCATTAATTTGGAACGCAGAAACATAGAAGGTATTAAGTTGACAGAAAGTGTGAAGACAGAGAGTAAGCGTAGTGCGCAGATAGGCGGTGAGTTCTAAGCAACATGGAGAGAGGGAAGAACAGGGACGAGTCGTCTGATAGCTCTACCCATTTACGGGAAAAAACTAGTAGCGCATTCGGCGAGATCGAAAAGAAAGAACGAGGATAACCCAAAGAGCAGCCGGTCCCACCACTCAATGATGAAGGACATTCTCCTAGAACTGAGCGACGTAACAAAACAATGAGAAACTGTTAACAACAACCTAAAGGAGGAGAAGACCGAGAATAAAAAATGGAAAGGGGAGCTGATGGAAAAGCTAGAGGAAATGTAACTGGTGAACGAAAAAACAAAAGAACATATGAATAAAATCGAAAAGGAGCTTAGACTCATCAAAAATCAAGCTAAGAAGGGGAAATCCACATTGGAAAAAGAAAACTTAGGCATTAAGAAGAGTTTAGAAAAAAATGAGAAAGCTGAAGAAGACAGGGACAAGAGTTAGAGAAAAAACAACATCGTCATTAAGGGGATCAAAGAAGGAGAAAAATGGGAAGACGACGTTAAGAAACTAATAGTGGAGAAGTTGAATATATCCCCAGCAATCAAGGAAATTTATAGAATTGGACAAAAGAGTGATGGAAGGGATAGAGCAATCGTGGCTAAGGTGGAGAAATGGGAGGATAAGAAGCAGATAATGATTAGGAAGAATAATTTACAAGGTACTGAGGTTTATATCGATGATGATTTAACAAGAAAAGAGCGAGAAATGCAAGCCATTTTAAGACAAAAGGCGGCGGAAATTAGAAAAGCTGGAAAAGAGGCTAAAGTTGCATACAATAGGATTAGTATAGATAACGTATGGCATAAGTGCAATCCAGGAACAAGCTTCCTGGAAAAGCTGGGTTTTTAGTAACAGACAAAAGAGGTAGAGGGAAGGGAAAAGAGGTGAGGGAGAGACTTAATATATTAGCGTGGAACTTGGAAGGGTTGAGGAAGAAAGTAAAGGGAGATGATAGAAAAGCGTTTACGCAATATATTCAGAAGTTCCATATCATAGGTCTGACGGAAACGTGGATAGAGGAAAAAGACTGGGAAGAAATAAGAAACCTATTACCGACGGAATATGTATGGAAACGCTAATTTGCCAAGAGAGATTCAAACAAAGGAAGAGCAAAAGGAGGGATTGTTACTGGAGTAAAGCCTGTGAAGGAGATAGAATATAATACAGAGCCAGATAATGTCGAAGGTGTCCAAGAAAGAATAAAACAGATGGGTGGTAATAACTGGAGAGTAGTGATAATATATAACAATAATAGCATGTAGAAGATTATAAAGCATATTGAGAAACGGATGTCAAGAGATTCAGGGGAGAAAATACCGATCATTGGAGATTGGAATGCGCGGATCGAACAACAAGCGGGCTCCATAGATGCAGAAGGGGTAAGAAAATACGTAGACGCTCAAGGGAGAAAGCATATAATAAAGAGGGTAAAAGATGAATCGACTGTTGTGAAAGGCATAACTGGTACATGCTAAACGGGTGTACAAATGGTGATTGGAATGAGGGCAGGGGTGGTTCGGTTTTTTGACTACGGGATCGCCAATGTAGCGGCATTACGGAGTATTGACACGTTTAAAATTGGAGACAGACTTGACTCGGACCATCTACCATCTACCATTAGAAATTAGGTTGTTAGAAGAGGTAAAAAAACACAGTGAAAATAACAAGAAAATCGTCAAACAAACAGTGTTATGGAATGAAGAGACTGTCTGAAGATGTCAAGAAAACCTGGCGACTATATAAGGAATGGTTGAAGTGGCGGAGTTTGGTCAACTTGAAAGAAATGGTACGAAAGGCGTTCATTGTTAAAGTTTTGCACAATCAGAATTATCATGGAAATGCATGGACAAAGAAACTGGAGATATGAGAAAAAAAAACAACACAAAAAAGAACAACACTTTTTAAAATCAGCTTAAGATTTTTCAAAATCAGGAAAGATTTCAAAATCAGCTTAAAAATATGAGGGATTTGGAGAAGAGAAAGAGACAGGAGTGGGAGAAGCTACAGATACGGAAAATCAACCAAACGAGCAGAGAGTCGGACATCTGGAAATACAATGCAGCAGGTAAAGAAAAGAGAAATCTCAAGATCCATCGCGATAGAGAGCTGGATGAACCACTTCAGAGATTTATTGTCAGGAGAAATAACAGATTACTGCCAGCGAATGGATCGAAATTTTGGGGCTGCAGAAACCAACAGAGAGGATTTCCTAGAAGAAATTACAAAGGAAGAATTGGAAAGTGTTATGGCGGCGCTTAAAAGAAGGAAAGCTCCAGGGCCAGATTCGATACCAAACGAAGCGTGGTGTCTGGCTACACAAACAGTGAAGGAGAAACTGCTCGCCGAACTTAACTGTTTCTTCAAAGGCAGCAAACAAGTTCCGAATAGTTGGCGAGAGGGAATTATTGTGCCAGTCCTTAAACATGGAAATAAGGAGGAATTAAGTAACTACAGAGGGATAATTTTCATGGATACCGCATACAAAATCTACACTAAACTACTGGAGGGAAAATTGCTAGAAGAAGTAGAGGAGATGAAGCTGATTCCAGAAGTCAAAGCCAGATTTAGAAAAGGTCGTGGTACTACAGAACATCTTTAGGTACACGCTAAACTATATTGTTAACATCTGTTTTTATCAATTTTTTTTCAATTGTTTTAATAAAACAACAGTTTGTCAGTGTCAGTCTTACAATTAGCGTCATACCAATTTTCCCAAACCCCATCACTTGTTGTTCTAGAAAGGGATACCGCGCGGCGCGGCGTACTAGACAATGCCGAACATTCAATACCCGAGACTCGTCGAGTCTTAGATCGGGTATCGAGTACCGGGTATTTACCCTTGTGCTAAGCGGGACAGAACTACCCGGACGAGTAACTCGGACGTGTATGCGCTTACACTGCAACAGCTTTTTGAACGTTTATCCCACAGTTTTGGTCTAGTATAAACACAACTAATTAATTTTTCAATATCCATAGTCGTTTAGGTAGATAACAACAAAATTTAACTATAAATACACTCAATTTGCACTGTATACGGCAGACAGGCGAGAAATCCCAACAAGTTCGGATCATTGTGATGATCGGCCGTTTTCGGGCGTCTTCGGACGATGACAGTCGTGTTTGTGTACGCGCTATCTTTCTTATACAAGTGTTTGATTCAATCGCCGTTGTCGCCTGAGCAAACTTCGGCCGATGACGAATTAGGTGTACGCGAGCCATTGGACTCCGAGTCCGGGTACTGAGTCCGAGTGCGGGTACCCGGAACCGAAAAACCCTAAATCCGACCCAAAAATACCCCATTTACTCAAACTTAAAAACTACACTTTAAAACTTTAAAGAAGCCAAAAAAAATATCTTCGCCCGCACTAACTATTCTCCCTCGCTAAACTCTTTCCACAATCACTCCCGCTCTAAAATTTCCCGCATTATGGGCCACCCGCTACCTGACTCGTCCATGCAAGCTTCCCAATCTTTACATTTATTTTTCTTCGCTACTTCCCATGTTAGCCCTTTGCGCTCTTCCATCCAATGTGCCCACCTGTCACTACCCTCTCCACATATGGTACACACATTTTCCCTTTCCTTCAGCCAGTACCTTCTTCCCTTTTCTTTATTGCCGCACCGAAACCTGGCTATTCTACATTGGCTACCGCTGGACCCTCTGCTTAGGTACAAAGGGAGTCTGCCGTATGCTTGTACCTTGTTGTACTCCTGATTGTCCCTGCTTTCGTCTATACGGCATTGTCTTATCTGCTGCTCCATGTCCCTACTCCTGTCACCCAACAATTTTTCAAATCTTACGCCTTCCCCTTTCTTCCTCTCTACATCCTCTTTCGACCACCCTACTCGTTCATACATTTTTTACATTCATTTCCCCATTTTGTTATTCTAATCCCTCCGACACCTTCCTTCATTAAACTTTTGAACACCTCTTTCACAATCCTTTCATTCCCTAACCTAGACACTTTCCTTTCGTATCTTGCCAGTCTCACTGATGCTTCTACTGCAACTTTATAAACATTGGCTTTTTGTAGCACCAGGTACCCTGGCGTACTCCTGTCTAGTTTCAACGCCCTTTTTATAAACTGAAGTTTACTTTTTCTACTTCCTCTATCTCATTCTTACCCTATATTTCCGCTCCATATAACAAAATACTCCGAACACATGCATATCCACACTCTCATATTTGCCACAAAACTCTTTTCAAATTTATCTTTCCAAGCATTCCAAAACCTGTTAGCAGCCACCCATGCTTTCTTACATATGAACTTAATGTGCTCCTTATTGGACCCATTACTACCAGTAGGGAAAGATGATATGTTCTAAATCCACCGCCACCACAGTCATGCGCATGCGCGATGACCTTTGACCCCCCAACCTTGACCTTGACCCTGGAACTTCCGGTTTCGACTTCCGGTTTCGGTTTCGACTTCATGTTTCCGGTTTCGACTTCCGGTTTCCGGTTTTGACTTCCGGACGCCATTTTCGGAACTTCCAGATGCGCGGGAAAATTCAAAAAATTCAGACGCGAGGCGGGGAAATTAAAAATTAGTTTATGTTGAGACAAATGAGGTGTGAAGTTGGTTGCATACATCAACGGGACTAAATACACGAGACTAGACAGACGGGGCTAGATCCATGGGACTAAATACATGAGACTAGATAGACGGGACTAAATACATGAGACTAGATAGACGGGACTAAATACATGAGACTAGATAGACGGGATTAGATACATGAGACTAGATTCATGGGGCTAGGTACATGGGGCTAGATAGACGGAGCTAAATACATGAGACTAGATAAGACTGAACTAAAATATATAAGGGATTGTTTAATTTAACTTAATAATCTACGTTTTAATTTTGATTACTGCTCTGACTTGTTGATTAGGTTCGACTGGATGTTTGCTAGCAATAACAACTTCCTGTTATCTTATCAGCGGTGAGCGAGTGTTAGTTTCCAAGAGAATGAAAGGTTGTAAAATAAAGAAAACTCCACATAAAATTTATGGTTTTATTAAATTCTAATAATTATACATTTAAATTTACATCAAAACATTTAAATACTTATATAAACATTTCTTGCAACACATATAGAATAGTCGCTAATATGATTTATACATACAATGGTTCATTTTAATTAAATTTTTAAATTAATTTTCGAACTATCCCCGACAAAGGGGTGTATTCAACGGCAGCTTCACATAAAATAAGGCAATAGGCTCGAGTGTTTGGTTTGAATGCTTGCGTAGCTTCAAATTCAATTTTTAAATCAACAGCAGATGATTTAATACTCTCATTTTGTTTAGATACATCAAACACAAAAAGAACATGATCCTTGAATTGAATCATATCTAATATCGGCTCATTTCTGCGTTCATAGTAACTGCTTTGGAAAGTGGCATACATGTAATAAAGTTGTGCATAATCACCACTATCCATATTAAGATTTAAGCTTTCATATGGATATGAATCCTAGTTTAGGTCAATTTTCACATTTCGCAGCGATGCATTATCAAATTCGGACGCGTTTTTTACATGAGCATCTCTTCGCCCCTCTTGCAGCGCAATTATAACGTATCGAGGCTTCTCCAGAGTTGTAGATGTTTTTACAGACCATATATCTCTGTCGGTATTTTTTAAAGCAGGTAGTTCATGCAACTCTCACCTACGAAACGGTATTAATATCGGTTTATCTTCTTCGAGTGTATCCAATACATTCAATCGAGCTTCGTCGTTGAGTTGGATATGGGGAATTCGCCAGTAAATTTGATCAATATGGAATCTTATATTTGCATTTCCTTTGTAGCAGTTCACGTCAGTTCTAGCTCGTAGTAGAATTAATTCCTGCTTTACATTAATTAACATTTTTGTATAATCCTCAGCAAAACCCAATAAATATTTCAATGGAATTAGAGCATAGAACTTTCTGTTATTATCAAAGTATGTAACATTTGTATCATTTTCAGCCCAGCCGCAAAGGTCGAGTATATGTTGATCTCGCTTGGTGTTGGAGAGTAATCCTTTCATCGTGCTTGTAATTCCTACATCTCTATTCTTATCTACTTCAACTCCATTCAATTCATAGCGAATTTCTTCAAACAAAAACGCATATGCGTTTTTCACAAGTTCAAAGTTGTGTGTAGTTGCAGGTGGAATGAGTTTCGGAAAATTAACGGTTCCGCTTACATAAATATAACTTTCGCTAGGATAAGTGTAAATATCCTGGTGTTGGATCCTAATACGAATCTCATCATTGTTTCCATAATTTTGAGCTATAGAATAATACGTGTGAAATTCACTATTTGTAATAGTATCCTCATAGTCAACTTTGGAGAATATATCTATTTTATCCATACTGTCGCTTTAACTTATATCCTAGAGATAATAGTTTATTTTTAAATATAGGTGTTAACTCTTTGAGATGTAAATGTTGAGTGGTAGAATTGTCCGAAACAGCCGCTTTTATACGTTTTCCGTGAAAATGAATTCCCATCTCTCTCTCTCTCCCTTTCGCTCTCTCCCTCACATAATACTCTGCAGCTCTAATCGGTAATGTGTAGCGTGGGGTCACATAGACCTCACACCCTGTTTAGCGTGGGGTCACATAGACCTTACACCCTGTTTAGCGTGGGGTCACATAGACCTCACACCCTGTTTAGCGTGGGGTTACATAGACCTCACACCCTGTTTAGCGTGGGGTCACATAGACCTCACAACCTGTTGAGCGTGGGGTCACATAGACCTCACACCCTGTTTAGCGTGGGGTCACATAGACCTCACACCCTGTTTAGTGTGGGGTCACATAGACCTCACACCCTCATTGATGCAAAGAACTCTGCACGATATGAATAGGGTTGGATAGCATTTATAATTTAGTGTTAACGCTGGTGTTTTACTATCAAGATGGGGATTGTATTTGGCGAGAAGCATGCCCGTAATAAAACCATCTATTGGACTCCACTTAGAATATCTCCTAGTTTATCACCATCATATGAGACGCTTCCTAGACGTCAAAAGAATAAAGTTGAGAGTTTTAATGGTGACTATGATAATAATAGAGAAAAATATGCACATCTTCCTGATTCAATAAACCAATCAGCTGTTTGTTCATCCAACGCTAAAGATAGTGAACATTCCCTCGAGAAAACGGATGTTAAATGTCAAAAGAATAAAGTTGAGAGTTTGAATGCACATGTTCCTGACTCAATAAACCAATCAGCTGTTTGTTCATCCAATGCTAAAGATAGTGAACATTCCCTCGAGAAAGCGGACGTTAAAAGACGGTGTGTTGGTTGTTATAAAGAAAACCGAATGATATTTGGAAGACAAAAGGCCTCAAGTAAAACTAGTTGTGTAAAGTTTCGCTGTAATATGTGTGCAAGTCATTATTGCTTAAGCTGCTTCTTCCGAACGCATAACATATCCAAAGCATGACCACTATTTGTATTTAAATGTATTGATGTAAATTTAAATGTATTATTATTAGAATTTAATAAAACCATAAATTTTATGTGGAGTTTTCTTTATTTTACAACCTTATCCTGTCTGTCTAGTCTGATATATCTAGCCCCATATATCTAGTCTCATGTATCTAGCCCCGTGTATCTAGTCTCATGTATCTAGCCCCGTCTGTCTAGTCTCATGTATTTAGTCCCGTCTATCTAGTCTCATGTATTTAGTCCCATGGATCTAGCCTCGTCTGTCCAGTCTCATGTATTTAGTCCCGTTGATGTATGCAACCAACTTCACACCTCATTTGTCTCAACAGGATCTAATTTTGAATTTCCCCGCCTCGCGTCTATTTTTTGAATTTTCCCGCGCATCTGAATGGCTGCCGGAAGTTAAAACCGGAAGTTGAAACCGGAAGTCGAAACCGAAAACAGGAAGTCGAAACCAGAAGTTGAAACCGGAAGTCGAAACCGGAAGTTTCATGGTCAAGGTCAGAGGGGGAGGTGGTTTTAGAACGAAGGATCTTTCCCTACTACTACCAAACATAAATCCTAAGAATTTGAATCTGCTAACATGCTCTATAACCTTTTCTGCCCACATTAAACTTTCCTCTTTCTTAACAACTTTCTTTCTAAACACCATCCACTTCTCTTCATTCATCAGTCTTCTCTACATTCACACAACCTTCTTTTCTCAAAGTGTCTTTTAATCCTTCCAATCATTTCCCCTTTTGTTCTTGCTAAAGCAATTATGTCATCCGCGCATGCTAGAGACCACATTTTCCTCCTACCTATTCACACTCCACCTGCCTGCCCATTTTTTTTAACCTTTTCTAAGGCTAAGTGGACACCCTTGCTTTAACCCTTTCCTAACCCAGAATCTTTCGGATTTTTTAGCTCTTACAAACACGCCTCTTTCCCTCAATTCTTTCTGTCTTATCTCCCTCTGCACCTCTCTTTCTTCTCTGTGAGATCATTGTCCACGTAGACCTGTGATAATTTTAATTGGTTTTGCATTTTCATTATCCTTAATTTTTTCTCCAAGTTATTCATTTTAATTAATATTGCTCTGGTTTTTTTATTTGTCCGACTTACTTGTCGGATTATGTCGGACTATTCTGTGTATATTTTGTACCGCATTTATTTAAAATTTGTCCCTTAGTAAGTCCTCACTTCTTTTTCCCACGTAGCTTCTTCTTTAATTTAATTCATAGCTATTACAAAACTCTTTTCATATTTATCTTTCCAAGCATTCCAAAACCTGTTAGCAGCCACCCATGCTTTCTTACATATGAACTTGCTCCGTGCTCCTTATTGGACCCATTACTACCAAACATAAATCCTAAGAATTTGAATCTGCAAACATGCTCTATAACCTTTTCTGCCCACATTAAACTTTCCTCTTTCTTAACAACTTTCTTTCTAAACACCATCCACTTAGTCTTCTCTACATTCACACAACCTTCTTTTCTCAAAGTGTCTTTTAATCCTTCCAATCATTTCCCCTTTTGTTCTTGCTAAAGCAATTATGTCATCCGCGCATGCTAGAGACCACACGTTCCTCCTACCTATTCACACTCCTCCTGCCTGCCCATTTTTTTTAAGCTTTTCTAAGGCTAAGTGGACACCCTTGCTTTAACCCTTTCCTAACCCAGAATCTTTCGGATTTTTTCTCACTTATTCTTACTCTGCAGCTTGTATTGCCGTATAGCTATGTAACCGCCTTCACTAGCCACCCGCTATTCTTTTTTGCTCTCATCAGTTCCCTTAGCATCTTTCGGTTTACTGTGTCATATGCTACTTTAAGATCTATGAATACAAGATAAACCTTTCCGCCTTGCTGTGCCAGCTCTTGCTCTATTACGTATTTTAAGGTAATCAGCTGGTCCGTTGTTCCCCTTCCTTTTCTAAATCCCCCTTGTACTTCAGTAATCACTTCCTTTCCCTCAATTTCTTCCTGTACTTTCTTCTCCACTACTATTGCATATACCTTATATGATGTATCCATGAGCGTGAGATGCCTCTGTAATTTTCTGCTTCTCCTTTATTTCCTGCTTTGAAAATTGGTACATTTTTGGCTATAAACTTCCATATTTCTCTGTACACACTCTGTCACGCCTCCTCCATTTGTTTTCTTTGCCACGTTCCTTTTTTGTTCTTCACAAGTTCTTTCATTTGGTCCCTCATGTTTTTTAATCTACCTGGTGTTTCTCCGCTCTGTCTCCATCTCTTGACCTTCTCTCTCAACTCTTTTTTAAACCCATGCGCTGTTATTATGATCATTCCTGCCATTTTTCCATACGATCGCCTTATGAACTTTAGATACCAGTTGTTCTTGGCTATTTATTGATTCTAGCTGGCAGTTTTCCAGGTTGCTCTTAAACCTTTGAACCGCCTCTTTATTCCTTATCGCTACTGTTTTCTGCTTCTCCATCTGCCTTCTAACCACCGTTTTCCCTTTTACCATTACTTCCAGCGGGAGATGATCCGCTGAGTATGTCACTCGTTGCTTCGCCGCTGAGTATGTCTCGTTGCTGCCTCCTTTCTTACTACATAGTCTATCATTGACATCCCTCTACCCCCTACATCTGTCATCCAGTCAAGCCATTTTCTTCCATCCGCGTTGATTATTTTGTCTTTTGATTTTCTTGTTACTTCATGTCCTCCTTCTCCGAGCTTTCCAACCTGGCTTTCTCCTATTCTTACGTTACAGTCCCCCGCAATTATAACTTTAGACAAGGTTTCCTCGTTTGCTTCCGTCTCTATTTCCGTTAATAGTTCTTTTAGCCTTTTATTATTATAAACTATAATACATTTCCATTTATCCCCGTTTAATTATATCTTTCTTATTTGAATACCTTCGCCGCAATCTTCTCCCCTATAATTCTCTTCCTCCATGTTATTCTTTACTCCGGTTATTAAACTGCCTCTTGGTTGTTGAAATCTCTTTTTGCCCATTGGCACTTCCACGCTAAGTTATATGGCTGTTCGTTCTTCACCTTCTCCGAATCCTTTTCGTCAATCCATGTTTCCACTATTCCAATTATATCGAAGCTCTTCATGTACACCACCAAGTCATCCTTATAATCTGCTCTTAATTTTCTCTTCAAACCTGCTACATTCCAACAATATCTTCGTTTGCTTCGCGACCTACTGGTTTTCCATCTCCCTATTATTTCTTACTGAAATTTGATTCCTTTATTCCTGTAGCATCATTGTAGTGGTACCACCTCTGATCTACTCCAATTAGCTCTTACAAACTCGCCTCTTTCCCTCAATTCTTTCTGTCTTATCTCCCTCTGCACCTCTCTTTCTTCTCTGTGAGATCATTGTCCACGTAGACCTGTGATAATTTTAATTGGTTTTGCATTTTCATTATCCTTAATTTTTCCTCCAAGTTATTCATTTTAATTAATATTGTTCTGGTTTTTTTATTTGTCGGACTTACTTGTCAGATTCTGTCGGACTATTCTGTGTATATTTTGTACCGCATTTATTTGAAATTTGTCCCTTAGTAAGTCCTCACTTCTTTTTCCCACGTAGCTTCTTCTTTAATTTAATTCATAGCTATTACTGTGTATGGACTCTAAGGATGGGCGAGCGTCCTGCGCGTGCAGGGTCTTGGAGTAGTTGTAATAGAGAGCGCATCACATGTAACTCGAATAGAGTAAAGTTCCTTACATTAACAGTTGTGTGTAATTTATTTAATCTCGTACAAATAGTTAAGGACATAATAGTGGTGTCAGAAGTGGTGACCAAAGAACGCAGAGTGAAGAAGAAACAAAGAAGTTGAAAATCAGGTGATAGACCTAGAAGCGACAACAGGCGACGAAAATCAATATGGACGTGCCTCCGGAACTTTTGCAAGCGATTGCCTCAATGGTGGCCAACGCCCTCCGGTCGACAGCGGCACAAGTAGCATCGAATGCGGGAGTACCCTGATCAGCCACGGCGGCGCGACAAAAGCCGCCGCCGTTTACAGCAAGCGAGTACAGATCTTCAGAAGAGGTAACTGTCGAAGATTACTTTAAGCGGTTCGAATGGGCATTACAATTAAGCCAAATACCAGAAGAACAATATGCAAATTTTGTCCGTGTATGCATGGGTTCTGAGCTGAATAATGCCATTCGATTTTTAGTCAACCCACGTCGCCCTGATCACTTGCCATTTGCCGAGTTACGCAAAACTCTAATTAGCCATTTCGACCGCGTAAAAAACAAATACGTTGAAAGTATTAAATTCAGACTCATCACACAACAGGAAGGAGAAACCATTGCTAATTTTGTGCTTCAACTTAAGCAGGTTAAGCCTATTGCGAATATGGAGAATTTCTAGACAGAATGTTAATCGAACAATTTCTGCGAGATTATATAGCGAGAATCAATATAGCGAGAAACATGTGATGAAATTATTGCAAAAAAACCGGTCCAATTTTCAAACGCGTATTATTCGAACATCGGACGGTAATACCACCTGTACTTCAGCCAAGGATATTAAAGGACCTTCATTTAGCCCAATTGGGTATAGTAAAAATGAAAGGATTAGCCCGTTCATTTGTTTTCTGGTCTGGAATAGATGCCAGCATTGAAAGTACTGCTAAATCATGTACGGTACAAAACACGCACATCTTCCTCCAAAATTTATCGAACATCATTGGGATTACCCTAAAGAGCCATGGGAACGAGTTCACATCGATTATGCAGGACCAGTCGCAGGCAAGATGTTGCTGATCGTCGTCGATGCATACAGTAAGTGGATCGAGGTGAAAGTTACAAGGTCTACAACTTCAGCTTCCACAATTGAACTCTTGGATGAATTATTTACGGCATATGGTGCCCCCGTAACGATTGTGTCTGATAATGGAACGCAATTCAAATCAATTGATTTTGCAGGTTGTCTAAAGACAAGCGCCGTCAAGTTTCACAAGTTCACGGCCCCATACCATCCAGCAACGAATGGACAAGCAGAACGATGCGTTCAAACGGTCAAGAATGCATTAAAGGCAATGTCAACTACAGGTCAATACCGACAAGCTCCGCACGCAACTATGGGACAATCACCTGCAAGACTCTTTCTGGGACGAAACTTACGCGCACGTCTTAGTTTGGTACTACCGGATGATACGCAGCACGAGGAAACCGAAGAGCGGGAACTGGTGTTCCGATCTCCCTTCCGGATGTTCAAGTCTTTCCAGCCTGTCTATTTCTTGTCGCATAATCCTCGGTTGGATAAATGGATCCCGGGAACGACTGCAACACGCCTAGGAGATTTACACTACAGCATCGAATACAATGGCAAATACTTAAAAGGCATAAAAGGCATATAGATAAAATCCGAGCTCGGTATGAAGGAGGATCGTCATCTCAATGACGAGACAGTAGGTCACAGTCGGCAGAGACATCGCTCGACAGTCCCGACGGATTCATTTATATGGGAATTCAGCAACAAACTCAGATCACACACCCGAGGTGATGTCACCTAGGATGCTGAAAATTATCGCCGAAACACCAAAACCACGGAACGAGCCACAAGGAACCCCACGTCGGTCCCAGCGACAACGCAGTTTCCCAGCACGTTATACTCCTGACTAGCGTGTTATGGAAATGTCAATTTTATATCTTTTTACATTTTATATCTTTTTACATTTTATATCTTTTTACATTTTAATTTTTTTATATCTTTCGCTTCTTTTTTTATGTCAGGGAAGAATATTGTGTATGGACTCTAAGGATGCGCGAGCGTCATGCGCGTGCAGGGCCTTGGAGTAGTTGTAATCTAGAGCGCATCACATGTATCTCGAATAGAGTAAAGTTCCTTACATTAACAGTAGTGTGTAATTCGTTTAATCCCGTACAAATAGTTAAGGACATAATAACTATGTATGCATAATAACTTTCTTTTCCTTTTTATCATTTTCCTCCCTAAAATTTTCAATTTTAGCCAATTTCTCTTCCAGTTTCTCTTGCTATTTTATAAGTCGAAAAGTTGCTGAAAAACATCACGTGATTAATGGACGACCCCTTAAAGCGGAACATAGCTTAAATATATATATATATATATATATATATATATATATATATATACAACCTTTCTGTAGCCCTATAATATTATAGAGGTGATAGTATATATTCAAGCTATGTTCCGCTTTAAGTAAATAAATATTAAAGTAACATTTAATTCTTCAAGAAAGGATTATTGATTACAATAAAGGTTAAATAAGGAAGTGTTGAAGATTTTGGACAAGAAAGAGGAAATATTTTAAATAAATATTTCTACGTGCTAGCATGCCATAGGTTCGCCAGCGCTGCTGTATACTGTGCGACCTAAAATTCTTACGTGACATAGATTTCCGACCGCTGGTCTAGAATAATGTTGCTATATCGCTACAAATCATGATACAGTTTCTTATTAGACAAATTAAAAATCATATTATAGTGCCTGAATGGGCATAGATACACATGATCATGCTCTAAATAAATGCAGAATTTATATTTTTGTGGCCTTTGATTACACACTAGACAAACGTGACACTTGTAAATTTCATGGCATATTCAGTGCATCATAATTACTGAACAATTAGATTTGCAAGGTTCTGTTTGGTAGGTTTAAAAATTTTGCATTATAATTAAACTTAATATTAATTAGGAGTATAATTTAACAATATTTGTGAAGGATCGATTAAATCTTTCAGACCCTCATGTTCTGTTCTAAGAAGTGTAATTTATAATGGATACAATTTTCTTGAGGAATTACTTACGTGTGGCATTTGCTATAAAAAAGGATTTGGTGGTTTGGTGGCTTCATATATATATCTATCTTTATATAGTTAGAAAATATACAGTTTTAATTTTTGTTTTCAATTATCTACTCGCAGATGTTTGTAACTGAATACTTTTTGAATAGAATATCCATTCCTATGATCGATCCTATGTATCATTTCTAAACCTGTCTACAAATCGTTTGTAAAATATAGAACATTTATGCTGGAGCTAAGTGGATTAAAGGCAATTTCTAGGATTCCTTAATTTTAATCTTCATATTTCTAGCATTCTTATATAAAATGTTTCATCATCAATAGTAGTTATATTATTCACATATTTTTTGAAACAAAACAAATCTAACAAAAGTCAACCACAAGATAGCATCATCACTTTTTATCATTATTCTCCTCTATTCTCATCTATTCTTCTAATAAAAGAAAACTGTAAACTGTCCTTTATTAGTGCTGGTTTTTTTTTAACAAATATATTTAATTTTATTTTAGGCTACTCCAAATCAAGTCTCCAATGAGCAAAGACACGCAGCAGAAGCGATTTTTTTAAACTTTCGTAAATCTAAATCTCCATATGCCATGTGTAGGCATATATTAGAAACATCACAAGTGGATTTTGTGAAGTTTGAAGCAGCAGAAGCTTTAAAATGTGCATTAATTCGAGAATGGTCATTCTTGCAGGAATCAGACATATTATCATTGAGACAATATTTATTACATTATATTACCAGTACTGTGGTTCCTGCGTTTGTTCAAGAAAGGATTCTTCAAGTGATTGCAATAATGGTTAAAAGAGGAAGTGTTGAAGATTTTGGACAAGAAAGAGGAAATATTTTAAATGAAGTTGAGAACTTGATTGTTAGTGCAGATTCATCTAAAGTAAGTGAAAAATATAAAAAATGAAAGGTGTTAGAGGTGCAACCTGAAACTGTGATAAAAAAGATATATTGAGACTAGCACCAAGTCTTACTTCATCTATGATAGTGGTGGGGCCATATTGCAGTAGAAACTTTAGTTTTTGGCCACAAGATAGTTTTAAAAGAATTATTGTGTTTTTTAACATATGAGGGTATTTTATAAATCGTAAATGCAATGGTTTAACAGCAATATTTGTTATTACTTTCTTAGTCCAGCAATATTTTGGCAGTACACGATCATGAAACCAACCTGAAATGTTTTTTTTAATTATATCTTTAATTTGGAGTAAATCATAAAATGCTTTATGGGATGAATAGGGCAGGCCAGCAATAGATTTAGATCCATGTATAAAAACATTATAATTATTTAACATTATTTCTGAAAAAGCCAAAGGCATATAAAATTTTAATATATGTTTCAGCAAATATTAGGATGCAAGTTAATTTCAAATTTAATGCAAGAATATGCTAATACTTTTAAATCCACGGATGTTGGATTAACTTGGGAGGTGCATTATAAGGCAAAGAAACAATTTGAAGCCACAGATCTCAGAAGAATCTTTCAGTTTTGTGCACAAGTTCTCTCAGAAATTGCAAAAAATGATCCACCATTTGCCGAGACTATCAACAATCTTTTAGATCATCTTTTAAAGATAGTAGAGAATATTTTAACTTGGGGTTTTGTTATGGCAATGCATATCCTTTTTTGATACATAAATAGTAAACTAGTATTTTTAAAATTAATAATCGATATTTCCTTAATTTTTAACACTACCCAAAAAACTAATAGGTCTTTATGAGTCTGTCTACAAATCAGACAAGGCTCCAGCATTGAGGCTAGGAGCAACGTGGAAGAACGTTATGTTTGCTCCACAACTTCTTCCAATGATGTTTCAGGTATATTGGAAAGTTAGGGACCATGATCAGCTATCTCATCATGCATTAACTTGCTTGGTTCAGCTGGCTTCACTTAATGGAGGTATCATGACTAATGAATTTGATAAAATGCAATATTTAAGTGCATATATGGAAAACTTTTTGAAACTTACAAGCAGGTAGGATATATTTCAATTAATCGAAGGGTAATAGGGTTCCCTATCACTTCCTCCTTTTACAATTACTAAAATATAGGTTCCAATATCATATGAATTGCTGAAAATTTTGGTAATAATTGATTTAATTGAACGGAATTTTATTAATCTAATACATAGTTGTAGATAGATATATGGATGTTTTGGAAAGTTGAGTTTGAAGATTTGTATATTAAGAATGAAACACTTGGGTGTTTTTTTCAAAAATTTTATTTCTAATATAAATGTATACATTTCGTAGAAACTGTAAGTTAACATCGTCAGTAGAACTAATTTTCTAAATACAAACAAAGCTTATATATATATATATATATATATAGTGTGGTGTTAAAGTTTGGAATCAAACCAATTCAACCGGATCACCTTTATGACCAAAATTGAGGCCCAGTTAAAAAATTTCCCTTACCTACAAAAATTACTTCAGTATATCTATTTTATAATGCAATGTGCCCTTTTTAAAAAATCCAACATAACTTAACTAATTTATTAATCTGTTCTGTACAAAAACTTGTATGACCTAAAAATTATTTTACAACCTTAAAACATGTATTCATGTACCTGCTTCAATAAATTACTAAAAAAAATCGAATCCAATATGGCGACTCCAAAACTCAAAAATTGCAAAAAGCAGCGTTGTCATTATGTTGTGTCATTATTTTCCGGGCTAAATCAATTTATTTGGCTCATGGACATATGTTTTGTAGATATGTAGAGTAGTAAATGTTCATGAGCAAAATTTGGTGATTTATCCTGGAAGATAATGAAACAACAGAAAGAAAACAACAGAAGAAAAACGCTGCTTTTTGCTATTTTTGAGTTTTGGAGCCGCCATATTGGATTCGATTTTTTTTTAGTAATTTTTTGAAGCAGGTACATGAATACATGTTTTAAGGTTATATAAGATTTTTTTGGTCATGCAAGTTTTTGTACAGAACAGATTTATAAATTAGCTTGCGTTTTCTTGAAAATTAAACGGTCATTTTAAAGCCGCCATGTTGGATTTTTTAAAAAGGGTACATGTCATTATATAATAGATATATTGAAGTAATTTTTCCAGCTAAGGGAAATTTACTTTCTGAATTGTTATGCCCGGTTTCTATTTTATGTAATACGAGATATGATATGATATGATATACATATATATATATATATATATATATATATATATATATATATATATATATATATATATAAGATATATATATATATATATATATATATATATATATATATATATATATATATATATATTACTTTCTGAATTGTTATGCCCGGTTTCTATTTTATGTAATACGAGATATGATCTATATGGATGACGACATTTTACCATGTATATATGCTCTTTAAATCTGTTTTCAATGTTATGTTGTGTTTGTGCTATATAGATTTTGTCACAATTATCACATGATATTTTATATATGTTTATTTTCCCATTTTGTCTATCTTGTCAACGGGACTGCCGAGAAATTTTTTTAATGAAGGAATATGGAAGATCGGTGTAAAATCAAATTTAGTGAATAAGTGTCTTAGTTTATAATAAATTTTTGGGTGGAAGGTGATTTTAATGTATTTCTTCTGTGATTTTTAATACTATCCCTCATTAACGAAAAATCGCAGAGAAATACATTCAAATGTTAGTTAAATACAATCGTCTACAATGAAATTAATTGAAATATTTTGCGATATAAATAAGAGATTTTTGATAGAGTATTATAAGAGAGTATTATGTCATTACACTGAATTGATAAATTGACTATGTTTTAACCACACTTATAATAGTTAAAAATATTATATAACTTGTTATTCACAGTTATATAAATTTAGACACTTATGACGACTCGACTTTTCAACTGTTGAAGGTCATTTTCAAGAAATGAAATTTGAAAATACATATTATAAGCAGGGACTAAGAACGGAACCAAAACGGTATAACTAAATTAACCGAAATATTTTAAAGAACGAAAGCGAAATTTGAATTTTACGTTCATAATTGGAAACGAAATAAATAATTTCCGTTACCGGTTTAAACCAGGTTTATTTTTGAATCGTTTAAATAGAAATTTAAAATTTTCAAATCTACAGCATTTGAAACATGCATGCATTGGTGGTGGTGGAAATTGAAAGGCATGCTTCCTCATCATACCTTTCAAAAATAATATTAGCGGTCTTAGAAGAATATGATGTTGATTTAAAGCAAGTCTTTAGTATAACAACAGACAATGGAGCAAATATGCTCAAAGCGGTAGGTTTGTTAGGAGAGCAACAAAGCAATATTATTGGCGATGAAGAAGATGATTAGAAATGAAGATGTGATAGTATTCTAGGTAGTAAATTTTGGAAAACGTTTTAACCGTTATTTAATTTCGGTTCACGAAAACGAAAACGATACAATGGTCCGGCATTGACTGTGTATTTTTTTATTGTAACCTAGCGACATTGAATATTTGCTTGCGTTACCCAGGTTATGTGGAAATATACAAAGAAGCAACGAAAAGTGGCATTTCTCGTGTTGAAAAACGTGCATCGAGAAGTACTTTTCGCGCATGAGTAATAAAAAAAATGATTCACATCAGGTTTACGAACGCGGTTGTAAATTAGTTTAAAATAATAATTGTATTTTTTTCATAAATTTTAATTTGTGATTCAGAATTTACTAGTAATAAAATTAATTCCTAAATTACAGAGGTAGACAGCTATCAGTGAATGGGATTAACCATTGGAGATTAGTAAATCACAGGACAGTCTATCTTGCGGGACAATTTTGTTCCACATATCGCACAAATAACGTTGCTCAAACTATAGAATCTGAACTTGGATCTTGGAAACACTCTGTTAACCATCTTATTCCCTAGATCAACTGATTACCATTGCCTCTGTGCGTTGAAGAATTTCTTATAAGAAAAAATATTTTATTTTCCCGATTTTATCACCACTTGCTCTTCAGGTTTTTCTCTCCCTGCTTTAATAGCGTACATATATTGTTAAGATGACAAAACTGTATCGATAGTGTAGGTGCATAATTTGATTAGCTACATTACTTCTTGGTTGAGATTAGGGATTGCAATTCACCAGAGTTTTCAATCCAGAGAAATGATTACTGGGTTGGTACTAATCCCGTCTAGATATTTTATATTTTAAGTAATTTAATAAATTAAATGTTTATTTTGGTCATATTTAATAAAAAGTTCAAAAATCAATAATTCAGCGTTTCCCAAACTTTTTTGTTCGTGGCCCGGTTATATTGTTCATCAAATGAGAGAGGGAGGTAGTCAGAAACGGCAAATATGTAGTTTGCGCAGTAATAAACGGCAAATATGTAGTTTGTTTGCGCATTGGAGTTCATATGATAACAATTCAAATATATTTCAAAATGGCGTGTTGAACATTTTAAAACAATAAAAAGCGAAAATGAGATCAGAAATGCTTTTACAATCGATAAATGATAGTTATGAATATATTTATATTAGATATAACTAATATAACTAATATATTAGTTATGATGATATTTACGAAATGATAGTTAATCGGTAGCCCAACAGTTTACAAAGAATAATGAATACGTACTAGTTTTTTACAATTAAAATCAAAATAATTTAAATTTGTGTTATCTCACAAGTCGCGGCATTGTGAGACGTTATTTGTTTTTAATAGTGTCTTCCAAGAATAGCTTTGTATATTCCCAGAAACTATAAAAGTATAATGTATTTTTGTACACAATTAATTTATTTAATAATGCCGATTTAATTTTATTTAGGTATATTTTACATATATAAATAATTTTTTCGTTTTGAGTTCCTTTGCGACCCGGTATTTTTTTTCTGTGGCCCGGTACCGCGTCGCGACCCGGTATTTGGGAAACCCTGCAATAATTGATTTTACTCTAGTTAACAAAATGATTTTAGAGTTTAGCTTCTTATTGGTTAGCTGCACGATATATCACATACCTATTAGAGATGGCTAAAATCTAGTAACAATAATCGATGATTCGATTATTCGGAATCATTACTCGTACTCGATTACTCGGAGTACTCGATTATTACTCGTAAGGTCGAGGGATAAATAATCATGAGTATTGATTATCATTCGGACTTGGAAATCGGAAGTGTGTGAAATGCAGAGCCGAGATAGGTTTAATACAGTAACAATAATTGAATCAATTTAGTACTCGGTTAGTACTCATGTGCATGAGTTATGAATGATCACTCGGACATGAAAATCGGAATCAGCAGTCGGCACCTCGGATATTTTTTAGGGTACCTCCTCTAGCAGGTAAAGGGAGGACATGTTTTTTTTCTCGTCTACCCCTTGGTGTAAAGTGTCGTTGGATAGGTATTTCAAAAATATTACAGGTTTGTGAAAACAATATTTCGATTAAGAGATCCGTTTGTGAAATATTAAGCTTTAAAGTGCTAATTTTTGTTGGAGTCAAGTGTCCACTAATTTGTAAATAAAGTTGGACATTAATTTGTTAACTAAGAAGTTTTTTGTCAACTAAGAAGGGTCACTAATTTGTGCCGCCATAAAATTCAAACGGGAAATTACATACAAATAAGATTAAGAACATCTGAAATTAGTATCGACAGTAGAACCGACCTTGTTGTAATTCCAGGAAATCTTAACGCTAATCTCTATGTTGACATTGTGTTAGGAGAACATCTTGTCCTTGTGGCATATCGAATAGGTCAATTTTTTTGTTAATGCAGGATAACGCAAGACCACATATTGCTTCGATTGCGGTAAATCGATTACGCGGGGAGTTGTCGTAAAGGCGAGGAGTTGACAGAATAGTACGCTGCGTAAGTGCGAATGGGTCAGAGGGTTTTAGGTCTGGTCAGAGGTAAAAAATCATTGGATGCCTTCATTGAAAATCTTCATTGAAAAAGTTTATGGCCCGTTCAAGTCTGTTCTTTTTCTGTTATTTTTCTATTTCGTTTTGAAGATGAAAAGATCGTATATTTTGCGTACGATTTCGAATACATGATCGTACATCGCGCGTGGCCCGACCCACTGAAATATATACTAACTGGAACGAGCGCTGGCTTCTAAGTTTGTGCGAGTAGAGAGAGAGGTTCCAAGGGGAGCCCTCGTATCGCTCTGTCTTCGTCTAGTACAGTCTTCATCATCATTTCCTTTACTCCTCTTGGGAGCATAGGGAATCAACAAACGCTCTCCATCTGATTCTATTCTGAGCCAGGGCCTTTACCTCGCGCCGCTCCTTTCCGCTTGCCCTGGCTTCCTGTACGACTGTCCTCCGCCACGTGATTTTTGGGCGGCCTCTCTTTCTTGAACCTTGGGGGTTCCAGTCAAGAGCTTCTTTTGCAATATCCCCCTCCGGCCTTCTAAGTGTGTGTCCGATCCATTTCCACTTCCTTCTTCTTATTTGGGTTTCAAGACGCTCCATATTTGCTTTTTTCCAAAGTTCAATATTTGCTATGGTATTGGGCCAAAATATTTTAAGTATTCTTCTCAGACACTTGTTCATGAATACCTGAAGTTGTGATACTATGGTGGTAGTCACTTTCCACGTTTCGCTACCGTAAAGAAGAACTGATACTACATTAGATTTGAAAATTTGGAGCTTTAAGTTACGGGAAGTTTTTGTTGAGTTCCACAGATTGTTAAGCATTCCGAATGCCTGTCGCTCCTTCTGTATCCGTTGTTTTACGTCTTTATCAGCACCACCATCCTGTGAAATAAGGCTTCCAAGGTAGCAAAAACTATCTACTACCTGTACTTGCCTGCCATCTATCTCCAGGTTGCAGGGGGCTGTCGCATTGATCTTTATCAGTCTTACAATTAGTAAAAAACTTAATGTATAGTATAAATATATTTATATTATTTTATACATGTAATATATAATACAAAAAGAAAATTATTATATATATATAACACTAGTAGCACATGACAAAATATTATTAGTTTCAATATTTTGAATTTACATAGTGTGGATGAATACTTGATTTGGTTTAATACAACTAGCTTTTCGGTCTGATTGTATCACATCCTCCCACTCTCGAATTTACTGTAGGCTAGACAAGGAGGGAGGGCTCCCCTTGGGACCTCTTTCTCTCTCCGCACACGCTCAGAAGCCAGCGCTCGTTCCAGTTATTATATATTTCAGTGGGCCCGACACGCGACACATACGACACAAAGTTATTAAGTAAAAGATTTTCTAATCCATACTTCGTGATTCACATTTTTTTGGCCACAACATTTATTTTTTCAAAAAGATTGTCCAATATATTTAAAGTATAATTTAAACAGTGAATGTGATATAACTTATGAAATGAAACTGTTTCCCCTATATTCTCCTATATTGCTGTAAAACCTTATGTATATGTTCCAAAAGTAATAGTTTGCATATAGTCCATCATTTTAAATGACAAAGGTTTTGTAGTTGGTTTGTTATTGTAGTTGCTCATTTCACAACTAACAATAGTAAATCTAATCTAATCAACAAATTGTAATTTAACAATGAAAATACATACTGTAATTACGATAAACATATTTGAATTGCTTCATGCGAAAAGGGCTCAGTCACATTTCATAAATTTTCAGAAAACAACAAAAAAACTGTTTTTCTATATAAAGAATAAAGAGAATTGCTTACTCATCTTAGCAGTAAACATAATTGCTTACCAATGTAAGAAACTTTGCTTGATTTTTAAAAAGAAAAACAGTTTTTGTTTTGTTTTGGAACATTTAATGAAATGTGACTTGAATGAAATTTTGACCTTGATTAAGACCTTTTTGCATGGAACGATTAATTTACTCTATTAAATATTATCAATGAACAGTTAACTCTTATAAGTAATGTGACAATTACACAACTAGAATTCATTTACATCACAATTTATGGACAAAGGTCACTTTATGACCAAAGGTCACAATATTTATTCATGGTCACCTTATCTCATAGTGCATGAATACATAATGCATGTGCATCTTTTGTATTTACTACCTTTTATTTTGCGTAGATAGGTTAGGTTAGATTTGCATAAACCATTATTTATATAAAATTTTCTCCAAATCGAGCAGTTGAACCGAGCGGATGTGTTTTGTGGAGCGGGTTTTGTGGACTTAGTTTTTTGTGGCGCGTGTTTTTTGCGGCGCTCGATAAGAATGAAAAGAAGAAGGACGAGAATCGAAGGAATCGGAAGAATTAATTAATCCCTTTCGAAAAAGTAAAAAACTGGAAAGATCTCACCGGCTAAAAAGGAAATTGGTGAGGAAATGAAAGAGATGCTGAAAAAAATTATGGAGGATGTAGGGGAGATAAAGGAAGAGAATCGGAAGATGAGCCGGGAACTGGAACATTTGAAAACTATGATGCGTGAAAGGGAAGAAAAATGGGAAAGTGAAAAGATGGAACTAAAAGAAAAAATTAAAAGGCTGCAGGAGAAAATGGAAGAGAAGGAAAAAAGAATATTGTAGTAACGGGACTGGACGAAGAGTAATGCGAGAACGAGAAGCAATTGGAAAAATGGATAAAGGCAGAATTAGAGGTAAAAGTGACAGTGAAAGAGATGTATAAAGTAAGTGGAGGAAAAATGTTGGTTGCGGAACTTGGGAGCTGGGGTGAAAATCGAAAAGTTATGGTAAATAAGAGGAAACTAAGAATAAAAAAAAAGAAAAGAGAGTGTACATAGATGATCTGACGAAGAAGGAAAGAAACATACGGAATTAAGAGCGCTAGCCAAAGAAGAGCGACAAAAACGACTGCGGGTGAAAGTCGGTTATAAAAAGATATGGATAGAGGGAAAAGGGTTTAAGTGGGACAAAGAAAAGGGGGAAGCTAAATACAGCAAATTTTTGAATAATAGCACAAGAAAAAGACGACAGGGCAGAAAAGGGAAAACGAACACAGAGAGGAATGAGGAAGAAAAGAAGCAAATAAGAATTCTGGAACAGCGGGTATTCTGGAACAAAGCGGGGATAAAAAACAAAGACAATGAGTTTTGGGAGTATTTGACTTAGTGGTAATGGTAGAAACGTGGGTGGAAGAAAAGGGGTGGGAAAAATTCCAAAAAAGAATGCCGAAAGAGTTTAAGTGGAAGTATCAATTTGCAGAGAGGGTAAGCAGGAAAGGGAGAGCTAAAGGTGGGTTAATAATGGGATTGGAAAAGGGATTGGAAGAAGAAAACGGAACCGAAGCAAAAGAAGAAAGAGGGATTATGGAAAGAACGGTGAAAAGTAGACATAGAAAATGGAGAATTGTAACAATATACAATAGGGGTATGAAAGAAAGGAAGAGAATGATAAAAGAGTGAGTAAAACAGCAAGAAGAGGGAACTCTGGTGATTGGGAGGGGGGGGGGGATTTTAATGAAAGAATTGGTGGAAAAGGAATACGGATAGAAGAAGAACAAACAACAATAGAAAGAAGACCAAACAAAGATTCAACAGAAAACGCAGAAGGGAGACTACTGATTAGTTTAGTAGAGGAAAGAGGGTGGGACATACTTAATGGAAGCAGCATAGGAGATGAGAAAGGGGAGTACTCGTATATTGGACCAAGAGGGGAGACAGTTATTGACTATGTTATGGTGAATGAAGAAGTATGGAATGAAATAGAAGAATTCAAGGTGGGAGAAAGAGTCGAATCAGACCATATGCCATTGGAAGTGAAGACAAAAGGAAGAAAGAAAGATAGAAGAATTGTGAAGGATGTTAGAAAAAATATTGTGAAGAATATCTGGACGGAAGAAGGAATAGAAAATTATAGAACAAGACTTAGGGAGACAAGATATGAAGAAGAAGGGTTAAACGAAAAGTGAAGGAATTGGGTGATTACGTAAAAAACGCAACAGAAAAAAGTGATAGAGACAAGAAAGAAGGTGGGGTCTTGGTAAAACGAGTGGTGGGATAAAGAATGCAGGGAAGGGAAGCAAGCAGTAAGAAAGCAACTAAGAAATTGGAAAAGAGAAAAAGCAACTAAGGATGAGTACAAGAGAGCACGCAAGAGGTACAAATTAGTATGCAAAGAGAAGAAGCAAAAGAAACAGATGTAAGAAGAATTAAAGATGAAGGGCATAAAGACGGAAGAAGAGGTATGGAAATACATAAATAGGGAAAGAAAGAAAAAAGTAGAAAGAGTGAGTGATAGAATAGCTATGGAAGAATGGAGAAAGTACTTCAGTGAACAGTGATAGAAAAAGAGACAACACAGAGTGGGAGAAATAGAAGAGATAACAAGAGAAGAATTAGAACAACTGAGAAAACTGAAAAGGAAAAAGGCACTGGGGAGGGATGGTATACCGAATGAATCGTGGATATATGGAACTGAAAGGGAAGCTGACAGGTTGTTAGAGATAATGAATGGAGTGTGGAAAGGAGAGGGCTTCACACAGGAGTGGAAAGAGGGGTTAATATGCCCCATATATAAGAAAGGAGAAAGGGTTACAACCAGTAACCATAGGGGGATCACTCACATTACTAGGGGTTGTGGTGGGCAAAGAAAAAGTGTGGTCCTTAGCATACGCGGACGATTTGGTGGTGCTAGCGAGAGAGGAGAAAGGTATGAAAGAAATGATGAGAAGCATGGAGAAATATATCAGGAGGAAAAAGCTGATGGTGAAGTCCGAGATAATGGTGTTTAGAATAGGGGGTGGTAAGAGAAGAGTAAATGAGTGGAGATGGGAGAAGGAGAAAATTGAAGAAGTGAAAGAATTTAAGTACCTAGGATATGTGTTTAATGAAAGAAACACAGAAATAGCACATGCAAGAGAGCTAGTCAAAAAAACTAATAAAATAATAGCAACGGTATGGGGAATTGGAGATAGAAAATTTGGACATGACTATAGAAGGAGAGTAATGATGTTTGATAGCCTGGTGAAAAGCGTGATGATGTATGGAGCGGAAATGTAGGGACGAAGAGAGCTAGAAGGGCTGGAAAGGGTGCAAGATAAATATTTGAAATGGGTGCTAGGAGTAGGTAGGGAGACACCAGGGTAAATAGTGATGGAAGAAACAAACGGAGATGGAATGAGAATAGAAGCAGGAAAGAGAGCAATAAGTTTTGAGGACAGAGTGATAGAGAGAGGAGAGTGCAGAATTTTGCAAGTGTCTCAAAGAAAAAAAGGAAACAAATAGGAAAGGGGGTGTGGCAAGAGAGGGAAGCATATCTCGAAAGAAACGGGTTTGCAGGCGCGGAGATAGAAAGAATGCGAGAGAGAGGCAGAGTAATGACAGAGGAATTAGTGCAGATGGATAGAGATGGGCAAGTGCAAGAAAGGAGAAATTAGGAAGTGTAGAAATTAGGAAGTGTAGGTACAATGGGAAATATGAAAAAATAATAACGGAAGAACTGCCAAAGTACCTAGAAAGAGAGAGAAGAAATTTTGAACGAGGATGGAAGAGGGATCAAATGGATGAAGAAAGTTGAGGGGAGAAGAAGAACAATATGTGGGGCGGGAAGCTGCTAATCTGTTTAAGGATAGGAATTAGTGATTTATTTAGTTTTAGTTTTATTAGCTATAAATTATATGTATTGTTTTATGTGGAAATGTATAAAATTTGGAATTTTCTTTATAAACCTGTAAAGGGAATAATATACATACTACCTATATAAAATTTATTCTTATCAGATTATATTAGTTATATCATAATCTTATAAATATTTTTTTAAGTGTTACTATCAAATATAAGGAAAGCCTCGGAATTTCCCACATAGTACGTAACATTCAATTATTTTACGTAAATGACATTATTAAATTACCAAAAGGCTTGCAAGAATCCTACATTGATGACATCACACGGCTAACCTGCTGTTTTATCGTAGGGGCTGCAACTGAAGATTTGGTAAGAAAGTTATTTGATATGCAGTAGAATATGGTAGATTAATGTAGAATTCGCAGACTTTAACTAATTTTTTTAGAAACTTTTTATGAGATAAAATATAGAAATATGCCGATTGAAAGACAATTTAATATGCTTTATTATGAATATAAATTTATCAATCATGCTTATCGTTTTTAGACGTAGCAACCGGTAAACGAACGTATTTATGTGGTGGTTATAACGAGAATAACAAACATGTGAAAGATTGTAATTATTGCCTTTGCAATTGAAATTGACAAATTATTTTAATGCATACTACACCGCAAAAAGCCGCCCAAGTTTTTGTTCTAATCGAAAATGGACTTACCCAGCGTGCTGTTGCTCGACAACTGGATATAACACGCGCCAAGTGTTCCAACGTTATGGGGAGACTGGATCCGTTCATAGACGACCTGGTACAGGCAGAGATTTACAACGGCTCGGGTTAACCGCTTTATCATAAGATCATTAAGAAATTGTCACCTTAATGCTGTTCAACTGCAACAATAACTCCGTCAAGTAGGAAAGTAACTTGACCCTTAAGACACCTATAGTTTATCAAAACTTACCCCATCTCATCGTCAAGCATGACTGCGTTTTGCAATGGGATCATTTAAATTGGACGTTGGTCCAATGTTCTCTGATAAGACCAGAATATGCCTCTATGGTAGCGACCGAAGAAGAAAAGTGTACTGGAGACCAAGAGAGCGATTTGCAGAATGCTGCATTGAAGAGCGGTCTGCTTATGAAGGTGGTTCTTGCATTATCTGGGGTGCAATTTCATGGGAGCACAAACCGACTCTTCTTTCATCATTAGACGCGCCCGTAATCACGGGAGAAGAGGTTTAATGGGTTTTTGCAGTTCATGTGGTACCTTATGTCGAGTACATTACAGAAGAATTTATCTTCATGCATGACAATGCGAAGCCCCACACCGAAAGAATCGTGCAAGATTACATTATAGAAACTGTTTTCGGGTTATGGAGTAGCCAGTATCCAAAGAGTAAAAACTTGAAAGATTGTAATTATTGCCTTTGCAATTGAAATTTGCAAATTATTCGTTTTTCATAATTTGATTACTTTTCAAGAGTGTTGCTTTAATGCATACTACACCGCAAAAAGAGGCCCAAGTTTTTGTTCTAATCGAAAATGGACTTACCCAGCCGCTGTTGCTCTACAACTGGATATAACACGCGCTGCGGTTCGAAAAGTGTTCCAACGTTATGGGGAGACTGGATCCTTTCATAGACGACCTGGTACAGGCAGAGATGTACAACGGCTGGAGTTGACAGCTTTATTGTGTTAATAATAATCAACCTCGATCCCGGAGCTTATTGTTGCAGTAGAAGAAGAGTTGCTTTAAATCCTAAGAAACAATAGTGAACTTGAGTAGACCTATGCCTAATCGTCGGAGAGATGTTATTGAGGCAAGAGGGGGTCATACCCATTATTAAAAATGAAGTGTTAATTTAGATAATTGTCAATAACAATATTTCTTTAAGTAATAAAAAAAAGTTGTTGCATGAGTTAATTTCACTATATTAAACACAAGAAACCGAAATAAATTTAAACTCATTAAAGCATATAAAATTGTCTTTCAAACGGCATATTTCATCTCAAACATTATTTAAAAAAAATGGTTAAAGTCAAAAGTGTAAAGTGGATTTCTATACACGCAAGCGAATTTATGCGAATTTTTAGAAATACAAGAGAAAAAGGTATTGTTTATAATTGGTCAACATAACATTACATTTTTAGGCATCAGCAGAATTTTATATGGATTCATTTGAAAATATGCTCGAGTCTTGGGCAATGATAATCCAAGAATTTCAAGGAGTCTCCAGTGAAATTTTAGAACAATCTGCTACTCGTATTTTTAACACCTATCTACAGTGCCACCTTGCTCCACCAGATGGCAAAAGGCAGTCAGGGGATGATGAGGCTGAAGAGATAGAAGATGATGAAGATAATGATAGGATTAAATTTAGGGATCAATTACAAACTATTGGACTATTTGGAAGAGTTATACTCAACCACTCACTACCAGTATTATACAAGTAAGATTAAAATACTTCTTTATGTATTTCAATTTTCCATATATTTACAATTTAGAGTACCATACCAAATACATACAAAATATATATTTTTGACCTCCTAAATTGTAAAGCTAGCTTTGACCTCGTGTATACGTCAAGCAAAACTAGATTTTTTCACACAATGTTGCAAAGTACAGCTACTATGAGGTAAAGTCACTTTATTCAATATTGTAAATAATCTAAATCTGTTTGTTTCTTAAATAATAATTGTCGGTCATAAAATTTTATACAAATTTCGTGCGTCAATGATTTTAGATCGCCCTTCGGGCTCGTTCCCCAAACGAGCTATCGCGTTGTAAAATAAACTTTTCCGCACTCTAATGCAAATAACTATTCTTCTAGGTTGTTGGAAGACAGAACAGCAAGATTACGATCTCATTTACATGCAATGCAATCCCATGCAATGTCTATAAATGATTCTACGACATTGGATAATATTTTCGAAGATATTCATTGGACAATCCTAATTGCTGGTCATACTCTTTGTATGGATAGTGATGGAGAAACTCCTATGATACCTTCAGAGATTATGGGATATTCTATTGATCAATGTTCGAAAAGATTTTCTAATTTAGAGGCGTCCTTGAAAGTAATGGCTAGCATTCAACAGGTTGGAATGGATGTTGATTGCCTGGAGCAATGTGATCAGGCTTTAAGAATTTTTGCGGATATTTTAAAATTGTGCACAATTGAAACTTCAGCTGCTGAAGTTAAATTGGGACATTTTATGAGTCCTGAAGTTGGATGCACATTAATGTGGTTTTTGAAACGATGGTGTCTCTCATTTCTATTGCCTAATGAACATTATTACCAAGAGGTATTAAAAATTTATAGGGACAAAATCTTAATTATATATTTTTATAATATAATTTAATTTTTTTTTTTAATAATCATTTAATATTTGGATCTAATCTAATTTATTGATTGAAAATATTGATATAAAAAATATATTGTAGCTTAGTCCTATTTTGATTGGAGCATTGGGAAAAGACACTGATGGAGCAACATTTATAATGAATTTTGTACTTTCGAAAATTCAGTCCAATATTTGTTATTTTAACTCTGAACCAATACTCTTAAAGGACACTGTTGATTTATTTTCAGATGTAGTTGGAGTTAAAGATAAGTATGTTTTCTTGTATGTTTTGTCTTAAATATATTTTATTCTTAATTTTATATTTTAGATCAACTTATTTAGTGAAAACCGAGGGCTTGTGGAATTTAATTCATATGCAAATTAAGTTACAATCAGGAGTATTACCTCCAAATGCTCGACGTGGACTGTATAAAGGTTTTGTGTTAGCTGGAGCTGCTTTGTCACAAGAAAGTGAAATTAAGCAATATTATGATGAGATTTTAAAACCTATACAACAAAAATTCAAACAAGTCCTCTGCCAAGAGAACTTCAACAGGATTTATCATGAAGAAAGGATCAAGAAGGAAATCTTAGATATATTGGAATGTCTGAATGGTGTTGCCAAAGGTGCTACAATGGCTACAGTATCAATATTATTTATTTTCTTGGCACCAATTTTATCAGAATTACCAGTTGTTCTTAATGTATATCATAATTATCAGGTTATTGTGCAATTAATTTTAGATCTATTTGGTCAATCTGCCAAAAACATGCTTTGCTTTTTGGAACAAAGTGAGAGCAAACAGTTGTATGAGAGTACTTATTATGTAATACAGGCATATGCAAAATGCAATGAAAACCGATTTACCACAGAAGCATCAATTGAAGAAAGTAACTTCCAAGACCTAAGTCTGGTTATGGATCTTCTTACTTTTATATTATCTAAAGATTGTTTAGATTTAAGTCCACTGGGAGCTACTGAAGAAGTTTCAATTACAGCTCCAGATGTTTCTCTGTATGGATTAAGATTTATTATGCCCTTGATGACTTTGGATCTTCTTAAATATCCAACATTATGTCAACAATACTATAGACTTTTGGTTCTAATAAATGATATTCATCCTGAGAAAATCTGTGCTCTTCCAGAAGATATGTTAACTAAACTTTTAGCATCAATTGAAATTGGTCTAACCCAATTTGGACAGGAAGTTGTACAAGCTTGTATGGATTTCCTTGAAGGAATGGCTACTTACATTTGCAAACAATCTTTACAAAATACCAAATTTTATCAAGCCTTGATGCCGTTTTTAAAACTTTTATTGGACTTAACACTGTCTCATCAAATTAATTCTGATTTGATAGCTACAGCTAGTACGTGTATTTATTCATTAATCTGTTGTTATCCCAATCAGTATCAGATGTTGGTACATAACTTAATACAAATGCAGAGTGATCCTGTTATAGCTGAAAGATTGGCTGCTGAATTTAATAGACTGACTGCTAATATGCAGACTTGTGATAGGCCAAAACTAAAGTTTCGAGATCAATTTGACAAATTTATTTGTAACGTCCATGGCTTTTTATTGATTAAATGAGGAATCGTTATTTGAGAATTATTTATTTTATGTTAATATATATATATATATATATATATATATATATATATATATATATATATATATATATATATATATATATATATATGTATGTATATGTATGTATATATGTGTATATATTATATTACTAATTTTGTGAGAATTTGATATTGTGCCTGTCACCTTTGGACTGGAAAATAATTCAGTTTCCAAATAGATTTTATACCATTATGATTAATTTGTTATTGTAAATATAGATATTTTTATATTAAATACAGATTTTTAAAGTGCACAAAATCGTATTGTTAAAAAGTGACAGGACATTTTTATTTATAATAGCATCCACTTTCCTTGTGTGAAATAAAATTAGAAGACACTTAAAAGATCTGAAGGCTGTTGATTATGTTCGATAATTGTGTGTGATAATTAAGATACTACTTAAATAATGAGATTATTATAGCTTGTCCATATTTCCCAAGGTTGCAACGGACGCAATAAAAAGAAATTATTGCTTTATTTAATTCAGTCAATATTCATTATATTATGATAATCAGTAATTACGACTAATAGCAAAAAAAAATCTTTTGTTTTAAAAAGTAGAAATTTGTCACGAATTCTAGACTTTATGTGTAAATTGTTACGATGTTGCCACCGTAGGGTGAAAAATGTTCAATAGCACTGGTGATATTGTGCGGTAGGTGCGTGTGTTATCCCTCACTCTCACCGTATTCTAAAGAGTGAGGATAACACCGGAGGAACCGAGAGGACGAGCGACATGTGGGCAGATAAAAATTAGCTATTGTAACGAGAGTGTGAAAATAAAATAAACAAGTAGTGGACGAGTAAAGCTATTATTTTACCCGTCTAACATTAAATTGGTTTCACTGGAACCAGCAGCCTTTCACTGAAGTATAGTGGAGGAAGCCAACCGAGCGGAGGTGAAGGATACCAAAGCGAGAACAGTTTGCCGAAAAAAAAAACGTTTTAGTTAAAATATAAGCGTTACAAAATGTACTAAAACCCTACATGAATGTCACATAAGCTGTAAAAAACAAAAATACGCTTTTTGAGAACATCAACGTTGAAAAAAACTTGCATTCTTTTGTACATAGAACAGACTGCAGAGAAGGAGACAGCATCCCAGCAAGTCATTTCGTTCTATTGACTGCATTAACCCCTCGTAATATTTCTATGTAATACCTCAGCTGATCTATTGTAGAAGCAATCCGACCCTGGACATTTTCATTACAGATGGGACAAGGATGGGTATTTGCAGATGCAAATCCAAGAATACATGGGAAACCCTGGCAAAGTCAGGGCTAATCACAATAAAGGTTAATATTAAAAACCCAAACCTCTTGAAGGGGCACACAACTACAGTAGACAGAACGGAAGCACCACAACAATGGTCAAGGAGGACAGGTCTGCTACGGCTCTGAGAAAAACAGTGGAACTGGCTGGAATCTATGGGCTGTCTCCTAGGTAGCACATCTGTACCTCTGGGAATGCACGGTCTTCCAAGCAGAAATTAAGAGTATATAAGCTGAAAGAAGATACTCAAGCTGATAATCCTAATCCCCAATTGAGTATATAGATTGGCTATATGAGTCGATCATCCAGAACGATTTTTAAAGAATGCAAAATGTTCATGATTACATCAAAGTTTTTACTCTATTGGAATCACATTATATTTGATTCAGCAATCCCAACAGAAAATTATTACATCATCATCTAAATATAAATATGTTTAAAAAAACCCATACCTGCATCAATGTATTAAAGAAGACTTTAATTTATAGTTACATCAGCTGCAAAGAGATAATTTAATTTTTTACGGATTTTTTAAACAACTAAATGAGGGCATCAAATAATGACGAAGAAAAACTTACTTGACGAAGAAATACATAATATATATTCTTTCAAAACATATGAAAGAACATGATACTCATTTAAAACAGGTAATATTGGAAAATGAAAAAAAGAAAATCATTAAAATTTGACAAAAAAGTCTGAAGATCACTATTTCGTCTTTTCTTACAAGAAGCAGTGCATTGCCCAAAGTTAACTACTTCAAACATTTGAGTTTTCACAACAACCAAGATAATAATATTTACATGTATCTCTGGATTGAAATCGTCGTGTCATAGGAGAAATAAACGACAAAAAATATGGGATTAAGTGAGTACCAAAGGATTAATAACTACGGCCCGCGAGCCAAATCCTGCCCTGTAAAGATTTTGATACGGCCTTTATTTTTCGTTATAAATTTCGATATAAACAATATTTATGAATAGGATGATTGTGACTGTTACTACGTGGTAATTCATACTTACAATGAATTGAAAAATTCATTCTCTTTTAACAACACTCATAATATGTAAAATTACATGAAATAAATACACCGAATCTCATAAACGTCGGATTTTTTGAGGGCGTCGAGTTTGTCTTTAGCATTAAATAATGTGTGGTATAATTTGGACGAAGGTTTAAAGGCTACTGGTAGGTTTTGCTCTAGAAGAACGTTAGCTATTTGCTTGCTAGTTTTTCCAAGGTACGCGAGGGAAACGAAAATTTTATCTGTATAGGGCGTTTTCGGGTATATTTGGAATTTTGTGAATTGCCTCCATTTTTTATTTATTAAATTTTGGATGAGTGTCATTGGGAAACCATTCTATGTGGCAATTGATTTGAAGGTGTTTAACTCTTTTGTCTAATTTGCTGCGAATCATTCCATGATACTTCGAGCCTTTTCCATACCTCTGGGTATTTGGAACAATTGGGTATTTGAATAATTTTTTTTTGTCATAAATCGAAAGCTCATATATAAGTTTTATAACAAAACTATTTTTTGTTTTATTTTTCGTTGTAATTAGAAAGTTTAACAAATTGAAAATATATTTTTTCTACTGATATATGTGAAAATGGCATTTTTTCCACGGCTTACCTTACATGAAAGTGACATTTTTTCATTCTAGAGATGAAAATATTTTCACATCTAGAGACGAAAATGAGCATTTTAAATTTATGATTTTGTCGATTAAAACACTAATATAACCAAATTTGCATGGACTTTCTTATTAATTACATCAATTTCAATGAAATATTTTATGTGCAAACGTAAAACGAGCCTGAAACTATTTTAAAAACCGAAATAAAATTAGGACATTTGACTTGAAAAGTATCACCTATGAGAATGCAACATGTTACCATGGAAACGACCAAACCAACAATTAAATTTGTATTGACAGTTCGCTTCGAATTGGATGTATTAAAGTCGAATTATGGATTCTACAACCGAAATCAGTAGAAAAAATTGCATTTACTACTCGAGATGAAAGTGTTTTTTTTTTGTTTCGGTGTGATTGCTAACTCGCTGGCGCCTGTGAGCAAACTCCCACCTCACCAAAAAACGTCATCTTTTCCATCCTTTCATCTCTCGTTGTAAAATATACTATTTGAACTCAGTATCGAAAACAGGCCGGTCGCGTTGTGACGTAAGAAGGCGTAAGTGTGTCAAATATGTCAAATATTAAAAGTTATCGAGCTTGTTTCGTACCATCGTATAGGAGTACTACAAAAAGAACTCCTCAAAAAATGTTTTTAAATGTCCCAGATTGTTATACGTCGAAACTAATGGTTTTAAACAGTACACCGAAAAAATCCTAAAACGACGATTTTATAAAGAATGTTTGAATGTTATAATAAGTTTCTCACTTACGACGTCACAATCAAATTATGGCGCGTTTGGAGTCACGTGATTATTTTCAAAATTTTATCACTTAAATTGTTTATAGTTAATTGAATTTTTTTTTAACTTTTTCGCATCGCACATCCGAATTATTTATAATAAGGTTTTAAAATGCATTAAAAAATCGATATTTTTTTTTATTCAACAACCCAATAGTCACCTCCATATACAGAGGTCCCGGGACGGGCTTGGACTCCGGGATACCGTGAAGTTTACAGTGGGCCAGTCGTACTGCGTCATAGTGGGCTACAATCTGGGCTACTCCACTATCGCGCAATACGACCGGCCCACTATGACGCAGTACGACTGGCCCATCGCAAACTTCACGGTGTCCCGGAGTCCAAGCCTCTCCCGGGACCTCTGTATTTGGTGGTGACTATTGTTCGGTTGCTGGTCACCTGCTGAAATTTCATCTTAATAATCATTAAAATAAATAAACGACTAATAGTAATTTACATTTAAACTCAAGTTTCTTGATGTGAATTTAACTAATCAAGAGATTATTAATTAAGATATTAATTGATGTATTAAGTTAAAGATGCAGTAGATCAAGAGTAAGAGGTGTCAATCAGGCTTGTATCAAACATTTATTCCATGCATTTGTCTGAAGCAGATACCTCACAACTTTCCTTTTAGGACAACATTAATAATTGGTATGTTAATTTCTTGGAGCAGTGTATTTTAAATCCCTGCCGCTTCCAAAAATTGGAGAGGAATGAATTATGAATTGCAAAATATTATTAATTTGAATGTGACACTTCTTTAATAGTGAATGAAAGGAACATTTTAAAATTTTGTATTATAATAATATTGTATATGTTACGGTAAAAGTACGAGTTTGGAAAATGTACAAATTTACCGGCATATGTACACATATACCTTCTTGGTTACTAAATGTGAGTTAACCAACCTTACATTTACCAACTATTTCCGGTAAATGTGTACCCAATGATGTTGGAAAATGTATAGAGGTTTACGTTAACACACAAAGCGCATGGTTTGTCCGACAAGATTTTTAAAAACATGTAATATTTATTTTTTTGGGCGTGGTTAGGTCTCACATATAATTACATTGAATTGAAAAATTCACTATGTTACTTATAATATTTAAAAACACTTATAATATTTAAAAATTAAGTAGGTATATGAAGCTGATCTCAAATTTAAACTCAGATTTACCTCTCAAATTGGTGGATGTATTACCGTAACATATACATATACCGGTAAATAATTATATTTGCACTTTTACCCTAACATATATAAATATTTATTATTATGATTTCAAGATAAAATAATTTTTTCTATGTCGAAGTACCCTTTAACAAATTTTAAAATGGGCTTCATCAAATTCAAGTCCATTTATTGCCAACTCGTTTATGTTTGCAACTCGTAGTTGGTTATATAAATTATACACCCTTATAAACACAAAAACTTTATAACAAGTTGTCAATTACCAACATTTTTTAATTTGTTAAAACTCAAACCCTAAAATATGTGGATTTCAAAATAAATGGACATTATATGGATATTATTAAAAATAATCATGTGTGCGAATCATGTGTGAAAATCATAGACAGTAAAAACAAGATACTACTCTTTATCATTTTTACACGGTTAAAAAAATGATTAAAATAAATTAAAGGACATGTTATTTTTTAATTTAAATTATATAGGAGTACAATTTTTTTTTTAAACTGTGTAGAAGCGAGAAAGTGTAAAAATAGGAACCGCGAAAAACGAGGTATAGGTGTAATTTGAAATATATGTGTCTTATATTAAATCTTAAATAAATTAAAAATAATAAGGAAATAAAATGACTCGTAAATGATTCATACATATTAAATATATTAAATATACACTTAAAATCACAGCCAAAACTAACAATAAAACAACGCAATCATCTAATTAAAAACTATTCTATTATCTTTCTCAAACTGTCCAATTCACCATTTTGTCAAATTCAAATAAAAATGAGGCCCTTCTGGCTCGTAATCTAAGTAGGTAAATCCTAGAATATTCTTCGCTTGTGCAGGCTCAATTTGAGTGCCCTCGTGCCATTCATTAAAACTGTTTATCGACACAAAATCCACGTTATTACTGACTGCACTTCTCCACGTAACATCATAATATTGGCCATGTCGTCTATGTCTTATATTTGCACTATTCCATGGCCTAATCTGAGTATCAACGTATCCAGGTCCGGATATAACAGAATGTATAAAAATTAATCTGTTTTGCATAGCAAACTTTGACAAATCCTTCCAATTCTTCCAGGTACTTCCATAAGTAAAAGAATTTGAAGCGAAGTATGTTTAGAAGCCATCAAATTGCGATTTTTTTATGTGTGACCGATGTGATAAGTCCACCAAAAGGCACAAGAAAATTGCATCCAATTCACTATTTCGTATACTCAAATTACCTTTTTTGCTTAATATTTCTTTCCAGGTAATATCTGGAGATAAATACGAGTCATATATTTGGCCCAATGGCTTCCTTATTTTGTAAAGAGCAGGATGATCTCTAAACTCATTCAAGAATGTTTTTAAATGAGTTAAAAGATTCACAGGATTTCTAGCCTGGTATGGCTCTAAGTGCAAGGATATTTTCAAATTAAATTTCACAGCAATATTGAATAAAATAGATAAAATTTCAGAAGGGGAGTTTTTGAAATTTGGGGGTGTCCAAGAGAGAATAACAACACCTATACATGCATTACGAATTTGTTTGAAGTGAGTTTTGATAGTTTTTGGATCTGTGGAACTGTAACAGCCAAGATGTGGATAGTAATTTGAACCTATGTCATTTGGAGGAGCGTGGAAACCTGTTGGATATATTTTATGGTCATCTTTTTTCCAGTTATGCAAATACGTATGATCCCAGTGACTGTAGAATCCATTATGTTTTTTATTACCATACCATAGTAAAAGACGTGAACGTTGTAGTTGGGTTTAAGGGTAAGTTTGGAATTGAGGAAGATGGAATGAGATTTTTTTATGTTTCGTGATAGCTTCTCTACTTTTAATTTTAAAAGCTTCGTACGCAGCTCTTTGTTTGTAAATATGTTCCCAGTAAGTATAAGATCGTTTGTTGGGGTGGTGGTGGTTGTAGTTATAAGAATTTCTGGTTTCCGTTTGAGGTAAAAGGTGTTATATGTGAATATTAAGGTTACAATTGTTACGCATATGAAAAGAACTTGGTGATTTCGCTTTAAAAATATTAGTATCCATCGCAGGGTTATGTTCATTTTCGAGTTTAGATCATTTTTTTCCGTATGTTGTAAATTAGAACTTACCATTAAATATATTATATTAATAAGTATGACTGACACTGTCAAAAAGTGATAGATATTTATGATTGTAGGGAGCAGGAAAATTCCCCGTTTTAAGGGAGTTTTTCCCCTGCGCGGAAAAGGATAGTGTGGGAAACATAAAACAGCAATAAAAATTTTCTTGAAAACAAAATACACTGCTCAAAGCAATTAGCGGGTCACTAATTTGTGTCTCTTAAAATTCAAACGGGAAATTACATGCAAATAATATTAAGAAGATCTGAAAGACGCTCTATTTAATTGTTTTAATTGGCACATATAGAAGTCTTTTAAAGAACCCGTAATAATTAACAACTACCAAACATTAATATGCCTTTGTGCACGGTCAAAGCATCATCGGACAAAGTAACACGCGATAGAATATCACGTCAAAAATGTTACAGCGAAATAATAACACGCTATGAAATGACCACGCTACGAGAATATCACAAATTAATTTAACCCTTTAGAGGTCGCGCGCGGACTCTGAGTCCGCACGTTTTTGGTTTTTGTGCCAATGTTTTGCTGACGCGGCACCTACACCTCTCCCCCTTCGTCTTGCTTCCTGATAAGGACATTTATAACTTTGTGTAAAATTTTATGTTTATACGACAACACTGCGACATTGCGGACTCACAGATCTCACGCGACCCGTTTACGTTATATTTATTACATTATACAAAACACGTAAGTACCCTATTTTTTATGCGATATGTTTAAACTGTTATAATTTTTTATCAGCCAATATGGTTGACTATGAAAAATAGCAGCAACGGTTGCAAAGGTTGATGGAAGAAGTTTGGCGTGATGATGAAATAAAAGATGATGAAATAGAATATCGATGTTGATAGTTTAGATGAAATAGATAATGTTGAAGATATGAGTGACATTGAAACGGAGCAAGAACCTGATGAAGCGACTGTAGAAGAAGCTGAGAAAAATCAGTACAACGTAGAAGACCGTCTCTATAAAGGAAAAGATGGAACTGTATGGAGAGTATTACCACGTACTAAGAAGCGCATCAAGACTAAAGCCCCCCATTCACGATCAGTTAAACTGATCAGCTGAACTGACGTATATCCAAAAACTGACCGTGAGTGTGAAATCCTAACGTAAAATTTTGAACTAACGGCAACCCACGGATTTACCGGGCGCACCATAAATCCGCTGGCTTCTGTTAATTTTCATGAAGGCAAACTGACTGCGCATGCGCTTAGTCAGTCGTAGTACCACCACTAACCACCATGGCGTCAGGACGTGCAATAACTGAAGAATGTATACAAAAATAGCTTAAAATATGTAGATTCGTCCATTCTCAAATAGTTACGCCAGTCACTCGGTTTCAGTGACAACTCATTTAACAAATGAATATGAGATAACTGATATTTCTTTTTTAACCATTTTTTTGTTCAGTTTTTTTTTTGTTGTTTTTCTATTGATTCTATTGCTACAAGCAGCAGCCGTCATAAGTAGGATATCCTCTTCGAAATACTATTCCATTTTTTTAAGTTACGCGGTGAGAAATTTGCTAGCCAGATAGAGCACGTGACAATCGAGAAATGAAGGCCGGTTTTAAGCCAGTGAGTGGGGAAATCATTTTGAACTGATCAGTTTTAACTGATCAGTTCTAAACGTCAGTTCAACTGATCAGTTTAAACTGACCGTGAATGGCGGGCATAATAGTTCCAATATAATCAGAAGATCACCAGGGGTGACAAATGAAACTATAAATTTGAAAACTCCTCTAGATATTTCGAATTATTTTTTAGGCGATTCTATTTTATCGATAATTGTGGAAAATACAAATAAATATATTGAAAATTTGGCTGGCAATTGGGAATATGCAAGAGATTTGGATTTACTTGATTTTTTTACCCCCGATACTTTATGATCTTGACATTACAACTATACCATTATTTTCTTATTTAGTTTGTATTTAATTTAATAGGGAATTCCTTTAAAAGTTTATATTTTGTGTTTTTCCTACATACATAAATAATAATTTAACGAACCATATTTTTTCCTATAATTTAATTACATATTATTTTCAAAAACAAAGAAAAAACAAGTGCGGACAGAGAGTCCGCGCACGTTCATATAAAAATTTCTGACGGGACCGCTGAAAGGTTAAATGTAAGAAGTATAAATTTGGGGGTTCAAACCCCCCCTCCCGAAATATGCAAAATATATACATAAATGTTATATTGAAATAAAGAGACGAGTAGAGACGACTCTCTTCAAGAGAGCATGGTAGATGTGGAGTTTATGAACCCTTGTGTGTCAGTTTTAGAAAGTAAATTGATGCATTTCTGTTACTGCATTTTCTTAAAACCTCCCCCATTTTATAAACTGGTCATCTCTGTAGATGAAGATTTTTCCAAGAGCCAGATTTTTTCGTTGTTTTTACAGATAAAATAAAATCATTAATAATTCACTCTACGTGAAAAAGTGAAACTTAAAGTGAAAAAGAACAGTTGTAATAGGAAACCTCGTATCAAGTGGATTACAAAGGGGCTTTTATTCAACATTGAGTGAGACATTTATTACCTCTGGCAGTTGACCATGGCATGTTGATAGTGTTCCAATGAATTTTAGGCTGTTTATTATTGATATAAAATTAAAAAGGGTCAGAAATTGCAAATATCTTGGGTTATTTTTGACTGTCATATGAAATGGAACAAGCATGTACTAGAACTTATGATTGAAAAAAACTAAATATTTTGCTTTTTTGTGCTACAAATTAACCAGCTGTCTTTCACCTCCTATTCTCCTCTATGTAAAATAAATCCTCTATGTAAAATAAATTAATAAGTCAAATGCGTATACCCAATGAAATCGGGGGCGTTTGCATTTTTCGGGGGGGGGTGGGGGGGGGTTGAACCCCCAAATTTATACTTCTTACATTTAACCTTTCAGCGGTCCCGTCAGAAATTTTTATATGAACGTGCGCGGACTCTCTGTCCGCACTTGTTTTTTCTTTGTTTTTGAAAATAATATGTAATTAAATTATAGGAAAAAATATGGTTCGTTAAATTATTATTTATGTATGTAGGAAAAACACAAAATATAAACTTTTAAAGGAATTCCCTATTAAATTAAATACAAACTAAATAAGAAAATAATGGTATAGTTGTAATGTCAAGATCATAAAGTATCGGGGGTAAAAAAATCAAGTAAATCCAAATCTCTTGCATATTCCCAATTGCCAGCCAAATTTTCAATATATTTGTTTGTATTTTCCACAATTATCGATAAAATAGAATCGCCTAAAAAATAATTCGAAATATCTAGAGGAGTTTTCAAATTTATAGTTTCATTTGTCACCCCTGGTGATCTTCTGATTATATTGGAACTATTATGCCCGCCATTCACGGTCAGTTTAAACTGATCAGTTGAACTGACGTTTAGAACTGATCAGTTAAAACTGATCAGTTCAAAATGATTTCCCCACTCACTGGCTTAAAACCGGCCTTCATTTCTCGATTGTCACGTGCTCTATCTGGCTAGCAAATTTCTCACCGCGTAACTTAAAAAAATGGAATAGTATTTCGAAGAGGATATCCTACTTATGACGGCTGCTGCTTGTAGCAATAGAATCAATAGAAAAACAAAAAAAAAAAACTGAACAAAAAAATGGTTAAAAAAGAAATATCAGTTATCTCATATTCATTTGTTAAATGAGTTGTCACTGAAACCGAGTGACTGGCGTAACTATTTGAGAATGGACGAATCTACATATTTTAAGCTATTTTTGTATACATTCTTCAGTTATTGCACGTCCTGACGCCATGGTGGTTAGTGGTGGTACTACGACTGACTAAGCGCATGCGCAGTCAGTTTGCCTTCATGAAAATTAACAGAAGCCAGCGTATTTATGGTGCGCCCGGTAAATCCGTGGGTTGCCGTTAGTTCAAAATTTTACGTTAGGATTTCACACTCACGGTCAGTTTTTTGGATATACGTCAGTTCAACTGATCAGTTTAACTGATCGTGAATGGGGGGCTTTAGTCTTGATGCGCTTCTTAGTACGTGGTAATACTCTCCATACAGTTCCATCTTTTCCTTTATAGAGACGGTCTTCTACGTTGTACTGATTTTTCTCAGCTTCTTCTACAGTCGCTTCATCAGGTTCTTGCTCCGTTTCAATGTTACTCATATCTTCAACATTATCTATTTCATCTAAACTATCAACATCGATATTCTATTTCATCATCTTTTATTTCATCATCACGCCAAACTTCTTCCATCAACCTTTGCAACCGTTGCTGCTCTTTT
>OX155895.1:31699689-32130270 GCA_944588485.1 Phosphuga atrata
ATCAGTTTAAACTGACCGTGAATGGCGGGCATAATAAGTTCCAATATAATCAGAAGATCACCAGGGGTGACAAATGAAACTATAAATTTGAAAACTCCTCTAGATATTTCGAATTATTTTTTAGGCGATTCTATTTTATCGATAATTGTGGAAAATACAAATAAATATATTGGAAAATTTGGCTGGCAATTGGGAATATGCAAGAGATTTGGATTTACTTGATTTTTTTACCCCGATACTTATGATCTTGACATTACAACTATACCATTATTTTCTTATTTAGTTTGTATTTAATTTAATAGGGAATTCCTTTAAAAGTTTATATTTTGTGTTTTTCCTACATACATAAATAATAATTTAACGAACCATATTTTTTCCTATAATTAATTACATATTATTTTCAAAAACAAAGAAAAAACAAGTGCGGACAGAGAGTCCGCGCACGTTCATATAAAAATTTCTGACGGGACCGCTGAAAGGTTAAATGTAAGAAGTATAAATTTGGGGGTTCAAACCCCCCCCTCCCGAAATATGCAAAATATATACATAAATGTTATATTGAAATAAAGAGACGAGTAGAGACGACTCTCTTCAAGAGAGCATGGTAGATGTGGAGTTTATGAACCCTTGTGTGTCAGTTTTAGAAAGTAAATTGATGCATTTCTGTTACTGCATTTTCTTAAAACCTCCCCCATTTTATAAACTGGTCATCTCTGTAGATGAAGATTTTTCCAAGAGCCAGATTTTTTCGTTGTTTTTACAGATAAAAATAAAATCATTAATAATTCACTCTACGTGAAAAAGTGAACTTAAAGTGAAAAAAGAACAGTTGTAATAGGAAACCTCGTATCAAGTGGATTACAAAGGGGCTTTTATTCAACATTGAGTGAGACATTTATTACCTCTGGCAGTTGACCATGGCATGTTGATAGTGTTCCAATGAATTTTAGGCTGTTTATTATGATATAAAATTAAAAAGGGTCAGAAATTGCAAATATCTTGGGTTATTTTTGACTGTCATATGAAATGGAACAAGCATGTACTAGAACTTATGATTGAAAAAAACTAAATATTTTGCTTTTTTGTGCTACAAATTAACCAGCTGTCTTTCACCTCCTATTCTCCTCTATGTAAAATAAATTAATAAGTCAAATGCGTATACCCAATGAAATCGATATTACTTTTAAAAATTGAAGATATATATATATATATATATATATATATATATATATATATATATATATATATATTATAAGGTGAAAAAATAAATCATATAAAATTATACATACACAGAAACAAGATTGAATAGAAAAATTCGCTATGTTTTACCAGACTTATAATATGTAAAAATGTTATATAACTTATTATTCACAGTAATATAAATTTCTATCACTATATCACATATGAGTGACATGTTTAGAAATTTATAACTTCTATTCTTGAACAAATAAGAATTTTCATTTAGTTAGGAAGTAGATTAAACTATTTCATTGCCACATTATAAGAATTTTTGGTGATAATCGTTTTGTTAATTTTGGGTAAATTAAGCTGCCTGGATCGCGTTAGATTTGTCAATCTTTCAGAATGCAGTCCTTTACAATCAATATAGTAGTATGTTAAAGCACGATGAAGGAATCTTTAATTTTTAAAAGTAATATCGATTCATTGGGTATACGCATTTGACTTATTAATTTATTTTACATAGAGGAGAATAGGAGGTGAAAGACAGCTGGTTAATTTGTAGCACAAAAAAGCAAAATATTTAGTTTTTTTCAATCATAAGTTCTAGTACATGCTTGTTCCATTTCATATGACAGTCAAAAATAACCCAAGATATTTGCAATTTCTGACCCTTTTTAATTTTATATCAATAATAAACAGCCTAAAATTCATTGGAACACTATCAACATGCCATGGTCAACTGCCAGAGGTAATAAATGTCTCACTCAATGTTGAATAAAAGCCCCTTTGTAATCCACTTGATACGAGGTTTCCTATTACAACTGTTCTTTTTCACTTTAAGTTTCACTTTTTCACGTAGAGTGAATTATTAATGATTTTATTTTATCTGTAAAAACAACGAAAAAATCTGGCTCTTGGAAAAATCTTCATCTACAGAGATGACCAGTTTATAAAATGGGGGAGGTTTTAAGAAAATGCAGTAACAGAAATGCACCAATTTACTTTCTAAAACTGACACACAAGGGTTCATAAACTCCACATCTACCATGCTCTCTTGAAGAGAGTCGTCTCTACTCGTCTCTTTATTTCAATATAACATTTATGTATATATTTTGCATAATTCGGGTGGGGGGGGAGGGGGGGTTGAACCCCCAAATTTATACTTCTTACATTTAACCTTTCAGCGGTCCCGTCAGAAATTTTTATATGAACGTGCGCGGACTCTCTGTCCGCACTTGTTTTTTCTTTGTTTTTGAAAATAATATGTAATTAAATTATAGGAAAAAATATGGTTCGTTAAATTATTATTTATGTATGTAGGAAAAACACAAAATATAAACTTTTAAAGGAATTCCCTATTAAATTAAATACAAACTAAATAAGAAAATAATGGTATAGTTGTAATGTCAAGATCATAAAGTATCGGGGGTAAAAAAATCAAGTAAATCCAAATCTCTTGCATATTCCCAATTGCCAGCCAAATTTTCAATATATTTGTTTGTATTTTCCACAATTATCGATAAAATAGAATCGCCTAAAAAATAATTCGAAATATCTAGAGGAGTTTTCAAATTTATAGTTTCATTTGTCACCCCTGGTGATCTTCTGATTATATTGGAACTATTATGCCCGCCATTCACGGTCAGTTTAAACTGATCAGTTGAACTGACGTTTAGAACTGATCAGTTAAAACTGATCAGTTCAAAATGATTTCCCCACTCACTGGCTTAAAACCGGCCTTCATTTCTCGATTGTCACGTGCTCTATCTGGCTAGCAAATTTCTCACCGCGTAACTTAAAAAAATGGAATAGTATTTCGAAGAGGATATCCTACTTATGACGGCTGCTGCTTGTAGCAATAGAATCAATAGAAAAACAACAAAAAAAAAACTGAACAAAAAAATGGTTAAAAAAGAAATATCAGTTATCTCATATTCATTTGTTAAATGAGTTGTCACTGAAACCGAGTGACTGGCGTAACTATTTGAGAATGGACGAATCTACATATTTTAAGCTATTTTTGTATACATTCTTCAGTTATTGCACGTCCTGACGCCATGGTGGTTAGTGGTGGTACTACGACTGACTAAGCGCATGCGCAGTCAGTTTGCCTTCATGAAAATTAACAGAAGCCAGCGGATTTATGGTGCGCCCGGTAAATCCGTGGGTTGCCGTTAGTTCAAAATTTTACGTTAGGATTTCACACTCACGGTCAGTTTTTGGATATACGTCAGTTCAACTGATCAGTTTAACTGATCGTGAATGGGGGGCTTTAGTCTTGATGCGCTTCTTAGTACGTGGTAATACTCTCCATACAGTTCCATCTTTTCCTTTATAGAGACGGTCTTCTACGTTGTACTGATTTTTCTCAGCTTCTTCTACAGTCGCTTCATCAGGTTCTTGCTCCGTTTCAATGTTACTCATATCTTCAACATTATCTATTTCATCTAAACTATCAACATCGATATTCTATTTCATCATCTTTTATTTCATCATCACGCCAAACTTCTTCCATCAACCTTTGCAACCGTTGCTGCTCTTTTTCATAGTCACCCATATTGGCTGATAAAAAATTATAACAGTTTAAACATATCGCATAAAAAATAGGGTACTTACGTGTTTTGTATAATGTAATAAATATAACGTAAACGGGTCGCGTGAGATCTGTGAGTCCGCAATGTCGCAGTGTTGTCGTATAAACATAAAATTTTACACAAAGTTATAAATGTCCTTATCAGGAAGCAAGACGAAGGGGGAGAGGTGTAGGTGCCGCGTCAGCAAAACATTGGCACAAAAACCAAAAACGTGCGGACTCAGAGTCCGCGCGCGACCTCTAAAGGGTTAAATTAATTTGTGATATTCTCGTAGCGTGGTCATTTCATAGCGTGTTATTATTTCGCTGTAACATTTTTGACGTGATATTCTATCGCGTGTTACTTTGTCCGATGATGCTTTGACCGTGCACAAAGGCATATTAATGTTTGGTAGTTGTTAATTATTACGGGTTCTTTAAAAGAACGTGATGCTGCCACTTCCATATGTGCCAATTAAAACAATTAAATAGAGCGTCTTTCAGATCTTCTTAATATTATTTGCATGTAATTTCCCGTTTGAATTTTAAGAGACACAAATTAGTGACCCGCTAATTGCTTTGAGCAGTGTATTTTGTTTTCAAGAAAATTTTTATTGCTGTTTTATGTTTCCCACACTATCCTTTTCCGCGCAGGGGAAAAACTCCCTTAAAACGGGGAATTTTCCTGCTCCCTACAATCATAAATATCTATCACTTTTTGACAGTGTCAGTCATACTTATTAATATAATATATTTAATGGTAAGTTCTAATTTACAACATACGGAAAAAAATGATCTAAACTCGAAAATGAACATAACCCTGCGATGGATACTAATATTTTTAAAGCGAAATCACCAAGTTCTTTTCATATGCGTAACAATTGTAACCTTAATATTCACATATAACACCTTTTACCTCAAACGGAAACCAGAAATTCTTATAACTACAACCACCACCACCCCAACAAACGATCTTATACTTACTGGGAACATATTTACAAACAAAGAGCTGCGTACGAAGCTTTTAAAATTAAAAGTAGAGAAGCTATCACGAAACATAAAAAAATCTCATTCCATCTTCCTCAATTCCAAACTTACCCTTAAACCCAACTACAACGTTCACGTCTTTTACTATGGTATATTTGTTCAAGAATAGAAGTTATAAATTTCTAAACATGTCACTCATATGTGATATAGTGATAGAAATTTATATTACTGTGAATAATAAGTTATATAACATTTTTACATATTATAAGTCTGGTAAAACATAGCGAATTTTTCTATTCAATCTTGTTTCTGTGTATGTATAATTTTATATGATTTATTTTTTCACCTTATAATATATATATATATATATATATATATATATATATATATATATATATATATATATATATATATAAAATTAACGTTTGGACCCTATGGGATCACGCAAAGCAAACTTGACTTTTTTGTTCTATTTTTTTTCCTTTCTTCCATCCACATTGTCCCGGTCTTCTTAGGCTTCTCATTCTGTGACATCACTTCCCATTTGTTAACCTTTTGTCTGTATGTCTCTCTATTTTTTATTTCTGTAATGTTTATTTGTGCTTCTTCCAGATCTTTTCTTACTTGGACTATCCATGGAGTTGTCGTCTTGACTCCCTGTATGTATGTGAGGCCTAGCTTGGGGATCCTGGTATCGGGTAGTTTGTGGTGGTGTCCATAAAATTTGAGTCTCCTTTTCTTGATGTCTGAAGCGAGGTTGTATATTGTTGTTTTCCTGGAGTGTAGTCTGTATCCTTCTTCTGTTTGTTTTGGGCCTAAAATTTTTCTCACGATTTTCTTTTCTACTTTTAAAAGATTTTCGAGATCCCTTTTTGTGTGGAGTGTAAGGGACTCACTTGCATACAGTACTTCTGGTTTCACTACAATGTTGTACTGTTTAACTTTTGTGTGTACTGACAGGCATTGTTTGTTGTAGATGTCTCGTGTTTTGAAGAAGGCCCTCATCATTTTCTGTTGTCTACTTTTTTGCAATATTTTTTCTCCTCCTGTAGGTTCTACAATTTCTCCAAGGTATTTGAAATGGGATACCCTTTTGATTTCACTGTATTTCGTATTAAATTTTTGTTGATTTTTTGTGCAAATGAATTCTATTTTTGCGAAGGAGATTTGTAGTCCAACTTTTTCTGCGCATTCTTTGAGGACTTCTATCTGCTTGATTGCTGTGGCTTCATTCTCCGCATACCATTCCGCATACCATTCCGCATTCCATTCCGCTGTCGCTTTATTCTCAGCTTTTAGCTCTTTTTCCCATTCTTTCATCACTTTGTCTGAAGCCACATTGAAGAGTAGCGGGGACTAGTAGTAAGCCTGTAGAGTAGTGAGCCTGTGAGAGTAGCGGCCATCTCCTTATCTGACACCTGTTTTAATCAGTAATGGTTCGGAAATTTCTCTCATGAACTTTACTTTTATGTTGTGTCTGATAGAGTTTGTTTAATGAGTCCTAGTGTTTTCTTGTCCAGTCCTTGGTCTTCCAGGATTTCGAAAAGTGATTGCCCGTCTATGGAGTCATATGCCTTTTTGAAGTTCACAAAATTCATATTACTGTTGAGTTTCTGATGGATTTGTGCTTGAGAATGTTTTTTTGTGTGATGATAAGTTCTGCACAGGAGCGACCTGATCTGAAGCCTGCCTAGTATTGCCCTATTTTGTGTTCTAATTGTTCCTCTACTCTTTGGAGGAGGCACATGCACATGACCTTGTAGGCGACTTGTAATAGGGAGATACCTCTGTAGTTGTTCAATCAGCTCTGTCCCCCTTTTTATGTAGTGGGTGTAGTGGGTGTTTTGAGTGCGCATTTCCAGTCTTCTGGTAATTTTTCAGTTAGTCAAATTTCTTTGATGATTTGTGTAAATTCTCTATGTAAATTCTCTAAAAGTGAGTTTGGTCCTAGATTTTTCAGAAGTTCCGCAATGATTCCATCTTCTCCTGATGTTCTATTGTTCTTTAGCCTTTGAATGTGTCTATTGATTTCATCTTGTGTGGGTGGTGTTGAATCCGGGTGTCTTTCTGCTATTTTTTCTCTGGGGTATATTGAAGTGGGTTCTTGGCAGTTTAATAGATTAGAAAAATATCTTGCTAGTTCTCTTCAGTTTTCTTGATTGGTAAGTGTTAAGCCCTCCTGTTTCTCTTCTGAAACATAAGTTTTGTTGTGTGTAGTCTTTGATTTTACCTGCGAATGTTCTGTGGAAGTCTCTTATGTTGTAGTTCCTGAAGTTTTACTTTATCGCCTTTTTCTCTTGGCTTGTCTGAAAATGTTGGTGACCTCTCTTCTTGTTTAATTAAATTTCTGTTGTTTGTGTTGTATGGTGATTTTGTACTGTTGTAGGTTTGGAATGCCCGTTTTCGTTTTTCAAGTGCTTTCTCACATTATGAGCACCTACTGTTTTGTGTTTTGTTGCCTTCTGTACAATTTTCCTGTGGAAGTTTGCCCAGTTGTTTGCATGTTCTTTATCTAATTCTTGTTTTATGTTGGTTTCCTTGATCATTTCCGTGTCGAATTTCTGCGTGTTTTTTTTTATGTATTCTATTTGGAGTGAATTTTATTTTAATTCTTGTTAGATAGTGGTCCGAGTCTATGCTCGCACATATGCGGACTTGTACATCATGGATCTCTCTTTGTGCCTAGTGTAAAGTGTCCACATTTTCATTAAGACAAAACGGGACAAATGGGATGAAATGAGTATTATAATTTAGTTATGAAAGCAGACCAATAATTCAAAAATATATATTTTATCTACTCACACACCAAAATGAACACATTCATAAAAACATTATTGTATGTGAAGGATGCCATTATTATAATCGTGTGTTAAAGTAAACAAATCACAATGGCTACAACTCGCGTCACTAAACAAAAAAACATAGACGTACAAAAATATGATTTTCTTTCACGGTCATATTTTTGATCCGAGTGAATACTTTGCAATAGATTCGGATCATTTATTAAAATGTGAAATTTCTCACATGAATTGGTCAAATTATTTTTTACGCTTAATTAATATAGATTCTAAATTTCAATGTTCAACGTTTCGTTCATTAATATTTCGTTTTTTCAGTTATCCATATTTTATTGACACTCGAAAAAACACTTTTTGTTGCTGCATTTGTTCCTAGAAGGGAGAGCGTATTTTACAATTTCCTGTTTAAAATTAAGCAATAACTCTGTTCATTTTTTGTCTGTTTACACATTTGCAGACAACGAAGATTTAATTTTTTCATCTGTAACGTATTTTTTACCTATAACACCTTATTTACTTTTTTTGGTTACTAATATATTCAATAGATTTTTCCACATATTCCCATAAAATCTCCTTTTTCAATGTCACCCAATGAAAATTACAGAACAAAGTGCCATTAAACGACCGGATTTTCTAAAGAAGTCAGAATTGTTTTTCATTGGGTGACATTAAAAAAGGAGATTTTATGGGAATATGTGGAAAAATCTTATATTATATATTACTTTCTATTTAAAATAAGAAATGCAGATATTTTCTAAAAAGCGGGACATTTTTAAAAATCGGCGGGATGCGGGACAGTCCTCTAAAAAGCGGGACTGTCCCGCCAAAATCGTGTGGTCACATCATTCACATCACATCATCGGACGTGTGGTCACTTTAGCCTAGTGTGTGATTGCGATATGATCGATTTGGAATTCGCCGAGTGACTGTATTGGAGACCTCCAAGTCTTGTTTTTAGGTGTTTTTCTGAGGGAGGTGGACATGATTTTGAGGTTGTTCTGTTAACAGAGTTCGATGAGAATTTGGGTGTGGGAAAATTCCCAACAGTTTTCTGATAAATTTTTTGTTTGCCAATTTTTGCGTTGAAATCTCCTAGTAGTGTCTTATTTTGGGATTTTATTCATTATTTTCTCTAATGTTTGCCAATATATGTCTGTTCTCCTTGGATCTTTTTTGTTGTCCCTATTCGTAGGTGCGTGTACATTGACTAATGTGTATTTTTTGTTGGCGCACTGGATGCGTATGGTCATTAGCCTGTTGTTGACCGGTGTGACTTCTTGAACTGATCATAACATTTTAAAAGTTTAAAAACGTATCTATTTATTCAAAATAACTTTACCAGTCAAAATACCAGTTTCTTGAAAACATTTTAAAACCACTCCAGGGTGTTGGATATTTCCCATTCACAGAGAATGTAGACATTATGAAACCAGGTGATGCAAAACCCCATTCAATTTTCATATTCGATGATGTGGCTTGCGATAAACAGGATGTGATACGGGAATATTTCAGCATGGGACGACACTCGTATCCCAAAACATACATTATACTTACTTTTCGTGTCCGGCTCATACGAAATTTTTCCAAAAAATAGCGGCTGCAATAGCCTTGTCGTTACATAAAATTAAGTCTTCGTGCGTGCATCCTTCTTCCATTTGTGGGCAGACCAGTAGGTATGTGGCACATATCCTGGGGCTGACCACACGCACACAGCACATCGTCGTTCTCAGACATTCCCTCAACAGATTTGTCTTGCACCTTGGCACTCCTGTCCTGAGCGGATGAGCGGAGCGGATTTCCATACCGCGAAAGGGAGGTGTTTGCCTGGGGCCATTTCTTCTCTTGGGGGTTCCCGAGTAGTTAGCTGTTGGGTCCACCTAGTGATACGGTTATTTTCTATGGACCCTTCGAGTGTGAGTGATCTTGCCATGAAGCTCTTCCTTGATCTTAGGCGTCGACCGGCTGGCTGGTGTTGGTGCAGAGGATGGCGAGCATCGGTTTCCTGTTTCGTCCTTTCAGCATCCGTGGCAACGGCTCTTCGCACAGATGGGGGTGCCACGCCAATAAGTGGGTACAAACTATTAACTGGAGTTGGATTTAGGCAGCCTGTCACGATTCTTGCTGTCTCGTATATAGCGACGTCCACATGTTTCGCGTGAGGTGAAGCTGCCCAAACCGGTGCGGCGTATTCCGCAGTGGACACACATATCGCCAAAGCCGAGCTCCTGAGCGTTTCTGGTTGAGCTCCCCATGCTGTGCCGGTGAGTTTTCGCAATATGTTATTACGCGCACTAACTTTGCCTTTAGTATTGATGCAGTGTTGTCTGAAGGACAGAGTACGGTCCAGGGTCACGCCCAGGTATCTCGGCGTCGGCCAGTGCTGCAGTCGTTCGCCTCGCCAATGTATCTTGAGCTCCTGTCGTGCTTCTTTGTTTTTTAGGTGGAAGGCGCAGACCTGAGTCTTGCTCGGATTCGGCTTTAGGTGGTTTTTCTGGTAATAGATTGCCAGTTCCTCAAGGGCAACCTCCAATTTCTCCTCCACCTCGGTAAACTCGTTGCCCTGGGCTGCCTGCTTACGTTATAAGTGATTGCCTGCATACGTTATAAGTGATAATGTATAATTTATAATTCCCTTCAAACAAGATGATTTAAGCATGTTTACAACGATCACATAAGCAGAGATATGACTTTCGATAAATTTAAGGAAATGTGTTCAGAATGCTGTATAGAGACCTATAGGTTTATAACAGTGGCTAAAGATTGTAGAAATAATTAGGGGAGATACCGTAAATATTTAGATCAGTATATAATGATAAGCAAATAAATTCAGATAGTCAGTATACAGCAAGACTGTTGAGGGAGAGGGTGTTTCAACCCGTTTAAACCTGATTAAATGCAGATAAAACCTAATTAAGAGCTGATTAAACCTGATTAAATCTGATTAAAAGTTTATTAAACTTGATTAAAAGCTATTGTAGAAAATACGGTATTATGAGTAGAAATGTTCAGCGTAGGCTTATTGGTAAAGGGCGGATTATATGCATTATACGCACCAAAAAAAGTAGGTGCAATATGCAAAACTTTGACAGAAATTGATGAAGAAAAGGTAGAAATAATATTCAATTCACAAACGATACCGTTTTTTTTACAATATATTTCTGTAACAATTGATAATCAAATGTTCCAATTTTTCTAAAAGAAATTTTTGTGTCCTGTCTGAAAACATAAGTTTATAAATCGAAAAAGTTCTTTCAACATCTACAGATGTAATTGGCGCATTTTTCATTTTTACAATTATTGCTATATCAAAATTAATAACCTCAACTATTTCGCATTTTAAGATTTTGTTGATATTTTTTAATTTTAGATATCGCTCAATTTATTTTATTACCGCTTTATATTTTTCGTGTATAGATTCACCTACTTTAGCTTTAACTTTCTAAGGATTTCTATAGTTTCAAATTCCAAAATAAAATTCTTCTATAATTTCAATTGATTCTGATAGAGGCAAACCTTTTGTTTCCAGCTTGTGAATAGAGTTTGACACGAATCAATAGTTTGCCTCAATAAATGCGTATCAAATCCGTACTTTTAACAAATATTTTGCATTTTTTTGCAACAAAAGCGGCACTGGAATCACTGATTTCGAGAATTATTTCTTTAATATCTGTTATCGGAATATCGTAATAAAAATTATCAAAATTATAATAGTTATCGGAATAAAAATTTGCTGCGTATAACCATGTACCCTATCTGGTAATTATAGGTCCAGAAGGCAATTGAATATTTGGAAGTCGCTCGTTATAAAATTGGCCTCTCAAATCGGATTTTAAAAATATTTTTTTGATATAACTAATTAAATCGTTAAAAACAAAAAATCGATTCTTAATATCTGCTACACGATCTAGACAGTGAGCTAAACAGGTTGTGTGAATAATGTTACAATAAAAAAAAATCTATTTAGAACTACTTTTATCATATAGGGCGTCATCGTCTAACAACATAAGAAAATAAAATTCACAGTTCACTACAAGTCATAGCGGCAGTCCCGCCGATTGACCTAATGGTTGAGGAACGAGCCAGCAACCAAGGCAAAAATACAGAACGGAGGGCTCGACACAGAAGCGCACTCATGAGCAGATGGCAGAAACGCTGGAACGACGCCAAGGAAGGGAACTGGACCAGAACTCTCATCCCAGAAATTGAGCCATGACTGAAGCGCACTCATGGCGAAGTTAGCTACCATTTAACATAAGTACTAAGCGGACACGAAAGCTCATATGTTAAAAGGATTGAAAATATTGTTAAAAGGTTGAAAGGTGAAAGATGCATATACTGCCAACGGACAGACTCAGCTGAACATACTGCTTTCAATTGCCCGCAATGGGCTGAAATCAGAACCACAACAGAGCGGGCGATGGGTAAGCCTAACTCCTCTAATATGGCACAGCTCTACTCAAATATTGGTGTTCAAAGATCTACTCGTAGAAAGTTACTGGCTATGAAACTGAATAGAGTCGAGGAAGACGAATTAGTAAATAAAACGTATAAGGCACTAATTGAACCTTTGAAGAATTTAATGGTCACATCGCAAAAAGAACAAAGAATTTTTTCGAATATTGAACAAGGGCGTCTAAGATTCCTAAATTATCCCAGTCCAAAAACAAGCAAGAGAGTGATGATGATGGTAAAGTTGGGAGTAAACGAAAAACTATTTTCTTACAAAAACCAAAGCGAGTACGCGTTCAGGAAATTTCATAAGAAAATCTACCTAGAGACGATGAAGATATATTTGACAGTACAAATGTATTTGATACGTTTATCGAAGACCTCTAAGCCTTTAGGCTCCATCACGTGGAAGTCACCTTGTCGCGGTGTGAGGGCTTAGTTTCGCAACATACCGTTGGACGTCACGACTGGAACAACTCCGGTCAGGGCGTTCGGCGGAGGGCGAACAACCAAGAACTTAATCCCAAGGTGTCATGCGACCCGTGCCAAAGGGACTGGTTGATGGCCAAGGGCAACCGGCCATCGCTTACGGAGCCCCTCTGATACCTGGCGACCTCAGAGGGTATCCAGCCTTACCACTATCAAGCGGGGCTCTGATGTGGTGGACCTTTAGTTCCCTTGCGACTCGTGGGATTTATATGAATTCCAAAAGTAAAAATAATCCATGTGTACGGGACCTAACCGACACAGAGAACAAGGAAGTCAGCCCGGATTCCCGGGAAGACGACCTTGATCTCACGCTCGTAGACATGAACAGTCCAGCCATGTCTACAGAGGCAGAGGTAGATGTTCTTGTAGGGACAGAGGAGGACTTGCCGCCTCCTGTCAAAAAACAAGAATGACCAGAAGGCGCACCAAAATAGCCCAAGTGAACATCCATCATGCCAAAGCAGCTTCAGGATGGCTAGGATGTTCACCAAGCAGCACCTAGGGCTAGCGCTGCTTCAAGAACCCTGGACCTACGGAGGTAAGATCAGAGGCCTTAGCAACAAAGAATGTAAGTTGGTATGGGTCTCCCCTAGAACTTGCATTATGGTAAGAAATGGCATAAATTACTTATGTCTTTCAGAATTTTTAACGCGGGATTTAGTACCGATTCAGGCCCTCATCAAGATCGAGGGTCTCCATCGCGAAGTAGTGATCGCATCAGCATACTTCCCTGGCGATGGTAACAGCATACCACCCATTGAAGTACAAAAGCTGGTGGAACACTGTATTAGGAGAAGGCTGCCACTCATCCTGGGATGTGACGCGAACGCACACAATGAGATGTGGGGCAGCACGGACACTAATAAGAGGGGTGAGTACCTTTTAGAATACCTCATTAAAGAGAACTTAATTGTGTACAACGTTGGGAACACACCAACATTTGTCACTAAAGTCAGAAATGAGGTACTGGATATTACGGTAGGTAGCGCTAACGTAAGTAAACTAATTAAAAAGTGGAGGGTTTCAAGTGAGCCCTCAATGTCAGATCATAGGATCAAAGAGTTTAAGCTGGAAGGAGCGAGTGAGGAAAACACCCCCATTCGAAACCCCAGACAAACTGTGTGGCCTATGTTTAGTTCCCAACTAAAAGAAAACCTAGAGCAGGAGACAGTGCGGGGTAGTATCAAACACTACACCGTGCTGGAGCAGGCTGTAGGAGAAATAAATGTAGCAATCACCACGGCATTTGAATCCAGCTGCCCGGTAAAAACCGTGAAGGAGCATAAGGACGAAAAATGGTGGAACAAAAATTTGTCTACATTAAGAGCAAAAGTACGTAGGCTTTTCAACAAAGCCAAGCAATACGGAAATTGGCTAGAATACTCTAAGGTGCTAACCACCTACAACAAAGAGATCAGAAGGGCAAAAAGGGAAAACTTTAGGACCTTCTGTGAAAACATAGAATCCACGCCGGTGGCAGCTATACTGCACAAAGCACTAGCGAAGGATAGAGTGGAAATGACAACCACTCTCAAGAAACCGGATGGGACCTTCACGGAGGATGAAGAGCAAAGAGCTCTCCTCCTATTAGAAACCCATTTTCCGGGATGTAGAGGATACAGGGAGACCGAGGGCTTGATGCAACGGCGGAAACCAAGCCGGGCCTATCGGCACTTTCCAGCCTTTTAAGGCCCCAGGTGTGGACGGACTAGTTCCTGCCTTCCGACAAAAGGGAGAGAGAGAACTAATGCCGTATCTTCTAAATATCTTTAGAAGTAGCTTAGCGCTCGGATATATACCGGAGCTATGGAGAAGGGCTAAGGTGGTATTTATACCGAAGGTGGGGAAGAAAGACACCACTCAACCGAAGTCATTTAGACCCATTAGTCTAACATCTTTTATGTTAAAGACAATGGAGAAGGTGATTGATAATTACCTTAGGACTATAGTGCTGGTAGGTACACCACTACACAGGAGTCAGCATGCTTACAGAGCAGGGAAATCCACAGAAACCGCCCTGTATCAGCTGACAAACGAAATAGAAGCAGCACTAGAGACAAAGGAAGTAGCGATATGTGCCTTCTTGGATATAGAGGAAGCTTTTGACAACACCTCACACGAGGCTGTCAGGGCGGCCCTCGAAAGAAGGAATATCGACAGCACTATCTCAAAGTGGATGGGAGAAATGCTGAGAACTAGAACGGCGGAGACATAAGTGGGAAAAGACACCATTAAGATCTCCACAACTCGAGGGTGCCCACATGGAGGTGTACTATCACCGCTAACGTGGAGCCTGGTAGTTGATGAACTACTGGTCAGGCTAAACGACCTAGACATCAAATGTCAAGGTTACGCCGATGACATAGTCATAATGGCTAGAGGGAAATTTGAGGGAACGCTCTGTGAAATTGTTCAGAGTGGCCTCAATGTAACTAGTAGATGGTGTCAAACAGTGTGACTGAAACTCAACCCGAGCAAAACCACGGTGATACCATTTACTAGAAAGAGAAAACTAAACTACCTACATCCTATACTCATAGATGGGAAGGCAGTAGAATACCAACAGGAGATAAGGTATCTGGGTATCACACTAGATTGCAAACTCCTATGGAATAGACACGCTGAGGCAGTGGTGGGTAAAGCCAAACGCGCCCTAATGGTGTGCAGAAATTTGGCAGGAAAAACGTGGGGTTTTAACCCCACTATCCTGCGATGGATGTACACCATGATAGTGATACACCATGATAGTGCAATCACTTATGGGGCAGTTGCGTGGGGAAGTAGAATCAAGCTGGCCTCTATAAGGAAACAGCTTGAGAAGATTCAAAGACTGGCGTGTGTCTGCATCACGGAGGCGATGGGGTCGTGTCCGACAGCAGCATTGGAGCTGCTGCTGGATCTGACTCCGCTGCACCTTGTGGTGGAGAGCGCCGCCAGATCGGCGATCGTAAGATTCAGCAAGGAAGGAATGGGCAGAGGTAAAATAATCGGGAGCAGAGACTGAAACAGCCTCGCTGCCAAAATCCCCTGGCTGGAAGTACCAAAAGACGAAATGGTATGCAAATACCACTTCGAGAAAAACTACACAGCAATGTGTAGTAGTAAAGTCGATTGGAGCGACGAATCCTAAGCATACCACATAGAGCAAAATGCCATCAAGTGGTATACAGATGGTTAGAAGACAAAGGAAGGCACTGGTGCAGGAGTGTTTGGACCTCGTACCAGATACTTCGAATCCATGGGAACATCCCCAAGTATCTTCCAAGCAGAGGTACACGCAATCGAAAGATGTGCACAGTTTAACCTCGACAGGAATTACCGCAAAAAACGAATTGCTATCCTGTCAAATAGCCAAGCAGCCATCAAGGCCATTAGCTCATACACCATCAGATCCAAACTGGTATGGGACTGTGTGGGGAAGCTGAACAAGCTTGGCAGGGATAATAAAGTAACGCTATACTGGGTACCAGGACACACTGGTATAGACGGAAACGAAGAAGCCAATCAGCTAGCAAACAAGGGATCCATTAGCCCCTTTATAGGTCCGGAACAGTTTTGCGGTATGAGCGTGAACACCATCCGCAAAAGTTTAGATGAAGAAATAAGAGAAAAATTGATGAAAACCTGGAAAGAACTTCCAGGGCTAAGGCAATCCAAAGTGATGCTGGGATCTTTTAACCAGAAGAGAACGGGAGCTTGCCTGAAACTAAGCAGGAACAAGCTCAGAATTCTGACAGGAGCCCTGACGGGACACTGCAGACTTAGGAAACATCTCAAGGCCCTAGGCCTAGAGGAGGATGATGGATGCAGATTATGTGGCTCAGCAGAGGAAACCCCCATACATCTGTTCAAAGACTGCGGAGCATTACTCCGCAAGAGACAGATGTACCTTGGGGCTCACTGCTTGAACACAAAGGAGCTGCAGGCCTTGAATCCCACCCAGATCCTGAGATTCCTAAAGGAATCAGGATTAGAGGAGGCGCTCTAAATGGGTAAGTACACCAACGCTTGGAGGAGGAGGGTGGGGTACAATAGATCTATAAAGGTCGCAGTACAAGTCGTCACCAATGTATCTACAATCTACAATCTAAGCCTTTGCCGGACCCTTCACCGAAGCAATATTTGGAAATGGTAATAAAATATGTGGATTGTAGATTTTTTACGCAAATGGGTATTCGTTTCAATCTGGATAATGGAAAATGGGCCATTGGAATATTGGATGTAGAGATTATCTACAAATACATTGCTACTCCTAGCCTCTATTACTCCTTAGCTATAATGAAGATGACGAACGGAATTATGAAGATATTTTGGAGAAAGCAACCCTCTGCGGACAAATTATGATCAAAATTCACAGATTCAAGGATCTAGGACACATAAATAGAGAAACATAATTTTGTAGAAAACACTTTTTGTAGAAACCAATCATCGCATACATATCACGTCAGACCCATCTTTATCATCTAGAAGAAGATTATTTGATTCATCTTTGCATATTCCTAATAATAACATAGCGAGAGTACAATATCGGAATTGTTCGTGTCTTTTACATGCTTCTAAGAATGCTGGAAAAACAACTCATCAGAATGTAATTAAATGGAAGAGGAATTACGGGAGGTGAATATAATAGAATGAATTGCGTATCCGTAGCTCACATCAATGATGAGCATCCATAAGTTCGGACATCATTAAAATCGTAAAGTGGTCAGTACCGTAGTGGTCAGTCATAATCCGACCTTGACTTGACCTTGACTTGACCTTTACTTGACTTTAGTTCAGCTTTACACCTATAGATGGCGCCAATCATTATTTTCGAGCAGATATCTTTCCATTAGTTCGGAATTTTGGCGTTTATAATTCTGAACAGTTTCCTTCCAATTAGTTCAGAACATGACGGGTATATGGTGTCACTTTGTAGAAAGTTTTCTTGTGCATTGTTTGTTGCATAAGAAGATTAGTTAATATGCAGAAGACTAGCCCGGACTAGATCAGATAATTCCACACTAGACTCGATCAGACAATACCAGACTAGCCCTGGACCAGATCAGATAATACCAGACAAGCCCGGACTAGATCAGATAATACAAGACTTGCCACCCGGACTAGATCAGATAATACCAGACTAGCCCCCGGACTTGATCAGATAATACCAGACTAGCCCCGGACCTGATCAGATAATACCAGACCGGACTACATCAGATAATACCAGACTAGGCCGGACTAGATTAGGCACGCGGGCGAAATGAGAGGCGTGGCCGATGAAACGACGCATGAGACACGGGCGACGAGACTAGAAACATACCCGGCGAGGCTACAAACATAGGCGGAGCTAGATATATGAGACACGGGCAACGAGACGAAACGCCGCGTGTTCAATTTCGTGAGATAAAAAATGCTAGTGGATGAACTTGTTTAACTTATCAGCTATTGGTTTTATTCAGGTTTAATTAGCTTTTAATCAGATTTAAACAGCTTTAATCAGGCTATAAACAGGTTTAATCAGCATTTAATCAGATTTTATCGGGTTTAATCAGCCCCAGTCACTTTTAATCAGCTTACCCTTTGTGTATCCTTTTGCATGTAGCTAAGAGGCCCTGTATAGAATTATATAAACAATTTTTAACGGAATAAAAATGATATCAAGTAAATAAATCCATTAGTCATGTCTCAGACATTTACACTGCAAAGTATCACAAATGTGCTCTCTGTTAAATATTACCCACCGATAGAATTAGACCCTGGCACATTATATTGCTTAGGAGTCATTGGATTTCACACATACAATACCATTCCGAATATTGAAGAAGATTGTAATAATCTATTTGAGTACACAGAGGGAAAGATTGAAATACCAACTGGCTCGTATGAGATAACGGACATTGAACTATTTCTTCAAAATCAGCTGATTAGCACTAGTGTCGCTAGTGCGAGTCACAGTAAGCAGGTTGAGCGAGATAAGGTGCTATCAATTAAACCCAACAATAATACGCTAAAGTGTGAAATTTAGAGTAAATACGATATAGATTTCACCGCAAGTCACTCAATAGCGAGATTGTTGGGCTTTCCTGAAAGAAAGTCAGTAGCCAATCAATTACACGAATCAGATTTACCGGTGGAAATTATAAAAGTTAATAGTATTCGAGTTGAGTGTAACATTATATCGCTTATTACGATAACAGGTTATAACATAGTATATTTGAATTCTCGCCTATTGTTGACCCCAGCTTTGCAATAAATATTGAACCGCAGAATATTATTTATTTAGATTCACACTATTTAGATTTATTTAGATTAACTATCCTCGATCAAGACGGTTGCCCTGTGAATTTTAGGGGTGAAAAAATACTAGTGCGTTGAGAGCTGAAGAATATTAGGTGAGAGAGATGGGAATTAATTTTCATAGCAACCATATAAAAGTGCTCTACCTGCTACTACGCACAACTTTGAGCTTGTGAAAAATGCATATGCGTTTTTGTTTGATGAAATTCGTTATGAATTGAATGTAGTTGAAGTGGACAAGAATCGTGATGTAGGCATCACAAGCACAATAAAGGAATTAGTCTCCAACACTAAGCGAGAACAGCATGTACTTGATCTTTGCGGTTGGGCCGAAAATGCTACAAATATTACATACTTTGATAAAAAAAAGTTTTATGCTCTAATTCCATTGAAATATTTATTGGGTTTTGCTGAGGATTATACGAAAAAGTTAATTAATGTGAAGCAGGAATTAATTCTACTACGAGCTAGAACTGACGTGAACTGTTACAAAGGAGATGCAAATATAACTCAAATTTCCTGGCGAATTCCCCAACTCCAACTCAACGATGAAGCTCGATTAGATGTCTTGGATAGACTCAAAGTAGATAAACCGATATTAATACCGTTTCGTAAGTGGGAGCTGCATGAAGTACCTGCTTTAAAAAATACAGAGAGAGATATCTGGTCTGTAAAAACATCTACGGCTCTGGAGAAGCCACGATATGTTATAATTGCACTGCAAGAGGGGCGAAAGAATACTCATGTAAAAAGTGCCTCCGAATTTGATAATGTATCACTGCGAAATATGAAAATTGATCTAAATTCAGATTCATATCCATATGATAATCTAAATCTTCATATGAATAATGACGATTATGCGCAACTCTATTATATGTATGCCACTTTCCAAAACAGTCACAAATGAACCGATATTAGATATGATTTAATTCAAGGACCATGTTATTTTTGTATTTGATATATCTAAACAAAATGAAAGCATTAAATCATCTGCTGTTGATTTAAAAATTGAATTGGAAGCTACGCAGGCATTTAAGTCAAACACTCAAGCTTATTGCCTTATTTTATGTGATGCAATCGTTGAGTATAACCCATTGTCGGGAATAGATCGGAAATTAATTTAAACCCATGGAGAATACGTATACGTTTTTGTCTAAGAATAAATCATTTTAAAAAAGTTACTGGGGTTAATACTGAGATTATAAGATTTATTATCGATGTTCAAGCATTTGGAAAATTTACAAAAGGAAACAAAAGGAAAATTTACACCAAAATGAACTTTTCATATTGTTTAAAATAAAATATTCATCTTTAAATCATATTAGTATATGAATAGTGCCTACCATAAATAGTAAACTATATATAGTGCAAGAAATGTTTTTATAAGTTTTTGAATTTAGATGTATTTAGAAGTAAATTTAAATGTATATATTCATTCAATAAAACCATAAATTGGTCTGGTATTACCTGATCTTGTCCGGGGCTAGTCTGGTATTATCTGATCAAGTCTAGTCTGGTATTATCTGATCTAGTCCGGGCTAGTCTTCTGCATATTAACTAATCTTCTTATGCAACCAACAATGCACAAGAAAATTTTCTACAAAGTGACACCATATATCTGTCATGTTTTGAACAAATTGGAAGGTAATTGTTCAGCATTATTAGCGCCATCTGACAAAAATTCCGAACTAATGAAAAGATATCTGCTCGAAAATAATGATTGGCGCCATCTTTTGCTGGAAAGCTGAACTAAAGTCAAGGTCAAGTCAAGGTCAAGTCAGGGTCGGAGGAGGAGGTGGGCCTAGAACGCATCATCTTTCCCTACTGTGGTCAAACAGAGCCCTCCTGAACTAGGATTTTTTTTACTCGAACCGATACTTTTAATCTTGAGAATAAAAGAATATGCAACTTGCAACATAATTGAACCTCAGGATAAGTCAGAAGCTGCTACTAAAGATTTTGTTGATACTTTTGTTAGTGTCATTAACCAACAATTTATTCATTATCATGATAACTTTAATACTGTTAAAACGTATATTGATACTCAGTTAAAAATAATCAACAATTATATTAGTTTATTAATGAATCACTTGGACACACCCACAATAGCTGCAACTAATGCAAGTGTTAATCCTGCAGCCATTCCTGTTAGGTTGTACCCAAAGGAACATGTAATATCACGAATTAACAACATTTTTTTGTCCAAGAGGGAATTATGTAATCTCTTTACCTACTTTAACAAAAATCTGTTTTGGTGCCATGTAATAAAATGCATTTTAAAGATTAGATGAAAACTATAAAAACTGCACGACATACTTCATACAAGTGAGTTGTTAGTTTATATTAAATTTTTATTCAACTCAAGATTATATTACATGATTATATGATTATATGAAGTCCATACTGATGAAGCCAAAAGGCAGAAACGTGTCTAAGGATGTTCATAATTATTTTCATTTATCAAGTTATGGCATTTTTCTGGTTGACCTTGTGGTCTCCCTTAGCACTAAAATGCAGGAGCCACACCGTAATAAAATATAATTTTTATTACGGTGTGGCTTATGTTATTATACTCAATTTTTGAATTAAAGAAGATAGTTTCCTTAATTCTTTTCTTATAATATGAAAATGCACATAGTATTTTTTTTTCTATTTCTTATATTACTCGTTCCTACAACACAGCGCAGGTCCGAGAAGACGTCAGATTTGGAGAAATAAGTGAGATAATTTCATTTAGTAACACGACATACTGAGAGAGTTAGTTTATATTTAATGATGATTCAATTTAAGATTATATGATAAGTCCATACTGATCTAGCAAAAAGGCAGAAACGCATCTATGGATGTTCATAATTATTTTAATTTATCAAGTTATGGCTTTTTTCTGGTTGACCTCGTGCACTCCCTTAGCAGTAAAATGCAGGAGCCATAGAGTAATAATAATTATATTTTATTTTTGTTATTAGTCAATATGTGAATTAAAGACCATAGTTTCCTTTATTCTTTTCTTATAACGTGAGTCCCAGAACTCTTGGAATCCACTCTTGCCACGAATTTTAAGACGTAGATCATTTCTTAATTCCACACATAAAATTAAACAAATTATCAAATGTCATTTTTTAGTAACTGTCAGTGGTCTTGAGGTTATGTCGCATTGTTTTTAGTGTTAAGTTCAACAATTTCATTAGCTATAAAGAAAACGCCTTGTCGTAAATTTAACATTGATTTATTTTATAGTATTGTGAATTATAAAATTAACAAAGAAGAACAAACATTACAACAGATTTGAATGTGCTGCCCATTTTCACGAATGCACAAATTAATTCGCGGTTTTATGTTATCGAACACAGTTTGCAATACTGTGTTGTCTATCTTTTCACATTTTCTTATTACATTGTTTCGCAGATCTTCTACTATATGCACTGGACTGCTGAATAATGAATTTTTTAAATATGGAAAAAGAAAAAGTCCAGAGGAGTTAGATCACAAGAACGTGGTGGAAATCGGTCTTTGCTTATTAGCCTGTCGTCGAAGAATTCCTTGGAAAAAGAAGATAATTTAATGTTTCATAAGCAATGTCCGGTCTAGGAGAATCTTGTTGGAAGAAACCATTTTGGAGTTCATCATCATGAATTTCATTGCAAAATAGTGGCTCTATAAGTGGCAGTGTTTAAATTACCATAGAAAAATATTTGACCGATAATTCTGCATGTTGACATTGCTAACTACACACCAACTTTGATTGGATGCAGTGGGGTCTCTCTAAAAAAATGTGGGCTGTCAACACTCCACATGCGCATGTTTTGGGAATTAATGTATCCGTTTAGATGAAACCAGGCTTCATCAGTGAAAAATGTTAAATTTTACACTTCGTCATTCATATTTTCACTGAACCACCGACAGTAGGCCAGTCTTTTATTATAATCGAGTGGTTAAAGTCAAAACAATTGCAACTTATATGGTTTCATGTGAATATCATGATGAATAATCCTGTGAGTGGTAGTACGACTTAAATTCAACTGTTGTACTAGTCTCCTAATTGAAGTGGTAGGTTCATCTTGGACTGCATTTCTGATGTTGTTTATAATATTCTCATTATTATTACGAGGCCTTCCACTTCTTTGTTTCTTGTTTATGTTACCAGTACTTCGAAAACAAACAACTGATCGTAATACCTGCCTTCTAAACTGATTCCTATTAAATACAGCCATAGGAAAACGTTGGCTAAATTCTTCAATGCACGGGTCGATACTGTATTCCCATTCACCATTTTCCACGCGTCTACCATTACGAAAATAACTTTCGACAATAAAAGTTTTCTGCTCTTTTGTAAACATTTTTAAATCAAATAAATTAAGTAAGACCGGTAGAAATAACATAAAACAGCGAATTAATTTGTGTATTCGTGAAAATGGACAATACATTCAACATCTGTTGTAATATTGTTCTTCTTTGTTAATTTCATAATTCACAACACTATAAAATAAATCAGTGTTAAATTTATGAGAAGGCGTTTTATTTATAACTAACGAAATTGTTGAACTTAACACTAAAAACAATGCGGCATAATCTCAAGCCCACTGAGAGCTACTTAAAAATTACATTTGATAATTTGTATAATTTTATGTGTGTCAATTAAGAAATGACTTACTTCTTAAAATTCATGGCAAGAGTGGATTCCAAGACTTTTGGGACTCACGTTATATAAAAACTGCATCTATTTATAAAAATTAGCATCTAACACAAACTCCAAGTTTGCCTGGCAAGTTTGCCAAATTTTAAAATTAAAATAGACTTTAAAAACAGAAACATTGCTCTTCCAAATTGTCTAATTTTTTTTATGTAATATAATAAATATCTTATCAATACCTAAAACCGATTTGCAAAAATTGAACATAAACAAAAATAAACTTAACTTTTTTCTCAAGAAAGGCCTTAATTTTACTTTTCTACCGTGCAATAAAATACTTTTGTCATTAATCTAACAATAACATCTAATCTAAACTTGAAACAGTTTTTCAAATTCTTTGCTTCTTTACTTACTATGTACCTACTATTTATTTCTTTCTTCTCTCTTTCTCAAACGTAGTTTTAACAAAGATCATTTATTGTTACACTTTATCTTCACTTTGGTAACCCCCAACACAAAAAGAAGTATGTTATAAGTTTGACGTGTCTGTATTTCTGTCTATAAGCCTGTTAGTCACCACCCGACCCGTGCCGAGTGGTAGTGTGGGGCTTGCCCACCAAAAGGGGCGACCCACTAAAAAAACCCCACCATTCATCCCCCAGCCAAAACCGGAGAGAACGTGATGGAATCTAAAATTTGGCATAACTTCATCACGTTCCTCCCCTTTTCATATCCAAAGCATTCATCCGCATTCATTCGTTGTGCCGGGCGCGCCTTTAATCGCCGTGCCCCCCCTCACATCAGAGTTTACAATAAATTTGTGCGTCCCTTCGAACTAAGGGGGGCCCGGGATTGACACGCTCGGCTCGCGCATAGCAATCCCTCGTTCCGCCTTACGCTCGTCCCTTTCACCCTTCTCCTTTCTCCTCATTATATATCTTATCATTCCAGTCAGCACGCCCCATTCATACTCACTGCGGAGCATGATTCTCACCATACTCTCCTTGTTTACATTCTCTCCCACCTTGCATTCTGCGGCGCTTCTCATTCTCTCCCATCTCGTTCACTCGAAGATGGTATGCTCCGCAGTGTCCTCAGTCGCTCCACAATACCTACAGTGCGCCTCAACCAGTTTCCCGATGCGCTCCAGGTAAGACCCAAAGCATCCATGCCCCGTAAGCCCCTGGGTGACGAGATAATTCACCTCCACGTGCCCACGGTTGACCCATTCATCGATAGTCGGAATCAGTTACCTGGTCCAGGCTCCCTTTTCCGACCCCTGCTATAGCCCTTGCCATACACGCATTGTTTTTTCCCTTTCATTTCTAGGGTCATTACTTCCCCAAACTTTCACCCTTTCATACGCCAGAAGGTCTAACGGGATAACTCCAGCAACGACCCCCACGGCGTTGCCAGAAACAGTCCTGTATGCGCTGCACATACGCAGCAGCATCCACCTTTGTACTCTCATCAGTCACGCTCTATAACATTCAATCCTGAACGCATTTATCCATGCCGGCACCCCATACAGGAGGATGGAGTGCTCGACTCATTTCATAACCCGCCCCTTGGAGGCATAAGCCCACCTATGTTGGGCATAAGCAGTCCAAGGGCTTTCACACATGCTGTAGCCTTGCTCACCACCCGGGTGACCTGATCGGACACCATGAGATTTCGCTGATGCTCTACCCCAAGGTATTTTACAGATTCCCGAGCCGGTACGTCAACTGTCCCCATTCGCACGGTCAGTTCACGCAGCTCTCTCCTCCCAATTAGCAGGACCGCCTCGGTTTTATGGGGAGCCATAGCAAGCCCTTTTTCCCCCATCCACCGATCAATCCTACTAATTGCCTCATTAATTATCGCTTTCAGACTTTCTTCCGTTTATGTGACAGCGACCACCGCTAAGTCAACAGCGTACCCTACGAGTTTAACCCCGTCTGGCAGCCTCAATCTCAAAACCTCATCATAAAGGATGTTCCACAGTATCGGCCCAAGAACCGAATCCTGTGGAACACCCGCACTCATTTTGAAGATTTTACCATCCATAGTCACTATCTCCCTATCATTCAAGTAGCTCCCCATCTTCTTTCGAAGGTAGAGAACTACCGCTTTTAGTTCCAAAGCCTCCATGATTCCGCCCCATGGGACCGAATTGAAAGCATTTTTCACGTCCAGGGTTAAAAGCACACATTAGCTACGGATACGCCATGGACCCGTATTTGCTAACCTTGCTCTCTCTATCACACGCATCATTGCGTTCACCGTAATGCGGCCGCCTCTGAACCCATACTGTTCCTCTAAAAGACCCCTTGCCCTCGCGAGATCTTCATTTATCCTAGCTCCGATCATAATCTCAAACATCTTCGCTATCCCACTCAGTAAGCAGATTGGCCTGTAATTGGCTTCCTCTCCTTCCTTTCGCTCATTTTCAATCATCACCAGTCTCGCTCTCTTCCATTCTTTGGGGAAACTGCCATTCATCAACAATTCATTCATCATGCTCAAACACATGTCCTCGCACACATGCCTAAATACCTTGCACGCTTCGGGTGAACACCATCAGGATCCGGCGCTTTTCCCTCCTTCATCCGGCCAACTGCACTTTGCAGCTCGCCCGGAGTGAAAAGGGGCGCCGATCTCCATCCCACGGGTTCCAGCCAGTTCATTTGCTCATGTACTGGGAACAGCTTCTTGACTTCCGTCATTAGGCTATCCCGCCGGAGAGTATTAACCCTTCGCGCAATTTTCCTGGTGACGATCTTATAGCCGTCACCCCAGATGTTATTATTCACCTCTTCGCAGAGCACTCTCCAAGCTTCTTGCTTGGAGTTCGCAATGGCTCTGCGAAGTTCTCTGCGCGCCAAGTTATACCTCCTTCTGCACTCCTCACGCACTTCCTCATTTGCTCGCCTATTACTCTTCACCATGCATCTTATTTCACGCAAACAGGTTTTACGCTTTTCAGCTACCTGCTCATTCCACCAGTAAACTGGCTTCCGGCCTCTGACGACCCTCCGTTTTCTGCGAAACACCGAATCACAGGCCCCGTGAAGAACTGCTTCGCAGGAGCTCCGCAATCCATTTTCGGGGCCTGTCCTTTCAGCCAGCTCTTTCATGACGTCTCCCTATCTTTCTAGCAGACTCTTGTCCACTCTCCATCTATTTGTCCAATTGCAACCGGTCCTTCAGAAACATCCTCTCGTACGTCGAAGAGAATATCCTGGTGATCACTCACATTCTCTCCCTCTCTGACACGCCACTCTTTCACTCTGCCTGCAATCTGTGAGGTGCTAAAAGTGATGTCTATGAAAGACATACTTTCGCCCCGCACGAAGGTTGGCACATTCCCACTGTTGTGAACCACCAGGTCCTCCTCTGTCAGCCACTCTTCCATCATTCTCCCTCTCTCATCCTCTCTAGGGGATCCCCACTATGCGGACTTGGCGTTGAAATCCCCCCGACAACAATCTCTTTGGACCAGCTTTTCATACTGGTCCTTAGCTCATCCATAAAAGCTACAAACTGCTCTAACGTTATGTTAGGCGAGATTTAGCCACCCATACAGGACCCAGTTTTCCCATTCAACCCACACATATCCATTTCCATACTTAACCATAGGATTTTCCGATTGGAAAATCCTCACAGCAACATTCTTACACTTGTCCACGAGCCAGCCTCCGTTACCAATAGTCCGAAGAATTGGTTCGGAGACAATGGCCACATCCACTCTCTCATCATGCACCGTCTTCCATACCAGCTCCATTGCAGCTGCACTCCTATTTGAGTTCGTCTGCAATACTAGCATATTCTGCTTCTTTGGGACGTCCCTTTCATATTTCGCCTGCACAGTTTCCTGTACGCAGGGCAGTCCATGGAGTCCGCCCTATGCCCACTCACTCCGCACACGAAGCACTTAGCCTCTTTGGCCGTGCACTCGTGTGCTTTGTGCCCACTTTCATCGCATCGCAAACACGCATTCTTTCGATCAATTCCTTTGCATGCTGCCGCCAGGTGCCCGAAGCCAAGGCATCTGTAGCACCTGATCGGGTTATTGTCTTCAGTCACTCGGCACATGATCCAGCCAACTTTTATTCTTCCTTTCTCCAGTATGGTTTGTGCCGCCCTTACTGGAAGAGTGACAACTGCCATACTGGCCCCTCCGCGTACTGTGCGGAGAGACTTTACCACACACTCCCTACATTCAGCCGCCTTCTGAATGGCTCCTTTCACCTCATTGGTGGTGGTAGCCTCATCCATGCCCCTAACAAGGATACTTCTGAGCCCCACCTCCGTCCTGACATCTCTTACAGCCTCAGTCATTAGGGCCATTCGCTTTGCCAGTCGCTTCTTTTCCCCATCATCATTCACTCTGACGATGAGGTCCCCAGCGTGGGTTTTGCTCATCGCCCTTACATTTATATCATCCATATCAACTTCCTTCTTAAGGACATTCACCATATGGGCGTAAGAAACACCCTCTGCCCTCCTCACCAGTAAGGTTTCCGCCTTTCTGGTGCCTGCGGCCTCTTCCACTCTGGGTTTTTGTACCTCCGCATTCATCCAGCACAGGGTTATCTCAACTCCTGTGCCATGCCACACGCATTCAGCTATCTTTCGTACCAGCCACATATTAAGGTTACCAGCCACACCGATAGTGAACCTCTTTCTCTCAGTCTTCTCACAAAGACCTCTCATCCTTAATAAGGTCTCGAACGCCTTTTCTTCAGGGCCCTCGACCTTATTATCATCCAGACGGGCGATGAAGTGGTACTTCCTCTCGGAGTTCAACGACTCATCGCCTCCCATGCATACAACATTCTCGCTCTTGATGTAGGCCACGGAGCCTACATTCAAGCCTTCAGCCACTCGCTTGGCCTGGGGGAGCTGGTCGAGCATCCCCCAGCCCAGTTGTCCACAGTTATTCCCTTTCTCTCCTGCAACCAACAGGAGTACATCCTCGTCCCTGACCAGAGGAGAGCCCTTAGCCATCTTCACCACAGTGAAGGCGTCCTCGGACCACCTCTCCCTCGCCAGGGACAGGTACTCCTGCACATTCATGCCCGGCTACAGCGCACTGGTGATACTTCATTCAGCCTCCGTTTGGGTGTTGACTTTCTTGCATGCCACACTTACCGTTTGGACTTCGATGTCGTATAACACCTTTTCAACGGGCAGGAAACGGTGCTCTTCCAGCCAAGTGGTCACGGAGTTGCGGGAAAAGACGTTAGTTGTCTTTTTAACTCGTGCTGTCGCGTCTCTAACTTCCTTCTTCGTGCGACTGCCTCCAGCAATAGCCCTTTGTTGAATGGAGTCTCCACAAAACCAAAAATAAATTAAAAAAATTCATCCCTCTTGGGGGTGGATGAAAATTTGCTGATATTACATTCCCCAAGAGGGGTGAATTTTTTGAATTTATTTTTGGTTTTGTGGAGACTCCATTCACCATGGATTTTTTTCACAAAACAAAAAGTATGTAGGGGTGTAGGGGAGATGGACAGTCGGGCGAGATGCCAATCTATTGGGGAAACCCATAAAAAACGGAAAGTGGCAGATCGATCTACGGATGACGTGGACGCGTACAAGAAGACGGAGTGCTCGATCGCATTTACAATCCTGGAAGCGATTGGAACACTTACCAGACAAGTGGAGGACTTGGAAAGGGCTATTGCTGGAGGCAGTATCAAGAAGAAGGAAGTTAAAGACGCGGCAGCACGAGTTAAAAAGACAACTGTCGACTTTTCCCGCAACCCCGTGACCACTTGGCTGGAAGAGCACCGTTTCCTGCCCGTTGAAAAGGTGTTATACGACACTGAAGTCCAAACGGTAAGTGTGGCATGCAAGGAAGTCAACACCCAAACGGAGGCTGAATGTAGTATCACCAGATAACGTGCTGCAGTAAATGCAAAAACTTCTGCGGCGATGAATTATCCTTATCTCCGTATTTACGAGATAAGGAGTGGAAACAAAAAGAGTGAGAATTTTAAGAATATAAAAAACTCACGCCACGTGCTGTTACTCAAAACTATTTAGCTTAAAGAAAACTAAAAAACACCGTTATTAAAGCAAAAGTAAATCTCTACAAAGAGAAAGAAACCAACCAAAATACACTAACCTGGATTGCAATTAAATAACGGATAAATAAAAACTTATTACTAATCATATAAACCAACTTATTACTAATCACAAACATGTGGAGCACTCGGCTACACGTCTACTCGCTTCCGTGTCTCGTACTAGTCTTTTAATTTTTTTTTCTGGGGGCGGGACGTAGCAAGCACTTTCGTTACCTTGACAAGTGGTCCCCCTGGAATGCTGCCTTTATCCCTCGGCATTGCAAAAGCATTTCTTCAAGGGAGGGCTGTTCTAATATTTCTTTCTCACTAGTTGTTTATTCCTTCTTCTTTCTTCCTCTTCCTTTTTATCAATAATTTTCTTTATACCCTTTTCTGCAATCTTCCAGTCTTCATCACTCCTCAGAATGAGTGCCGTCATGTTCGTGTTGGTTAAGGTTTCTCTCATGCGTACCTCCATCTCAAGTCTTTCGCTTGTCCATCGCGGCAGTAGAAGGCGGTATGTTCCACTGTGTCTGCCTCCCCACAGTAGGTGCAGTCTTCCGATTCCTCTAGATGGAACCGTTTGAGGTAGGCTGCAAAACAGCCATGGCCACCCAGAATTTGTGTGATGTGGTATCCCACCTCTCCATGTTTCTTGTTTGTCGACTTTATTATATCCGGGATCAGTTTTTTGGTCCACTCGCCCTTATCTTGCATATCTCCTGCCATTTCTCCTCCTTCCATTTCCTTTTAGTTTCTTCTTTTATATGTGCCGTGATTTGTCCATTTTGTTTTTTATGCATACGGCATCTTTCGTTCACCAGTAGTTCTATTGGCGGTACTCCGGCGATCACTTGTAGCGCTTCAGTTGACGTGGTGCGGTATGCGCTACATATTCTTATGAGTGTTTTCCTTAGAACACTTTCCATTATGTTTCTATATTTAGCACATTTCATGGTTTCGCACCAGATTGGCGCCCCATACAGCTTTATCGAGTACACTACCGATGCAAGTATTTTCCTTTTATTGCTTCTTGCACCCCCCCACGTTAGTCATTATCCTAGACAGTTTGGTCGATAACTCTTCCGCTTTTTTTTGCGATGTTCTCTACATGTTTGGTCATTCTCATATTGTGGTCAAAGTAGATTCCTAGATACTTGAGAACTTTATCTCCTTTAACTTCCTTCGACCAACTAGCAGTACGCATTCTGTTTTCTGGGGGGCTAACTGGAGCTTTTTCTTCTTCATTTCCTTTTGGATCTTAAAGATTGTGGTATTTATTTTACCTTCTAGTGATGTCCCAATTCGCCCGCAAGCAACTACAGCTAGGTCGTCCGCATATCCTACAAGGGTCACTCCCAGGGCACTTCTACCTTTATTACGCTGTCGTAGTGAACGTTCCACAGCAGTAGACCGGGCATGTCAGCTCGGTTGAGTGTTTATATCAGCATTGTTCTGTTGGAGAAGTAACTGCATATCAATTCTATTAGGTATGTGGAAATGTTTCTTGCTTTAAGGTGATCTACGACACCCTTCCAAGACGCACTATTGGAGGGCATTTTGGACGTCTAGCGTAACCATTGCGCAAAAATCCTTTTTCGTCTCCCTTGCCTTGTTTTTAATTATTTACATTGCATCTATGGTGGAGCGACCCTTTCTAAAACCGAACTGCATGCCAGCTAAACCTCTTGTTTGCTCGAGCTCTTCATTGAGTCTTCGATAGATTAATTGTTCCAGCAGTTTCATCATCATCATCAATGGCGCTACAGCCCGAGTCGGGCCTTGGCCTCCTGAATGCTCCGTCTCCAGTTTTCTCGGTCCAATGACCGCGTCCTCCACGTTGCAAATTTCAGAAGCGATCTGCTGTCTTCGTCAATGGAATCCTCCCAGCGTTTTCTTGGTTTTCCGACTGGTCTTTTTCCTTCCGCTTTTCCTTTTTGTACTCGCTTGGGTATTCTTCCGTCTTCCATTCGCTGTACATGACCAGCCCACTGTAGCTTTCGGAGTTTGATGAGAGTGGAGACTTCTGGGTCCTCAAAAATAGCATACAATTCCTTATTGTACCGAATTCGCCATGCGCCTTGTTCTCTCACCGGTCCGAGGATTCGTCGCAATACCTTTCTTTCAAAAGCATTGACCATTTTTTCTGATGCCTGTATAAAGGTCCACGTTTCACTGCCATAGCAGAGTACAGGTCTTATTATTGTTTTGTAGATTCGCAGCTTCGTTTTTCTGTGCACGTCTTTACATTTGATTATAGGAAGTACCGAATAATATGTCTTGTTTGCTATCATTATGCGTCTTTTTATTTCGTTGATTTCATTGCCGTCTTTGGAGAGATTGGCTCCCAGATATATGAAATTGTCCACATTTTCTATGTTATAGTTTGCTATCGTTAGATTTTGTCTGATTGGCGTGTTTCTTCGTGATTGTACCATAACTTTCGTTTTGTTTTCATTTATGCGTAACCCTACTTCTAGTGCTGCCGTGTCAAGATTGACGAATACTTCCTTGGCGTCTAGTTTTGAGCGCGCCATTATGTTTATGTCATCTGCGTAAGCTACTATTTGGGTTGATTTAAATAATAGCGTCCCTCTGGTGTCAACAGGGAGTTTTCGTACGACATATTCCAAAGCCAGATTAAACAGTGTGGGTGCAAGGCCATCTCCTTGCTTCAGCCCTGAGAGCGTTAGGAAGCTTGTTGTCAGCTCGTTCTGGATTCTTACTTGGCATGTTGAGTTGGTCATTGTAAGCCTTGTCAGTCGAACGAGTTTCGCTGGTATTCCCAGTTCCAGCATTATCGTGTACAGTACACTTCTGTCGATACTGTCATAAGCTTGTTTAAAATCTACGAATATTTGGTGCACATCGATGTTATATTCCCAGCATTTCTCTAGCACCTGCTTTACTGAGAAAATTTGATCCGTAGTTGATCGTCCGGCTCTGAATCCTCCTTGGTATTCTCCAATTATATTTTCGGCATAGGGTTTAATTCGAGACTCAATGATCTTCGTCAAGATTTTATAGCATGTGCACAGCAATGAAATCCCTCTATAGTTTTCGCAGCACAGTTTGTCACCCTTTTTGTATATCGGACATATAATGCTTTTTCGCCAATCGTCAGGTAGTGTTTCCTGTGTCCATATTTGTAGCAGCAAGGTGTGAATTTTTGTAGCTACGCATTCACCACCGCTCTTCAGGAGTTCGGCTGGAATGTCGTCTATGCCCGGCGCCTTGTTGTTTTTTAATTTGTTGAGGGCATCTTTTACTTCTTCTACTGTAGGGAGGCTCACTATATTTTCGTCAGTAGCTGCCTCGGTCAAGTTGTCAGTTACGGTAGTGGACGGTGGTGAATTCGGGTTAAGCAACTGTTGGAAATTTTGCCCCCATCTCGTCTTTATCTCCTCTGTGCTGCTAATAATGCCTCCTGCAGCGTCCTTGCATAGGCTCGTACTTGGTTGAAACCCTCGTTTTTGGTTTTTAACTATTGCATATGCCGCTTTTGTGTTATTTGACTTAAAATGTTCGTCCATTTTGCATAGCTCGTCATTCAGGTACTTTCTTTTCTTCTTTCTACAAATTTTGTTTGCAGATCGTCTGAGTTCGTCAAATATGTCTCTCTTGGCTCTTGTCGGTCGTTCGGTGAATTGTTTGTAAGCTACATTCTTTTTGTCTATTGCATCTCGGCATTCATCATCGAACCAATCGTTTTTCTTTCGCCGGGACTGGTGGCCTATAACCTCCTCTGCGACAGACTTAATGCCATTTTTGATGGAGAGCCATAACTGCTCTATTGGCATTTCGTGATGGTTGGATATTTGGTCAAAATGTCTGTTTAAAGCTGATGCGTATGCGCCTGCGGTTGACTCGTCTTTCAGCTTCTCGATGTCGAATTTGAGTATCGGTTGGAATTTTGCAGGTCTTCTGTTTGCGATTCGACACCGGAATGAGGCTTTGACCAAATAGTGGTCAGAGTCGCAGTTAGCCCCTCTGTAGGTTCGTACATCTAAGAGGCTGGAGGCTGCCCTTTTATCAATAAGAACGTGGTCTATCTGGTTATACGTCCTTCCATCAGGTGACGCCCAGGTTCTTTTGTGAATGCTTCGATGCGGGAAGCACGTTGAGCTTACTATTACGTTTCTACTGCAGGCGAAATCAACTAGACGTTGGCCGTTGTCATTGTTAATGTCGTGGAGACTGTGCCCTCCGGTTGTTCCTCTTTGTGTCTCCTCCTTCCCAACCTTCGCGTTGAAGTCACCTAGTATGATCTTGATGTCATTTGAGGGCAATGAGTCATAAATTGATTCAAGATGACTATAGAACTCGTCCTTAGTGGCCTCGTCCTTATCCTCCGTTGGGGCGTGAACATTAATGAGCCAGATGTTGAAAAATGTTGTCTTTATGCGAAGTGCACACAATCTTTCGTTAATGGGTTTGAAGTTGGTAATATGCTGTTTAAAAGCTTTGCTGACGACAAAAGCTACTCCAAACTCACGGCTTCCCGATAGTTTTCCACTTTTAAATATTGTGTGCGACCTCATGTCGGTTATCTCGCTGCCAAGCCATTTAGTTTCCTGGAGTGCAATAACATCAATGTTAAATTTATCAACTTGTTCTAGGAGTGATTTTAGAGCTCCAGGTTTGAACAAGGATCGTACATTCCAGGTTCCGAAAGAGTGATCAAAAGTTCCAGCAGTTTGCCGGCAGTATTTAGCATGCTTAAGGGACGGTAGCTTTGCACCCCATTTTTTGTTGGTTTTTCGAGCAGGACTAGTCTCGATTCCTTCCATATTTTTGGAAACTCTCTTCTGCTCAATAGTCGTCCATAGTCGTGTTATATACGTCCAGGCAGTATTGCGGTTGTCTGAAAGCTGTTAACTTGATTAGTTCTGCCGGGATGCAGTCCGGTTCGAGTGCCTTTCCCAATTTCAATTTGCTTGCTGTTACTTTTAATTCAACCACTGTGAAATATGTGGGCTCAGCTTTCGGCAGACCACCCAGCTCCTTCTCCCATTGCAGTACGGGGTTTTTCGCGAATAGTTTGTTAGCTTTCTCCACCATCTGCTCTTTTGTAAGGAAGGTCTATGGTGGCACATTCATTTTTTTGCATACCATTCTATAGCTCTCTCCGCATATATTGTGGTCTATCTCGTCGCAGACCTTCTTCCATGCTTTCTTCTTAGCATCTAATTTGGCCTTCTTAAGAGAGTTTCTGTGCTCGTGGTATTTGCTAATGTTGTGTATGTAGTATGTAATAATGTAATTGTATTTTCTATAACTGTATTTTATTCTATCTTATAACTGTATATTATTATATAAAGCATATATACATATATATATATATATATATATATATATATATATATATATATATATATATATATATATATATATATATAAATCAAAGCGAACACGAGATGTACATTATTGATTGTCATTCTAGATCTCCGTCCGCTAGGGGCGCTGACGTCGACTAGTCCTGTGCTTAACACTCTCCCTCGTTGTAAATACTTCCTTAGAGGTTCAAGCGATTTGGCTGTCTCCTGACTCTCTTGCTACTACGTGGTGCCATCTCTGTGGGTGTAGGTATAACTTCCACAGGCAATGTACTCTCAGGTTCTATCGGTTTCGGTTCCAGTTGAACTTCTATAGGTATTTTTATTGTTTCCGCAACTAGTGACTTCTGTACAGGGCTAGGTTCTACAATTGACTCTACATTGTGATAACTTCGAGACGGTATAGCTTCTGGTTGCTTTGTGTTGTAAAAGTAGGTCATGTCCGGGTTGTCTCTCATACATGATGTCTTTGTGATTTGATCCACATGTCTTTGATGTATCCTGCCCTCAACCTCTACCTCATAATGTAATTTTCCTTTTATGTTTTTTATATTTCCGAATTTCCATTTATTGCCGTCATACATTCTTATCTGTACCCCGTCTACATTTTTTAATTCTTTAAATACTTTAATTTCTTCATTCTTGTACTCTTTTGCTGGTGGTCTCTTTACCAAATCAATCCTTGTTCTATACAGTCTTTTGAACATCAACCCAGCTGGGCTCAACCCCGTTGTACTATTGGGTGTTTTCCTGTACATATTCAGGAATTTCTGTAATTTATCTTTTAGTGATCCTCCTTCATTTTCCATAGCTTTTATTTTATTTTTAAAAGTTTGTACATATCTCTCATCCTGGCCATTCGTCGCTGGATGAAAAAGTGCTCTGAAGCTTGGATTCCGTTTTCTTTCAGAAATCTTTGCAGTTCCTCTGATCTGAACTGTCTTCCATTGTCAGAGACTTGTGTGATTGGTAGGCCAAATGTTGTACATATATTTTTTAATATGTTAATAGTAGCTGTAGCTGTTATAGATGTAGTGGGGATGACTTCTAACGGTTCATAAACGGTCCGGCATAGTCAATATGAATACGACTCCATGGTTCTTTTGGGTACTCCCATATATGTACTAGAACTTTTGTAGGGTTCTTCTGCATTAAAGAACACTCTTTGCATTTCTTTACCATCTGTTCGATGTCTGCATCAATATTTTTCCACCACACATAACTTCTGGCTACCCCTTTCATTATAACAATTCCCGTATGGAATGTGCGAAGATCTTCTAAAATTGTAGGTTGTAGGTATTACTATTCTTATTCCATTAAATATGCAGTTGTCTTGTAAGGAAAATTCATGAAGTCTTTTAGAATCTTCTTTGCTTGATTGGATGTCTACGTATAACTTTTGAAGTTCTGTGTCTTTCCTCGTAGCTTCTTTAATTTCCTTTAATGTTATTGGCAATCATCATCTGTACAGTAGAATGCATCATCATCTGTACAATTGTCTGGACTGGTATTAGAGGAATTTTGTAATCTTGAAAAGTAGTCTGCATTTGCTTGTTCGTAAGTCTTACGTAGTTTTATTTCATAGTCAAAACCTGCTAGAAAATTAGCATAGTGTACCAATCTTATAGATATAGTTGCTGGTGTAGTTTTTTCTGGATGTAGTATTCTGGCCAATGGTTGGTTATCTAGAATCAGGGTAATTTTTCGTCCATAACAGTATTGAAATAATTTTTTTAGTCCCCATATTAGTGCTGCTGCTTCTTTATCTAGTTGGCTGTATCCTTTTTCAGCTTTTGTTAGGGATCTTGATGCAAATGCTATTGGTCTTTCTGTCTTGGCATAATGTGTGACAGTACGACTCCATAGCCTGTAGGAGATGCATCTGTAGCTAATGTAACAAGTAAGTTTTCATGAAATGGTGTAAGTACTTTTTCTCCACAAATTTCATCTTTTAACTCTTGAAAAACGTTCTGACATTCTTTTGACCATATGAATTTGGTGTCTTTCTGTAATAGCTTGTAGAGTGGATTAAGCTTTGATGCCAAGTAAGGTAGGAATTGTTGATAATAATTTATCATTCCAAGAAAAGTGCGGAGAGATGATACATCTGTTGGACGTGGACTGTTCTTTATGTCCCTTACTTTGTCATCTGTGGGATGTAATCCTTCATTTATTGTGTGTTCCAGGTAATTAATAGATTTTTGGAAAAAATGACATTTCTTCTTATTTAGGCGTAATCCACATTTTTGTAATTCCTGAAATATCATTCTAATTCTTTGTAATAATTGTATATATGTTTTTCCTTGTACGGCGATGTCGAAGAAACATGCTGTTCCTTCCATTCCCTGTAGGGTTTGGTCCATATATCTTTGCCAAACAATTGGTGCAATCTTCACTCCAAACATCAATCTCTTTACCCTGTAGGTCCCCTTGCATGTACTTATGGTTTGCATTTCTGCAGTATCTTTATTAGTCGTCAAATGTAAATATGCTTGATTTATATCTAATGTACAAAATTATTTTCCACTACTTAATTTAGAAAATATTTCTTCAATTCTTGGTATTGGGTAGTTATCATTCTCCAGATTTTTATTCAATGTTTCTCTATAATCAGCACATAAGCGTACCTTTCCATTTTGTTTGATTACAGGAACTGCTGGTGTACCCCTCTGTGAATATGTGACTTTTTCTAATATACCTGCAATCTCTTCTGAAAATAATTCTTTATTAATCATATTATTCATATCCCAATATATTAATTATTTATATAATGTTCTTGAGGTATGGGAAAAAAAAAATTATTTAAAAAATGTCGTTAAAGCGATGTTTCGACGACTTTATTTTCGTCTTCTTCGGGCTACAAACAAAATATGGCATTAAATACAGAGAATTTTATGACATAATTTCTTACCTAAACAACTATTATTTTTTAAATTTAAACAAAAATTGTACTAACATATATTCTATTTAAAATTAATTATAAATTTAAATTTTCTCTGTCACGTTGGGGAATTGTCAACAAAATGAAGCCAACCTAATTTTGTTGTTGAAATTGGGTATTTTTAAATTTAAATTTTTTATGTTTCTCTATTATGCCGCCGGCATAATGAATACTTAAATTTTGCGTGTCACTTCTATAATTTACACAATTTTGATATTTAATGTAAAACATTTCTCCAATATTTCTTTTAAAATTATTAGGTTCTAAATCTAAAATATTGTAGTCTTCAAAATTGAAAATATGTCCTTCTCTAAATTTGTGGACTGCTAGAGCTGTTTTATTCTCTTTCCCGGCATGTTGAGGTTGGCAATCCCTTATATGTTGTTTTATCCCGTTTCCTACTAGTTGTCTAGTTTGGCCAACATATTGTTTCTCACAATTTTTACATGGAATTTTGTATATTACACTACTAAGATTAGCTTTGTCTGGTTTGTCTTTTAGGTTGTTAAAAACTTGTTTATTTGTCCTCAAATTATACATTGCGAATTTGTTTGTCTCTGTCTTTAATATACGCGTTAGTTTGAAGGACAATTGGTCAACATAAGGTATTTTAAAGTATTTAATTTGTTTCTGGTCATGTCCAAACAATAATTTAATACTCATGTCTAGTACGTCATGTTTCTTCTTCTCTTTTTCTATTACATTTCGTCGAGTTTCACTAAAAATCTTATTCAATAATTTAGTAGTAATTTTACTAATTTTACACTAATTATCAAAATTGTGTAAATTATAGAAGTGACACGCAAAATTTAAGTAGTCTTTATGCCGGCATAATAGAGAAACATAAAAAAATTTAATTTAAAAATACCCAATTTCAACAACAAAATTAGGTTGGCTACATTTTGTTGACAATTCCCCAACGTGACAGAGAAAATTTAAATTTATAATTAATTTTAATTTTAAATAGAATATATGTTAGTACAATTTTTGTTTAAATTTAAAAAATAATAGTTGTTTAGGTAAGAAATTATGTCATAAAATTCTGTGTATATAATGCCATATTTTGTTTGTAGCCTGAAGAAGACGAAAAAAAAGTCGTCGAAACGTCGCTTTAACGACATTTTTTAAATAATTATTTTCCCCCATACCTCAAGAACATTATATAAATAAATAATTCTTTATATTCTTCAAGTAATTCCTATAATTTTCCTTTGAATTCGTCTTCTGTAATATCATTTTCTTCTTTATTAATGGAATTTATATCAAATTGTAGATTTAGATTTCTTATCCATTCTCTTCAACAACCCACTTGTTGCACAAACAAAGTTGACCCACTTTTCTCTTTATTACAAAAATTCTTCCGTGTATTTCTTTATTTTTATATTTAATATTTAGATCAGCTGTTCCAATTGGTTGTATTGTTTCACCAGTGTAAGTTCTTAATTTAACTAATGTTCTTTTTAGTTTCAGGTTTCCGAAGTTATTTTTCAAATATTCTTTAGAACATGTAGTAACTGCAGCTCCGGTATCCAATTCCAAGGTAAATGCTTTTCCATTTAATTGTAGTGTAATATTGAATTTATCTTTGCTATTCTCCATAAGTATTTCATGTATTTCATATATTTCTTCCTCATTTTCAGATCCTGAAGATTCTCTTTCAAGCTGTAGCTGTTTCTGGTCTTTGAAGCAGACCGACTGTAGATGTCCTCTTATTTTGCATTTCTTGCAATATAATTTATGCTTGAGTCGACACTGACTTGCTTTATGGTTATCTTTTCCACATCTAAAACAATTTATTTTTCCTTTCTCTGTATCATTTGTATTTGTAGTTTTTGTATTGTATTTCTTGTATTTATTTACTGATATTTTATTTATTTGTATTTCTTGTCCCATTTCCTTAATTTCAGATTTTGAAGTATCTATAGCCATAGCTATTTTCATAATATCCTCAAATTTGGTTTTGGACGATTTCTGTACTAACCTTCCCTTAATTTCCGTATTTCGCAGACCTCTAATAAACTGTACTCTGAGGTGTGCCTCAAAAGTTGAATTTTTATTATATCTTATAACTGTATATTATTATATAAAGCATATATATCAAAGCGAACACGAGATGTACATTATTGATTGTCATTCTAGATCTTCGTCCGCTAGGGGCGCTGACGTCGACTAGTCCTGTGCATAACAGCTTAGATATTTTTTCCTTTGTTCTATGGTTGCGTTTGAATTTGCATTTGTTCTTGTGGTTTTCCTTCTTCTAGCTATACATTCCTTTCTTAGTTTTGCTATTTCAGTTTTCCACCAATATACTTGTTGTTTCTTTATATGTTGGCTTGACTTTTTTGGTAGTATTCGGTCGCACGTAATTTTAATTTGTTTAATATATCCTTCTGGAGTTATGATTTCTTGTTTTCCTTTTTGGTCTTCAATATTTTGGTCTAGTTCTGTGCTAAAAAGTCGTAAGGCGTCAGGTTTAATTTTCCAGCCTAGTGGTTTATGTTGCTGTTTTATTTCCATATTGGTCCTTCCTATCTTAAATTCGTAAAAAGTATACTGATGGTCGCTCAAGTTCCAGTACTCCCCAGTTCGTTATTTTCCCGCTTATGTTTGCTGAAGGTAATGTCTATATAAGACATGCTATTTCCTCTTACGAAAGTGGAAGCGTCCCCTGTATTCAGTAGCTGTAGGTCATCTGCGGCTAGCCATTCGGATAATATTTTCCCCCTTCTGTCCTCTGTTCCAGATCCCCATACCCTGGATTTTCGTTAAAGTCGCCACCTACCAAAATTTTCTTGGTGTTTCCATTTAGGAACATGCTTTCGCGTATTCCGTTAAGTATTGCTACATACTCGTCGTCACTTATGTTTGGTGAGCAATAGCAACTGTATATTATGATACCTAGAGTCTCTACCCAGACACATCCTTTTCCGCTTGCGCTTCCGGTAATCTTGGTGTCTCTGAAGCCTGTTATTGCGGCACTTTTCAGGGTCCTTTATTGACATGCTTGATGTTAGGTTCCGATATTAGTACCAGATCCAGTTGTAGTGTCGTGGCGGTCTCATATAATAGGTTATGCGCCGGGCCACATCTATTCAGGTTGGTTTGCAGGATCTTAAGGGTCATTTTGGAGTGGTCGCATATCCTTCTGGTTCCCCGAATTTTAAACCTATTTTTGGATCCTGTTCTCTCTTTTGGAGTTTGGTTTCTTAGTTTAATTACTTCATTTTTATATATACATTTTGCCGCACTCCATGGTGGCAGCTCGATGACCTTATTCCTCGCATTTGTAGCAGTATGGAGCGTTCTCACAGTTTACTGCCAGATGTTCTTTCTTACTACATTTATAGCACCGGTCTTTCATATCCTTTTTTTCCGCTGTGAAGTCCTTCATTTCGTGCCCATGTCCTAAGCATTTGTAACATTTTATTGGGGACAGGATTTCGCATATTCTGCATCTTTGCCAGCCGATTTTAATTCTTCCAGTCTTAATGATTTTCTCGGCCTTTTTCTTGAACAGACTTACTGTCGCTACCATGGTGTCTCCTTTTTGTGGCTCTTAGGGTGTTGATCTTTATATCATTCCTCTGGGTTTCTATTCCCGTTGTATCGACTTTCGCTTCCTTGATTTTTTCTTCTGTTGTCTCCTCTAGTATATCCCTGATTATGATAACTTTCGTAGATGGCTCTTCTTTGGCTGTGGCTGTCTTTTAGAGTTTCTAGAGCTTTTTCTTTAAACAGAGTTACTGCTCCTTCTTTTTTCTTTTTGATCGTAATCCTGTAGTTTCCACTTTTAGTCTTCTTGATTTCTTGAACCTGCACTCCAACTTCCTCTACATATATTTCTTGTCTCATCGTTTTCAAGACACGGCCGGAGGTGCTTCCGCTAGAAGTTGTAGCCATTATTTCTATCGTTTTTTCAAATTACTTTGGCCCTACTATGATTTGGTTTAATCCATTCTCCGTTTCCTCTTGCGTTTTCTGTATAGGGCTTTTGATCATCTCCCGCTAGACCTTGGGTGTTTCTTTTGTATATATATATATATATATATATATATATATATATATATATATATATATATATATATATATATATATACTTTGGTTCTTGTGTTGCGAAAGATAGCTTCTATCATTTTTGGAATCTAAGTATGGCCAGACTGGCGAGGCGGTGGATTGCAATCCCATCACAATCACCTGTTTCCTCCTTTAATTTTTTGAGCTTATCCCATAAGTCCTCTTCTGTTCCGTCGTGCGTCATTTTAATAATTTTCCTGTGTATCACTCCTCGAAACTATCTTTTTATCTGGACCTGTTCAGATAGAGGAGGTCCTGGGCCGCGCGGCAGCGATTCAAATTAATTTGAAGGAATTTAGTCATTTTGGACGGGCTTTGCAATCCGGGTCCTTCTTTCCAGTATTAGTCTGTTGACTTCCCTGCGGCAGGTCTCACATCCCATTGTTCCAGCGCGGTGACCTTCCTCGAAACCCAAACGTGAATAGTTTCAATAATGTTAAATGCAGTTGGGCACTCCTTCTTTTTTATCTGATCTAATGAGTCGGTGATATCGATAGACGTGTCTGCTACTTTCCTTTAAACTGGTGCCCATTGAATTGCAGCGCTGACTTTGACTACTGCTGGTATTCAACCTGCTGTGCGGCAGTCTATTACTCTCCAGGAAGCCATCAAGAGTTGTCGCTCGTTTGACGCTGTCTGCAGCTTGTCTTCCTGTTCCAGTAATGGTATCTTGCACTTCGGCCTGGTTCCCTACCAGAAGTGCTGGGCTGTCAGTCTGTCAGTCTGTCAGCCTGTCAGTCTGTCAGTGTGTCAGTCTTTCAGTCTGTCAGTCTGTCAGTCTGTCAGTCTGTCAGTCTGTCAGTCTGTCAGTCTGTCAGTCTGTCAGTCTGTCAGTCTGTCAGTCTGTCAGTCTGTCAGTCTGTCAGTCTGTCAGTCTGTCAGTCTGTCAGTCTGTCAGTCTGTCAGTCTGTCAGTCTGTCAGTCTGTCAGTCTGTCAGTCTGTCAGTCTGTCAGTCTGTCAGTCTGTCAGTCTGTCAGTCTGTCAGTCTGTCAGTCTGTCAGTCTGTCAGTCTGTCAGTCTGTCAGTCTGTCAGTCTGTGAGCCTGTCAGTCTGTCAGTCTGTCAGTCTGTCAGTCTGTCAGTCTGTCAGTCTGTCAGTCTGTCAGTCTGTCAGTCTGTCAGTCTGTCAGTCTGTCAGTCTGTCAGTCTGTCAGTCTGTCAGTCTGTCAGTCTGTCAGTCTGTCAGTCTGTCAGTCTGTCAGTCTGTCAGTCTGTCAGTCTGTCAGTCTGTCAGTCTGTCAGTCTGTCAGTCTGTCAGTCTGTCAGTCTGTCAGTCTGTCAGTCTGTCAGTCTGTCAGTCTGTCAGTCTGTCAGTCTGTCAGTCTGTCAGTCTGTCAGTCTGTCAGTCTGTCAGTCTGTCAGTCTGTCAGTCTGTCAGTCTGTCAGTCTGTCAGTCTGTCAGTCTGTCAGTCTGTCAGTCTGTCAGTCTGTCAGTCTGTCAGTCTGTCAGTCTGTCAGTCTGTCAGTCTGTCAGTCTGTCAGTCTGTCAGTCTGTCAGTCTGCCAGTCTGTCAGTCTGTCAGTCTGTCAGTCTGTCAGTCTGTCAGTCTGTCAGTCTGTCAGTCTGTCAGTCTGTCAGTCTGTCAGTCTGTCAGTCTGTCAGTCTGTCAGTCTGTCAGTCTGTCAGTCTGTCAGTCTGTCAGTCTGTCAGTCTGTCAGTCTGTCAGTCTGTCAGTCTGTCAGTCTGTCAGTCTGTCAGTCTGTCAGTCTGTCAGTCTGTCAGTCTGTCAGTCTGTCAGTCTGTCAGTCTGTCAGTCTGTCAGTCTGTCAGTCTGTCAGTCTGTCAGTCTGTCAGTCTGTCAGTCTGTCAGTCTGTCAGTCTGTCAGTCTGTCAGTCTGTCAGTCTGTCAGTCTGTCAGTCTGTCAGTCTGTCAGTCTGTCAGTCTGTCAGTCTGTCAGTCTGTCAGTCTGTCAGTCTGTCAGTCTGTCAGTCTGTCAGTCTGTCAGTCTGTCAGTCTGTCTGTCTGTCAGTCTGTCAGTCTCTCCTCCAAGGAGCCGTGTAACCATGTCGATGGTGGAGGGGCTTAGTAGCTGCTCGTTCTCGCACCTGCCGGGGCGGGGACGAGTAGTGATGCAAAGGACGGCTCAACTCTTTCTCTTATTCTAGGCCTGCACCCTCCTTCGATATCTTCAGACCTTGAGTGGAGTCACCGCTTTCTCTTTCATACTTTCTATCGGTCTCTCTGGACCAACTCTTGTATTTCGGTTTCGATGCTATTAGGGTTGCCGAGGGCTAGAGACCACCTTTAACTAAACATATCCTTCCACTTCTTTAAATCTATTAGGGACGACTTGCTATAACGACACTGGCTATGACAACGGACAATGAACGGGCACCGACGCAAACCTCTTCAACAAAAAATTCCTACACTCAGTGGCGCGGCTGTAGGTTGGTCAGCCACAAGAAAAATGAAATGAGCTCGGAAAAGGAATACGCGTTTACGGTGCACAGGAGGGATACCTCAGTGCCGGTCGGTGTAGGGAGTGTGCGAGCGGGGGAGCCCCGACCGTCATCCAACGACCGCCCAGCACTCCTGGTGCCGGAGTGCAAGTTACTGCTACTGGAAGATCAGAAATAAATAGCAGCTCTCCGAAAACAGCGGACAGCCTAAGGCTGCCACACAGCAGGCTGTACCCCTCCGCACAGAGGGAAAGGTGCAACTCCTTGCCTGCTGCTCTGATGACCACGAAAAGGAAACTGGGAGACACGTCCATTGAGACCAACGATCCTGACTGTGTAGATCCTCTAAAAAAAGGAGTGCCCAACGCAATACACGGCGCAGCTGGCTAAAATAACCGAAGATAATCCCAACACCAAAAGGGAAATAAAAACCGTCATAGGGTATATGAAAAAACAAGCGGACACACTCAACAGGGAGTCGGCACAGAAATGGTTTGAGTCCCACAGATGGGAAAAAGCAGAGATCCCAACCTACGATGTGGATATCCAAGTTAGGCCTGACCAGCTGGCACCGACATCTGTGTGCTGTGCCGGTACACAGACCACCGAGGACAAGAAACAAGATCGCAACCCCACCTGCAAATGTAACGCAATGGAAGTAATCACCGAGGTTCCAACAGCGGAAACCTACGAGGAATATAAAGCATGTGTCGGGAAAAAATGTCACGAGTCTGCATTTGCTACAACGATAGTAGTGCACGGAGACCTCCCTAACCAAGACGAGGAATGCGACAGGGTATAATTACTGGACGCTGTAACAGACGAAGACAATCCCGTCATTACAAAACTCGTAAAGAACAATAGGAAACAGAGAGACGCTCTGCAACATAACAGAACTAAGTATGGCTCGTTAACAGTACCACCCGTGTGTGCACTGTGGACGAGGAGCAACCAGGGGATAAAAGCGAACACACTACATGCATGCTCAATCTGAAAGCGGCGAGAGACGAGTGGGACGAAGACCAAAGAGACATTAGTTGGAGGGCCCGCTTTAACTCCCTAAAGAAAGCCAAGGCTACAATAAACTCGCTCGGCAGTAAAAAAATTGTGTCCGTGCCCACAAACGGGACGTACTCCGCCCAGTTAAGAAAAATTATAGAGTACATATTTCAGAACAGTGAGTACAAAACTGAGATACGGGTATCAAAGAAAGTGTACTTGCGACTCGATAGTGCACATAATCAGACAAACTCTGAAGGTAATGGTAGATGGATCCAGCAGAGAACTAAGAAGACTAGAAGACAACATCAACGGCCGCCAACGCTCACCTTCAAACAAGACGAAGGAATCAGGCCCAACTTTTGCTGATATGGTTGCAAGGATGAAGAGCACCATCGACACAGAACTGCTAGGGGTTACAGTTAACTCTGTACGAAGAACAACGAATGGCAACGTAAAACTAGCTGTGATAGAAAAAAAGGAGGATGCCATAGGCAACTTTAGGACGCAAGTAATGAAAAGCCTACAAGGCACGGCATCAGAGGTTGAGTCCCGTCTTAGAAGGAAGACAATAATATTCAGAGACATTTAAGAGACAACCACCAGGCAAGAAGTCGAAAGTGCCCTTGAAAATGTGCTAAAGGGGTCCGAGATGGAAACTAGCCCCAAAGTATATACCATAAAACCTAGCAAAAATGGCTTGTCGCTCGCCGCGAATGTAAGTACCAGCGTGAAAATAGCCAATAAGTTAATAAGCAACAGAAGAATCAAGATAGGCTGGGCGTCCTGCAGAGTCCATGAGATAGTAGAACCCATCAAATGCCATAATTGTCTTGGGCACGGAAAAAGACTGCAAACAGCTGAGGAGAGATATGACCGGACTATGCCTGAAGTGCTTGGAAAAAGGACACACTACCAGAGAGTGTACCAATCCTGAGAAATGCTACATCTGCCTACAGGAAGGCCACCGCGCTGGAACAATAGGATATGAGACCTACCGCAGGGAAGTCAACAGACTGAAACTGGAAAGAAGGACCCGGATTGCAAAGCCCGTCCAAATTCCTTCAAATTAATTTGAATCGCTGCCGCGCGGCCCAGGACCTGCTCTATCTGAACAGGGCCAGATACAAAGCCGACGTACTGCTGGTAACTGAACCAAACAAGCACCATGTTAGAAGCAACGCCCGGGCAATAGACGCCCAGGCCGGCACTGCTGTCAGAGTGTACATTGATATCCCAACTACCTACGGAAATGGTAACGGAACATCCTGGTGTGAGATAGCGGGGATAACAATCTACTCATGCTACATATCACCAAACACCAACAGAACTGAAACAGAACTCTCTGAAACAATACGTAGGAAAAATGGCTCAAAAATAGTCGCTGGAGACTTCAACTCCAAAAGTCCTCTCTGGGGGTCTAAGTATGAAGACCCAAAAGGCTCTATGCTCAAGGACTGGTTAGCATCACTCGAACTGGCCATTGTCAACATGGGTAATGATCCCACTTTCATACGCGGAAATCATCAAAGCACGATCGACCTGACATTCTGCTCAATGGACATTATCAATTGCATACAAAACTGGCAGTTACTCGGGGAAGAAACACTGAGCAATCATCATCTAATAACCTTCGACCTTGTCACTAGGCCTGGGCAACAACCACTGTCAAAGGCATATGCGCAAACAACCAGCGGGTGGAAATACAACTCTCACAAAGAAGACGCCATCAATAAGGATCTCCAATTAGAGCTCAGCCAGATAGGGATAGCCGACGTGTCCACCGTCACTGCGGCTCTCTCTAGAACCTGCGAAGCCATCCTATCGAGACCCGGAGCGGGAGAGAGTCTACCAGAAAGCGAGAAACCAGTCTATTGGTGGAACAAAGAAATCGCGACGCTACGGAAAGTGTGCATCGGGAAAAAAAGATCGTGGTCAAGGCTCGAATCAAAAAGGAACGTAGATCTCGAAGAACTAGCAAATGGCCACGCAGCTTACGCCTCTGCTAGGAAAGATTTGAAGATTAGTATAAAAATGGGAAAGCGGGCCTTCTGGGAAAAAGTCATTGAGGCCGTGAACGGCGATGTTTGGGGAGACGGCTATAAAATTGTCTGCAAAAGGTTAGGATTGTGCCTCATACCAAACCTTACCACTGCGAGCAAGATCAAAGCAGCCGACGAATTGTTCCCGCAGAAAGAAACCATTTTCTGGGACCGAGAAGTCGTGGACACTGTACCCCAGAAATCACGGCTAGAGAAATCTTAGAAGCTACTGCGAGAATAAAAGCTAACAAAGCTCCAGGCCCTGATGACATCCCACCGGAAGTCGTAAGACTGGCTGCCCTCCTCCATACAGAACATGTTCTTTTGCAAACATGTTCAACTCGGTCATTCGAAGTAGAAACATACCAGGTAGATGGAAGGAGGCCAGATTGGTTTTGGTCCCCAAGCCAGGAAAGCCCTCATCGCTACGCCCAATCTGCCTACTAGACAGCCTAGGCAAACTTTTCGAGCGTATAGTAGCCACCAGGATAAACCAAGAGCTTGATCTGCACGGAGGGCTATCAACAGCACAATATGGTTTTCGAGCGGGGAGGTCGACCACAGACGCCATCCAGGAGGTTATCAAGATCGCCCACTATGCCAACTTGGGTAAACGTAGGTACATAAAAGTATGTCTAGCCGTTGCACTAGACGTTAAGGATACGTTTAACACCGCGCCCTGGCGGTAAATCGTAGACGCAAGCAGAAGGAAAGGAATATACATATATATTTAATAGAAGAATAGGAGGATTAGGAACATACATATTTAATAGAATTAATTAAAAGCTACTTTACGAACAGGAGCCTAATAATAGACAACACAATCAGGCGGGTGACGTGTGGTGTCCCGCAGGGGTCGATTCTCGGGCCGCTCCTGTAGAACATTCTCTTTGATGGCGTACTAGACCTAGAAAAGACAAAAGACCTTAAGAACTGTGGATTGGTAGCATTCGCCGACGACCTCCTTGTGGTGTCCGCGGACATAAATGAGAAAGCCGTGACAGCCAGGGTCGAAACTGCAGTAAAAGCCATTCATCGTTGGATGGAAAGCAACGAACTGCAAATAGCTTCAGAGAAGTCCGAGATCATCGCACTTATAGGTCGCAAGCGAATAGGCGCCGTAATTGTAAACCTCCTAGGCAGGCTGATGTCGGCAAAACCGACAATAGAATAGCTCGGCGTCCATATTGACCAACGGCTATCCTGGAGTAGACACATACAAAACGCGGTTATGCAAGCCGAACGCGCTGGAGCAGCACTCCGCAAACTAATGCCAAGACTGAAGGGCCCTGTTACTAAAACTAAAAGGCTATTAAGCGAAGTCATAAACTCCATCCTCCTCTAAGCCGCACCGGCATGGGCGGATGGTCTAAAAGCTGTTTCAAATAGGAACATTTTGATAAGAACACAACGCCCCATGCTCATAAGCATATACTGTGCCTACCGCACAGTGTCCAACGTTGCGCTACAAGTTATAGCGGCAGTCCCGCCGATAGACCTTATGGCGGAGGAAAGGGCTTCCAACCAAGGAACGAGCAAGAAGGGTAGGACCTTAAACAGAAACCAACTGATGAGCAAATGGCAGCAACGTTGGGTCCACGCCAAAGAAGGGGGGTGCACCCGAACCCTCATCCCCGAAATTGACTCATGGTACAATCGTAAACACGGGAAAGTCAACTTCTACCTCACACAAATACTAAGCGGTCATGGTAATTTCGCCGCTTATGTTAAGAGGATAGGAAAAATAGAAAGCGACAGCTGCCGATACTGCCTAGCAACGGATACTGCTGAACATACTTTCTTTCAATGTTCGCAATGGGCTGATATTAGGGCCGTAGCAGAACAGGAGGTAAGAGAACCCATTAACACGCAAAATATGGTCAATCTCATGATTAAGAGCGAGGACAACTGAAAGACAATAACAAATCTGTGTTCCGAAATCCTTAAAAGTAAGGACGAAGACGAAAGAAGGGATGGTGAGGCAAGTAACAAAGGTCAACCCTAGATTAAAATAACAGGAAAACAGAAAAACCAGGGCGATAAAAAAACCGTCCGGGCTGCTCACCCTGAAGGAATGCGCAAGCGATACCGGGGTGGCGTACTTTCAAGCCAAGTGGAAGAAGGGGTTTAGTGAGTGAGAGCCTCACACACAGGCTGGTAGAGCTTCCCCCAAACCACATATATATATAAAAAAAAGTCTGTCAGTCTCTCAGTCTGTCAGTCAGTCTTTTACCCTTTCAACTTCATTTAAAATACCTATTAATATTTTGATGATAAGTAAATCAAATAATAAAACCAGAATACAATAGTATATTAAAGGACGAGTTCAGTCAGCGCGATTTTACAGCACGCGTCCAAGTTTTCTAATGAACAAGTGATGAAATACGCCTTACGAACGAGTTTTTTATAGTATTTTTCTATTTTGCGCCCTTTTATGCTGTGGTGGTGCCACTGGGAGTTGGCAACCATAAATATTGATTTTTTAATTTTTTGAACAGTTATTGAACAGTTAGTTTGTGATTTTTTAATTTGGTTAACGGTGTGAGGTTAGAGAACACACGTTGATTATTATCGTTGTAAATATTTAACTTATAATATAAATTGATATACAAATATATTGTCATTAAGTGAATAAAAACCTTCTCACCCGGACCCATAAATTGGTGACCTCCGACAAAGAAAACAATCAAACCAATAATAATTTGTGTTTTGTTCCTGATAGTCAGTACAGGGGGCTTATAACCCTGTAACAAGATCTGAGGATTATATCTCTCCACCGACACACTACATACAGCAACAGAACTGGTAGAATTTAAGTATATTATATTTCATTATTTTTTATATATTATTTCATAATATCAAGAGAAGAGCTTCCAGAAAATATAAACCAACAATCACAAAAATTAGACCAACAAATTGCTGCAATCAGCGTGAAATTACCTCCTTTCTGGAGAAAAGATGTAAACATTTGGTTTCTTCAGATTGAGTCACAATTTGTTTCGGCAAAAATAACAACTGAAACAACTAAATATCACCATGTTTTGGGTTCACTTGAAAGCGATGTTGTTTCACTCATCAGTGATTTAAAAAAAAAACAATTTTCTTCAACTCCATATACCGACTTAAAACAACGGTTAATAGAACAGTTTAAAGAAAGTAATAACCGCAAAGGTACAATGCTTTTAAATGAAATGTCATTGGGAGACAAAAAGCCATCCACATTGTTGCGTGAAATGCGTTCATTGGCGGGAAGCCAAATTAAAGATGACTTCCTAAAAACAATATTCCTACAACGCCTTCCTGATAATATAACTGCAATCCTCACAGCTACAGGGGATAGTTTAGAGCTAGACAAATTGGATACACTAGCTGATAAGGTTAGGTGCTTCACACCAAGCAGGTTCAAGTGGAAATTCAAGCGAATTGTAACAACGTTTAGCAGAACTGGAAAATGCCATATCATCGTTAGAGACACGTCTACGGTCACGATTTCGTAACCGTTCCACTGACAGATTCAGATCACAATCTCGAAACCGTACAAATAGGCAGCAATATGATAAATGTTGGTACCATTACAAATTTGGTTCACAGGCAAAAAATGTGTTGCACCATGCAACTTAACTACACTTCAGGAAAACTTGAACCTCGACCACTAATGGCGGCTAGTGATCGTGAATCTGTTTCGCGCCGAATGTTTCTGCACGACCAATCAACAAAATTAAGATTTTTAGTTGATTCTGGGGCAGATATTTCAGTTTTACCTCCCAGACCACAAGACAAATGTGAACAAAACAGGTTTTTATATGCAGCCAATGGGTCTCAAATAAACACATATGACGAACGTTTACTTAGACTGGACATTGGACTTAGAAGAGAGTTTATCTGGCCATTTGTTATTGCACATGTTCAATCACCTATCATAGGTGCTGATTTTCTCAGTCATTTTAATCTCTTAGTGGATTTAAAAAATCAAAGGCTGATTGACCAAATGACTAAGTTAACGACTGGAGGCAAGCTTTAAGCCTGTAACATTGCATCATTACTTACAGTCCAGCCACAACATCGATATGCAGAATTATTAATATTAATTAATTAATTTAATTAATTTCAATACAGTGTCAGTTGAAGTAAAACTCCAACCACCACCACCGGACCTCCTGTCAGAGCCCGAGCCCGTCGCCTACCTCTTGATATGCTCCAATCGGCCAAGATGGAATTTCAAGAAATGGTTAAGATGGGTATTTGTCGACTATCTAAAAGTGAATGGGCTAGTCCACTTCATATGGTACTCAAGAAGGATGGCTTGTGGAGACCCTGTGGTGATTATTTGTCATTAAATGGTTCAACGGTACCAGACAGGTATCCGGTACCACATATTCATGATTTCACCTCTCAGTAAGCAGGTAACCTTATTTTTTCAAAAATAGACATTGTACGGCACTACAATGTGGCAGCAACCGGAATATGATGGTAGGCACTACCATCATATTCCGGTTGCTGCAGCTGATGTTAAAAAAACAGCCGTAATAACACCCTTTGGACTTTTCGAATTTATAAAGATGCCATTTGGATTAAGAAATGGTGCGCAATCATTTCAAAGGTACATACATAGCATACTAAAAGACCTACCATTACTTTCTTATATATTGACGACATTTTGGTGGCATCTAAGAGTGAACAGCAGCATCAAGATCATCTAGCATTATTATTTGAAAAGCTACAGAAAGTAGGTTTTACAATCAATGTTAGCAAATCTATTTTTGGTGTAGACAAGGTGAATTTCTTAGGTTTTCAAATTACACAGCAAGGAATTTTACCTGATTGGGAAAGAGGTAAAACAATCAAGGAATATCCATTACCTACAACCGCAAAACAATTACGAACATTTCTAGGAATGTTGAATTTCTACCGTAATTTCTTGCCTAGTTCCGATAAAAAACAAATGTTTTTATTTTCTATGATAAATGGAAATATAAAAAATGAGGAAAATCCAATATCTTTGTCAAAAGAACAGTTAGCAATATTTGACCAACTTAAACAAGATTTAATTGACGCAACCTTACTAGCACATCCAGTACCTGATGCACCAATAATTCTCATGGTAGATGCATCAAACACAAGTGTAGGTAGCGCTCTACATCAGATAATTGATGGTAATTTACAGCCGTTAGCATTTTTTCAAGAAAACTAACTAACGCTGAAAAGAACTACAGCGCATATGATAGAGAGTTACTAGCAGCCTATAAATCTGTTAAACAGTTTAGTTATATGTTAGAGGGTCGTCATTTTATCATATATACCGATCACAAACCTATAACATTTGCTTTTAAACAGAAACCAGGGAAAGCTTCACCTTGACAGTTACGTCATCTCGATTTTATTGGACAATTTACCACTTCAATTATTTACATACCGGGCAAAGATAACATAGTAGCAGATGCTTCCTCACGAATTTGTGATATACAATTACCAGCCATCATCTCAGATGAAGAAATAGCTAATACACCGACGATGAGTTACATCAAATTATCGCCAACCCTCTAAATTCTTCTCTACAATTAAAATCTATAATTTTGCCAAACAATAGAAAATTATTTTGTGACGTATCGACTGACAATTTACATCCGTTTATACCAAAATCTTTAAGAAAAAGAGTTTTCAATTAATTGCACTCTATGACACATCCAGGTATCAAATCTGCAGTTGGTTTAGTAACAAAAAGATATGTATGGACGAATATTAAAAAAGATTTCACACAGTGGACACAAGCATGCATACCATGCCAGAGAGTCAAACACGTCAAACTTATAGTTCACTAGCACCTTATTCAAGTGTTCAGCACAGATTCCAACACATAAATGTGGATATTGTTGGCCCCTTACCTTCTTCACGAGGTTATACATATCTACTTACAATGATCGACAGGTTTTCAAGATGGCCGGAAGGTGATCCACTGCAAGAAATTACTGCAGAAACTATAGCTGTGAACATTATATCAACTTGGATTTCACGTTTTGGAATACCTGAGCGAATTACTACTGACAGAGGTAAACGATTTGATTGTTCCCTATTTGAACAGTTAACTAAGCTTCTGGGTATAAAATACATTAAGTCTACTGCTTATCACCCAGATGCAAATGGTAAAATCGAGCGCTGACACAGAACGTTGAAATGTGCTATTAAAACTCAAATGAGTGAAGATTGGGTTTCCAAATTGCCAATTACTTTATTAGGACTGAGGTCACAACTAATAACGGATTTCGATACTAGTCCAGCAGAAGTAATATATGGAACTCAGTTACGCCTTTCTGCTGACATGATAGAACAACGACAACAAGACAAGGACTTTCCAACGTTTCTAGCTAAATTGAGAGATCAAATGAAAAAAGTACAACCCATCATATCAGAACACCATTATAAACCTAAAGTATTTATCCATACAGATTTGGATAAAACCACACACGTATTTGTTAGAATAGTTGCAAATAAAAAACCTTTGGAGCCAACTTATGAAGGTCCATTTAAGGGTTTAAAAAAATCACCCAAGTTTTTTACAGTAGGCATGATGACAGCAAAAAAAAATCACTAAAATAATGTGTTTATCTAATGAAAAAGGATTAATAGATATTGTAAAATGTTTTTATTTTCATATTTAGGGCGAGATTATTAATTTATTTAATAAAATAAAACTAGAAAATACAGCAGTCCGCCATGATAAGCTGAACACCAATCAAAATGAATCACGTCACCATCCGGTAAACGTACTTTGTTTACACTTTGTTTCGTAGGAACTTCGACGATCTCTGCACTTTTTAATTGTTTTTACCTTCATTTATAAAGTATTTAGTGATTTTCATCGATCAGTTACTTAGTTTTGTTTTCTTAAAACATGGAACAAGGATTTACCAAGGCAAATAGTTCTAATTTGCCCAGGATTGATTTGTTGATGTTAGGAGAGTTTCTTTCATCAAATAAAGAATTTTGCTCATCTGAATTTCGAAATGTGAAAACTTCTTTGTAAGTACATTTTTATTAATCTTGAGTGCTAAGTATATTATAACTTACACAAGCCTTTTTAACACAATGTTATAGGTTATTTTGGCTTATATTGGAAATACGGGTCTGTTTTGAAAATATTTTTGTGTACTTTTTACCTGGTGTAACTGTTGTTAATCGTCTTTGGCACTCTTTAACTAAGATCCGAAAGCAAAAATGAAACGTTGTCTTGTTCTATAAATTTTCTTGTTTTTGTTGAAAATAATTTTTGACATTTTCAAGATTGCAGATAGTATATGTGAACGCAATTATTTCGACGTTGCCACGTTTATTTTTGTTTATATGCCCGTTCATATCAAAGAGGATCATATCCTCTTTGCGTTTATATGAAAAACTATAACTATGGCAACATATATATATATATTATTTTAAGCGTCGTATTGAAGTTGCATTCATATTTCAACGAACAGCTACGCTACAATGTCTCGTGTTGATTTTATAAGTGTCCTCGATATTTATCAAATATTGCAGAATCCAGACGAAGCCGTTAAGAATTTGGTTGAGTGGGGATTGATTCCGGCTGAAGGTTCGTATATATGCTCCAAGTGTAAAAACGGTCTCTTGAAACTGTGTCGGGATAATTCAAGGTTAGTTTTTTTGTATTTGTTTATTAATGCCACCATAACATAAATTGCATGCACATTGTAGTTTAAAGACGTAGGCCTTGTAAATATTTTTTTCTTTAGTCGGGATTAAACAATTCAAAAATTAATTGAATGGAAATTGATATCCGTCGAGTTTGTTAAACCAATGTGTCCGTGTCACATTGTCCTATATGAACTCTCAAAACGACAAAAAATGATGGTTATAGATGGAGTTCCAAAAAAGGAGTTGCAACAGAGTAACATAACGTTACAAGAAGCCTTAGGAAGGGAAGTTTGTTCCAGTTGAGCTATCTCTCCAAATGTATTCCATGTTAACCAATAATCAAGGTTTGTTTAACTCATTGCGTTATTCCTTTCTTTTCATTACATCCTTACTCCCATTAGTTTGCTTCATTTAACTCCATTTTTCACAGACTCTTCAAGTTCCCCCTTAACCCTGAGCCCTTTGAAAGGGAATTGAGTGTCATTTTACAGATCTCTTTCTACAATATCTTCCCCGTCAATCTTATAGAAAGCTTTTACATTAAAAATTTAGTCAAACATAAATTATCCTTCAATTTTCTTCCCGCATTGAAAACACCCACCGTATGGGCTCATCTGAAGTTGTCGGTCAACCCTCCATTGATTTAGTACGTCTTTTCTCTTCCCATCAATTCTACAGGCTCATTATCCCGTTCCTTGGTCCGTACAAAAGATAGCTTGCCTCCATCACATGCCGGGGGTTTACTCCCTCTTATGTGATAATTGTGATTCCCTGTACATTGGCCAAACTGACAGTTCCACAAACATCAGAATTCAGGCATTCCAACTCAGACAGAGTTCACCTTCTCCTTACAGGGTATAGCTCTTCCAACGACAACGCCAAACTCCTACATGTTCACCATAAATCCTGTAAGCTTAATCACCTAGAGGCACTTGAGATCTACAAAGCCTGCTTAAACCCTAAGCTAATCGTCTTGAGCGAGATCACCAAGTTTTCAACTCCTATCATCACAGCCTTATAAAAATTATAAGTTTCATTAACACAGTCTGATTTATCTTGCCCTCAGCTTTTAATTATATTTCATTTACCTTTTACTTGATTTTTTTTATTGATAGTTTAAACATTGTAAAGCTTTAGCGGCTTTGGAATTGTTGGTGCAGGAAGACAAAAGAGAAAGAGTGACAAAAGGTTTTCTCTTTTGTCGTCCTGCATTGATGATTTTGTAGTTGTTCACTTTCTTAACGTCTTTAAGGTTTTTTTTTTAACTTTGTAAACTTTGTGAAAGCCTTACAATTTAAAAAAAATTAAAAATCATTATTTTGTAGTTAGGCTTTTGTAGTTAGGCTTTATACGCCGCAGGTTGGTTTTTATTGTTAAATGCAAAACCATCCTGTTTAAAAATCTATTTCTTTTTCAACCTGCACTACCATTTTATACCAACATGCCGATTTAGTCGTCAAGTGGCTCCTCTTTAAATTTATTTTATAATAGTGTTCTGTATGATTTTAATTTGTAATCATTATAGGCTGTTTAATTAGCATATTATCAAATTATGTTTCAATTATTCTTCTCCCTGCTTTTGCCGGCGTACAAATTTCTTTCATCGAGCATTTCGGTAAGATATAACTTACACTAATTTCCTTATCTTTATATCTTATTAGTAGAAAGCGTTTTACTATGTTAATTTTTTCAATGTATGTATTTTAGCACTGAAGATGACTTGTTTCTAAGTCGAAAGCGCTTTGCCTTTTATTTATTAAAGGTTTTATATAGTGGGTGCGACATTTTATTTTCTACATATTAAACTAAAAATCCCACTTTGAGCCATGGATCATATACATACAAAAAAGGTGTGCTCAGCATCCTCTTTTAGATTGCACAACTCGCAGTTTTCCTCACTTATGATTTTAAAACGCTTCAGGTAAGCTCTGAAGTCCCCGTGGTTGGTAAGTTTCTGTGTAATGTAATAATTTAGGTTTCTATGTTTCCTATTTACCCATTTTTTCAGATCTGGTATTAGTCTTTTGGTCCATACTGCCGATCCGGTCTCTTTGGTCTATCTGTCCTGCCATTTCCCTAACGTGTTGGCTTTCAGCTCGAGCTTCGTTTTATTCTTGTCTGCAAATGCAGTGGTTCTCTCTTCTGCCATTAGTTCAATTGGGGGTATCCCCGCAATCGCTTGCAGCGCCTCTGTGGACGCTGTCCTGTAGGCACAGCAGATCCTGATTAGAAGTTTTCTTTGTGCTTTGGTAAGGATGTCTTTATACTTTGTCATTGCCATTGTTTCGTTCCAGATTGGTGCTCCGTACAGCAGTATTGAGTGTGCCACTGAGGCTAGGATTTTTCTTCTACCCGTTTTGGCCCCCCCAATATTAGGCATTAATCTCTCTAGGGCCGTAGCAGTTTTTCCGGATTTCCTCGCCGTCTGCTTAATGTGCTCCCTCATTTTCATATCTTTATCTATTATTATTCCCAGATATTTTATATATTTTTCCGTGTGGATGTTTATCCCTTCTACTTTAATAACCATATTGGGGATTTTTCTTCTTCCTGCCAGCATTACGGCTTCTGTTTTCTCAGGAGCCATTTTGAGTTTTTTGTCTCTCATCCATATGCTTATCTTATTTATGGTCTTATTTGTGATGTTTGTGATCTCTTCCATATTTCTACCTTTGACAATGACTGCCAGGTCGTCTGCGTATGCGACTAGAGTCACATTTCTTCCTACAGGGAGCCTTAGGATACCGTCATATAGGATATTCCATAATAGAGGTCCTAATACCGAGCCCTGGGGCACCCCACGTGGGGCACCCCACACTTGAAATAGGGGAGAATAGTGAAATAGAGGTCACCTCTATTTCACTATTCTCCCCTATTTCAAGTGTCCGGTTTTGAAGGTAACTTTTAGTTACGTTGATAACGTATGTTGATAGTTTTCGTTCCTCCATTTCTTTTATGATTTCTTCCCATGCTGCAGTGTTAAACGCATTTGCCACGTCTATTGTTACCATAATGCAGTATGGCCTATCTCTATAGTTTATTGTATTAATGTCTTTTACGATCTTCTGTATTTTGTTCACGGCGTGAATTGTACTTCTACCTTTACGAAAGCCAAATTGTAAGTTTGCGAGATCTCCCTTCCTTTCCAGCTCTTTTACTATTCTATCCCCTATAATGCCTTCCATTAGTTTGGCCATACTGTTCAATAGACATATTGGCCTGTATTTTGTTTACGCCATTGGATCTTTCTTTGGTTTTTCTATTAGTAATAATCTGCCCTTTTTCCACACTTCTGGAAATTTGTTTGACCGTAGGGTTTCGTTTGCAACCTCTAGGAGGTAACTTTGTTGGCTAATAATTGCTTGTTTTACTATTTCTGCCGGAATGCCATCTACTCCTGTGGCTTTTTTACTTTTCAGTTTCCTTGATGCTGCAGTTAGCTCTTTTGTTGTGATTGCTGGTATTTCTTCTTTGTTTATTTCTTTGTAGGTCCAGTTCTGTACCTCCCCTCTTGGGAAGAGTTTCTTTGTTTGTGTTATCAGTTCGTCATCTGTAAGTTGTATCTTTGGCATTATTTTCATTTTTTACATAATATCTTATATCCATCCCCCCATATATTATTGTCTATTTCGTTGCAATTGTTCCTACACGCCTGTTCCTTGGCTTTTCTGATTTCTTCTTTTAATTTTCTTCTGCCCTCGATATATCTAGTATAGATCTCTTCTTTAAGTTCGCGTCTTTCCCAAGTTTTTTTATTTATGCGTGTCATTTTTCGCTTTCTAGTCAGCACTTCTTTTCTTATTGTGGCTATTTCATTATTCCACCAGTATATGGGTTTCTTATTACTTGGTTTGTTTCCTTTCTTCGCGAAAGATTCATTGCATGCCTGGGTTAGGACAGCTTGGCAGCTTGTTGCATCTATTTTGTGATCGTTGCTCATTTTCCTGAGTTCTATGATTTTTCCTAGGTTTTCTGTGAACCTTTCTATTCCTTCCTTTTTTATTTTCCATCCTGGTTGTATTTTCCTTTTTTTATTTATTTGTTCACGGTCTTCTATAGCGATTTCAAAAGTAATATTTTGGTGGTCGCTAAGGTTTTCTGCGTCATGTACCATCCAGTTTTTTATCCTATTGGTCATATTTTCGCTATGTATGGGGATATCTATGTATGATTCGCTGTTTCCCCTTCTAAACCTTGGTTCCGTTCCCGTATTTGCCACGATCATATTCATTTCGCAGATCCATTCGTATAATATGTCCCCTCTTTCATCATCTTTTGGAGATCCCCATACACATGATTTAGCATTTAGGTCACCAGCTATGATTACATATTTTGGTTTAATGAATCTAACCTTACTTTTTATGGTATGAAGTAATCTTTCACGATGTATTTTGTCCCCATTTGGTGAGCTATAGCATCCGAAAATCAGTAGCTCCTCTATATTTATCCATACACAGCCTGTTTCCTTTCCTGATTTATTTACTTTTATCATTCTGTCCATAACTCTTATTGCCACATCCTTATCAACATCGGTGAACCACCTGTCATCATCAGTCATTTTTTTATTTGGCTCACTTACAATTAATACGCTGGTTTGTGTCTGAGCAGCTGTGGCTATTAGTAGATCTTGTGCTGCCCTGCACCTGTTTGTATTGCCTTTGTATGGTTTATTTGTATAAATGCCTTATTTGCCTTTGTAGGTTTGTTTGTATTACCTTGAAAGTGCTATCGCCTGTCTGTATTTAGGGCACTTGGCGCTGTCCGCTCTATGACCTTTCTTTTCGCACAGCGGGCAGTAGCTTTCCTTTACGCAGTTCTTCGCTAGATATCCTCCCTCTGCGCAGTTTAAGCAGCTTTTGGTCCTGTCTTTCCCTTTGCAATCTTTTGCAACATGGTCAAGCCTCCAGCATCGGAAGCATCTTTTGACATTTATCCTCTGCTCTATGCTACAAAAGTTGATCCCTATTAGAACTTCTTTCATCTTACATAGTTCCTCAGCGACTTCTCCGGTCGTCATAACTGTGGCTACCTGGCATTACCCGTAGGAGGGTCTCATGTTACTAACCTCAACGTTTATCTGTCCTTGTATTCTTGTTTCTGCAGCCGTTTCTAGGGCCTGCTTTACCTCTTCAGGAGTGGTAATCGCATCCAGTCTTCTGATGTGTAGAACCGTTTTTTTGTCCGAGTTGTTCATCCGTATACTTTTATACCCCAGCCTTACTTTGAGGATGTCTCCTAATTTTTCAGCGTCTCCTTTTTGTTTATCGACAGCCAGCAGCAGGTTTCCGTTTTTTGTCTTTCTTATTTGTGTGATGCCGGTTGCTTCGCTATGGGTTTGTATTTCACCTTTGACTTAATAGGTCAGCATAGGTATTTTTTTTAATAGGTCAGCATAGCCGAGTTCATCACTCTTTACTATTATAGCTTCCGTGCTATTATTTTTCCCTTCGCCCTTGGGGGCCCTTTTTTCGTCTTTTTTAGTTTGTGTCCATTCTCTGGGGATGTACACATGTACCATCACAGGAGTGCCATACATAGCTATTTCTAGAAGTTTTCGCATTTTATTAATTTCCAGGCCTGTAATATGTGGGATGGCTATCTGAGTTATGTGGTTTCCTTCTAGGCTGTCCCGTAGGTCCTTAAATATCTCAAGTATGTCTATTTCTCTTAAGCTCTTTGGTTCCAGTTTGTAGACAAAACTCTCCGTAGTCTTGATTTCCCCATCTTTTTGTCTCTTTATAGAGTCTACCAAGTAGTCGACCTTTGTTTCTCCCTCCATTTCCCGCAGTTCGGGATATCTATCGGCCGCTTGTCTCAGTATTCCCTTTTCCATTTTTCTTTCTTCGTGCAGTACACATAGACCTAGATGTAGCCCTACTCCGGCATTAACTGGATTGCATTCTAGTACCATCGAGTTATGATATATATTTTGCGGCCAGTTCCTCTCGACGAGTTCCAGTATTTCGTTTGTACTTTTTTCCTCTATTTCCTCTCGCAAAGTTTCCGCTTCCTCCTGTTCAGTGTCTGCTTCCCCTTTGCATCTTTTGCAGTAGGAGTTCTCTTGATCCTCTCTACGAGATATTTTTTCGGCTTCTTCGAGTTCGCCAATTCTAGCCCGGAGGCACCCGTTTGCCGTTCTAATCTCTTCTAGATCGTTTCTCAGAGTTCTATTTTCGCTTGCCAGATCTTCTTTTTGTATACGGAGTTCAGCCATTTCCCTTTCATATTTTGTTTCTCTGGGCTCTTCTACTTCGTGCTCTTTTAGCCCTCTCTCCAATTGTTCTATTTTGCGCTCGCGTTCCGAGACTTTGTGAGTGTATTCTTTGCTAACCATTTTTGCAAGGGAATTTATATCGGCGGCCAGTTTTTTCACAGCTTTATGGCAATTTTGGTTTTCTTTGCCAAATTGGATTAGTTCCTCAGTCTTTTTGGTAAGCTTATTTAAAGTCTCCCTCTGCGCGATCTGTGTAGGCTGCGCTAACAGGGAAAACAGGTCTTCGCACTTCCGTTTTTTTGGGATATTTTGGTCCAACTCTATCTGGGCTTAACCATGCTTCTTACACTCTGGCCCCACGTAGCGGCCACGCAGCTACCTTAAAAGGATTTTGTTCCGCGGGTTTTCCCGAGTCTCCATCTATGGTCTGTCTGTCCCCTCTTTTGGATCGCTCCGATTCCTTCGCGTATTCCTTTTCCTTTGCCGTGTCGTCACAAGCTCCGATCTTTTCATCTGAACCATCCTTATCCTTATTCCTGCCCGTTTTCATTGCCAAGTTGTCATTTTTTATCCCCGTGGTAGGTGCATCGAAAAGCGCCTCCTCCGTAACCCGTGAGGCAGCGTCTGACAAGTCAGACGGAGGGATTTCCGTCACCACAGGACCCTCCAGGAGATTCTTTTTCTTCTCGAAATCCATAGTTTTGTTTTTTGTTTGCCAGGTGGTGGGCCTGCCACCTACGGCCCCCTGGCTTGCCTCCGTTTCCATAGCCAAAATCGTCAACTTCCAGAGTGTCTACCCGCCAGCCATAACCATTTGGATCGCCATTTCCGTCGCCAGGTAATTATATAATCAGACCGTCCTGCGAGAGTCGCCCTCGCTTGGGCTGCCACCTTGTCGAGGGAGCTTTTAAAAAGAGCAGCCCACACTTACCCTCTATAGTAGGGAAAGGTAGTATGTTCTGGAACCGCCTCCGCCTCCCGACCAGTGCGCATGCGCGAACAGAGGATTTAATCAGCTAATAAACAGGTTTGATCAGCTAATAATCAGGTTTAATCAGCTGATAATCAGGTTTAATCAGCTAATAATCAGGTTTCATCAGGGTTAAATCCTCTGTTCGCGCATGCGCACTGGTCGGGAGGCGGAGGCGGTTCCAGAACATACTACCTTTCCCTACTTACATTTAATTGCAACAATAAATACTATTCAGGAATGCGGATTTACTTTTCCAGGATGGAAAATTCAGTCTGACTGGTGGTGGTATTTTTCCTCCTTATAAATGATTAGTTTTGTTAAGAATTTTGCGAAAATGGATCGGGGGGCGATTGGGATAGCACCATGGGTTTGTGTGAAAGAATATTATTATAAACGAGGTGATGGAAAATTTATTTGTGCGGAATGTGTTGGTGATAATTTAAGTAATATGATAGATGAACATAATTTGACATCTATATATAGAATTATTTTTAAAAAATGTTATTTATGTGAGAGTGAGTTGTATACTTTGGACGTTGTAGAAGATTGTGAGGAATGTGAGCAGCATCTAGTTGTAAAATATAAATGTCCCCCATTTAAACATAAATATAGTCAAAAATATTTTTTACAAGAAGAGATGATTTGGGCTAATTGCGAAAATTATAGAAAACTTAATGAAATATTTAAAAAATTTAAAAAAATATCATTGGGGGGTGGAAATTTTATCGGATCATTAGAAATTTTTAAAAAATTAGATGATAAATATCATTAGGAATAGAATTTTAGGATTAAATTTAATTTAATATAATTAATTATAGTCGTAAAGTATTTTTTTTTCATCATAATTAATTAGTTTTATTAATTTATTCATCACCTATTTGATATATAAAGGGGACTCTAGACGTAGTAGCTTTAGTTTAAAAACACATTCCAACCTTTTTAATTTTTGTCTCAATAAATTCAAAAATGAATTCAACGGCTAAAAAAATCATCCTAAAATTTACAAGATCTTTCCCGGAAACCTTTCCTCCAAGTAAAGGATCAGAAAGAGCTGCTGGTTATGATTTAAGAAGCGCATTCAATTATATAATTCCGGCCCGTGGTAAGGAAATAATTGATACTGGGATTGAAATCCAACTACCACAAGGTTGTTACGGAAGAATTGCCCCAAGATCTGGTTTGGCAGCTAAAAATTCCATTCACGTTGGAGGTAATAAATTATTTCTTTTTTTTTAAATAATTATAACCTAAAGTTGCTTTAGCCGGTGTTAGAGTCATCCTATTTAATTTCTCCGATCAAGATTTTGAAGTGAAGAAAGGTGATCGCATTGCCCAATTAATATGTCAGAAAATCTATTATCCAGACATCCAAGAGGTTTTCGAAGTAAGTTTTTATATCGTAAATTTGAATATATTAATAGATTCATGTTTTTTTTTTTATTTTTTACAGTTGAGCGATACTGAAAGAGACGAAGGATGCTTCGGTTCAACTGGGGATAACTAAATTTTTTTTTTTTATTATATATATTTAATATTTACTTAATAATACTTAATATTTACTATATTTAATATGTATTTTTAATTTTCTAGTCATATTATTTAGATTGTAAAACTCAATTACAACTCTCTCAGTAAATAATTATTATTGCTTTAATAAGTAAATTTATTGTAATTTAAAAAAATAAATTGGACTAGATTAGCTAATGTTGCGTAAACAATTTCATGAGTATATATATTTATCGGTTTATTGAATAATAAAATGAGTGATGAATCACCTATTGAGTATCCGATTGGTTAGTCTTTTGAATATAAATACCTAAACTAGTATTATTTGAATTAGCATTTGTGATAAATCTTTCAAAGTGATAACAATGTATACAATTATAATATTTATAATAACAATATGTGCTTCGATAGTATTGAGTTTAAGTGACTATGAGTTAACGGTGAAGTACCTGAGAAGATTTGGATATTTGGAATCAATTAATATTTCATTATCTAGAATACAAAATGATACGATACTGGGAGCCTTAATTCATTTACAAGAATTTTATAATTTACCGGATACATCGGGTAATATAGACAATTATACTTTATCGTTAATAAAGAAGCCCCGATGCGGCGTAATCGATGATACTTCACCACTAAATATCCATAACAAAATCATTAAGTGGAATAAAACTGAATTAACATGGCATTTTGCTCTACTTCCATGGTACTCTGAGTATATGAATGCTACTTTTAAAGCGTTTGATCTATGGGAGAAACATTCACAATTAAAGTTTCGCCGACACGCGAACAATTCTGATATAGTGATATCGTTCAGGGAGGCATCTCATAATTTTTTTAAATGTAGACAAAAAGGACCTTGCAGCGCGTCGCTAGGTGAAGGTGTGCTTGCCCATGCATATTTTCCAGACTCTGAAAAACCCATTGAAATCCATTTAGATAAAGATTTGGATTGGTATCCAGGATTTGATAAAGTACCGGATGGACAAGATAGTTTATTTAATATCCTTGTACATGAGATAGGTCATACATTAGGATTACAACACTCACACGATAAATCATCTGTGATGAAAGCATGGTATGAAGATGATGATGATTTCAAAAATTTAAGTAAGGATGATATTCGAGAAATTCAACGAAGATATGGACCTCCATTGTTAAAAAGTTCTACTACCTCTACAACCACCGCTCCTAGCGTTAGAACAACAAAAAGTACTACTACTTCTATAACCACTGATCCTAGCGTTAGAACAACAACAACAATGACAACAGAGGCTAATAACGTATCAACAACGACAACAGAGGTTGTATAGTTCAAAAATTAATTTAAAACTCTCAATGGAGAAGAAAAATACAACATTTTTAACAGACTCTGAGGGGGTTGATATTGTTGAAATTTTCAACATTCATCCTCGGTGTGAATCTAAAAACCTAACCTCTCGTAACATAGCCTAACCTAACCTAACCTAAAGCAGTACCTAACTTAACCTAAGATCCACGACCTTGACTATCAGTGACCTTGACATTTCAAGACTAGAGTGAGATCTATGACCTTGACTATCAGTGAGCTTGACATTTCAAGACTTCATTCCTAACCCCCCGTAACCTAACCTAATGCTAACCTAACCTAAGCCTAACCCAACTAAACCAATGGGGTTACATAGACCTCACACCCGGTTTAATGTGGGGTTACATAGACCTCACACCCTCTTTAGCGTGGAGTTTCATAGACCTCACACCTAACCCAACTAAACCAATGGGGTTACATAGACCTCACACCCGGTTTAATGTGGGGTTACATATACCTCACACCCTCTTTAGCGTGGGGTTTCATAGACCTCACAGGCTCATCGATACAAAGAACTCTACATGATATAAATAGAGGTGTATTGCATTTATAATTTAATATTAACGCCGGTGTCTTATTACCAAGATGGGGATTGTATTTAATGAAGAAGGTGTTCATAATTATACCACTGATTCTACTCTTCTTCCAAAATCTACTAGTTTATCCCTTCATTCAGCGCGCTTCATTACTAACCTCCCGTAACCTAACCTAATGCTAACCTAACCTAAGCCTATAAAATTTATTTATCAAGATGTATCATAGAAATATGTATATTAACAAAACATTTAACAATTCTTTTATAATAATAAAATGAGATTAAAAACTATTAAGATTTTTTTTTATTAAATAATTGTATAGACATTCCACATTTCTTTCACTGCAGATAGCATATTCATTAATATGATATACACATTTATGTTTCGTTTTAATTAAATTAGGGCAATCGTTAAATTCACCTTCATCATCCTCCTCTAAATTTTTTACAATAAAATTATTATTATGTAAATAAGATTTGAAAATTGAATTTAAAAACAGTTTCTTACAATATCCTTTCACAAAAATTATATTAAAACTATATGATTGTTGTTGAATGTGAAACATTAAAATATGTTGTAACAGTTTCAAAGTTAAATTTCCCTCGCTATATTTAAGTCCATGATAATGATTCTCCAACCATCGAGTTTATTTCTTTTCTGCAGCATGAAGAGATTGGAACGGTGTTGGTGGTTGGAATAAGTAGGTGTCTACACCCCCCTCATTAAATGATTTGATGGAAAGCTCCTTTGGTATGAACTCTCTATTTACATTAAAGCCTTGAATATCAATAATAAATCGTTTATTTATATAGATGTTTCGTTTCTTTATCAAAATTGGTCCCAGTAACTCTTCTAAATGATTGATTCTTATGCGAAAACGTGCACGATCTGCGGCACACCGTAAAAATTCTTCACCGTTTCTGGATTCACACCGAGGATGAATGTTGAAAATTTCAACAATATCAACCCCCTCAGAGTCTGTTAAAAATGTTGTATTTTTCTTCTTCATTGAGAGTTTTAAATTAATTTTTAAACTATTTTTTAAATTTTTTAAATATTTCATCAAGTTTTCTATAATTTTCGCAATTAGCCCAAATCATCTCTTCTTGTAAAAAATATTTTTGACTATATTTATGTTTAAATGGGGGACATTTATATTTTACAACTAGATGCTGCTCACATTCCTCACAATCTTCTACAACGTCCAAAGTATACAACTCACTCTCACATAAATAACATTTTTTAAAAATAATTCTATATATAGATGTCAAATTATGTTCATCTATCATATTACTTAAATTATCACCAACACATTCCGCACAAATAAATTTTCCATCACCTCGTTTATAATAATATTCTTTCACACAAACCCATGGTGCTATCCCAATCGCCCCCCGATCCATTTTCGCAAAATTCTTAACAAAACTAATCATTTATAAGGAGGAAAAATACCACCACCAGTCAGACTGAATTTTCCATCCTGGAAAAGTAAATCCGCATTCCTGAATAGTATTTATTGTTGCAATTAAATGTAAAATAACATATAAAATTAATTATTCTCATTCTTATTATAATAAACGTATAGTTAGTAAATTTTTTTCATAAAATATTTGAGTATATAAAAGAGAGATTTATATACAGTAGCTTCAGTAAAAACTTATAAAGAAAAGTAGTAACACTACTAAAAAACATGTCATTAATTGAAAAACTTAATTTGATTGGTAAGAAACTGTCCTACATTAAATTTGAAGAATTGACAAAAGATAATGATTTCATAATTTTGGAAGCAAAAGTAGTTCAAACTAGATTTAATAAAGCTATTTTGCTAAATTTAGAAATTGGGACAGTATTCCTTCCAACAAAATTTAACCAACGCTTCATCGAAAAAATTGAAGAATTAGAAGAGTTAGTAAGGAGAGGACTGTCTATAAGAGTTCTCAAAAATGGTGATATTAAATTTAACAATGTTGATAATAAAAAAAACGAATCCACCCAAACGAGGATGAAGAGGAAAATATATCGGTCGGTTGCTCTGGACCTGAAAAAAATTTAAGGAAGAAGATGGATGCAACTGATAGCTCAGTAGTTAGCAGACCTGAAAAATGATTTTTTTTTTTAAATTTATTTAATTGTTATTGAACACTCCTCCAAAATATTTTCCTTCATATCCACTCCTAGTCTGGTCTTAACTGATCTAATCTAGTACTAGGCTGATCCTATCTAATCTAATCCGGTCCTAGGTTGTTCCTATCTGATCTAATGTGATCTAATCCAGTCCTAGGCTGATCCTATCTGATCTAATCCAGTCCTAGGTTGATCCTATTTGATCTAATCTGATCTAATCCAGACCTAGGCTGATCCAATCTGATCTAATCCGGTCCTAGGCTGATCCTGTCTAATCTAATCTGATCTAATCCAGTCCTAGGCTGATCCTATCTGATCTAATCTGATCTAATCCAGTCCTAGGCTGATCCTATAATTAATTTTATGATTAGCATAAATGATTTGCTAAAAAATATGTGGAAATTAAAACGTCGTGGTTAAAAAACATTTTCTTAATAAGCGTTTAAGGCGGGGAGAATTATACAATAAACCAATTAGTCCAGTATTTAATTCTCCAATCCACTAAATAGTGTTAGACAACCATATGCACAAGATATTTTAAGTTACTCAATTTTTTTGAATATATTTAATTACAGGCTGCTCTCAATACATTGATAACTCTAATCCACTAAATAGTCTTAGGCAACCAAATGCATAATATATATATATATATATATATATATATATATATATATATATATATATATATAAATAACTGATATGATGTAGTAGGGAAAATTTAAAAGGGGGGTATAGAACTCAACCTAATAGTTCAGTTTTTAATCCTATAATCCACTAAATAGTCTTAGGCAACCAAATGCACAAGAAAACTTATAATTTAATTGCAGGAATCTGTAAAGCGTCATCTGTGATGTATTAGGGAAAATTGAATTACAGGAATCTGTAATTTTTTGAATTTTTACAGGAATCTGTAAAGCGTCATCTGTGATATACTAGGGAAAATTGAATTATAGGAATCTGTAATTTTTTGAATTTTTTTTTAGAGGAATCTGTAAAGCGCCGTCTGTGATATAGTGGGGGAAATTGAATTACAGGAATCTGTAATTTTTTGAATTTTTACAGGAATCTGTATTTTCAAGGTCGGTGGTTGTGGTGGCGCCAGAACATACTACCTTTCCCAACTCTCTATGATCATCTCGTATTCAGCGTCGGGTAGGGTTTGTCATAATGTTATTTTAATTATGGAGGTTGTCTCCTCCGTTGCACTATTTGGTCCGAGGTGGCTTATTTTATTTGACCACCACCCGCCGGCAAGCCGGTGAGGGCTTCCTCTATCCGCCACCAGGGGGACGCGCCCAGTAGGAGTTTGGTTTCTCCCCTGAGTTATATTGGATCGAGCTTATATTGGATCGAGAGTTCGCGCTCCCGCGCGTATGTTGTCTTGGTTTATCGGTTAAATTAAGTTGCCCGCCGCGAAGCGGGCAGATAAATGAAGACAACATACGCGCGGCAGCGCGAAATCTCGATCCAACATAATTTCAATATAAGTGGCAATATCCGTTAGTTTAACCCCAGTTAGATTAGGTTGCCCGCCGTGAAGCGGACAGATAAATCAAGACAAAAAACGCGCGGGAGAGCGAACTCTCAATCCAATATAAGCCAAAGAGGAAATGACCGTTGGTTTAACCCTTTGATTAGGTTGATTAGGCTAGATAAGGTTGTTCGCTGCGAAGCGGACAGATAAATCAAGACAACGTACGCGCGCTAGCGCGAACTCTCGATCCAATATAGGACAAAGTGGCAATGACCGTTGGTTTAACCCCGGTCAGATTAGGTTTCCTGATGCGAAGGGGAGAGATAAATCAAGACAAAATACTCGCGGTAGCGCGAACTCTCGATCCAATATAAAAGTGGCAATGACCGCCAAAGGGGCAATAACCGCTGGTTCAACCCCGGTTAGATTAGGTTGTACGCCGCGAATCGGACAGATAAATCAAGACAACATGCGCGCGTCAGCGCGAATTCTCGATCCAATATAGGACAAAGTGGCAACAACCGCTGGTTTAACCCCTGTTAGATTAGGTTGCCCGCTGCGAAGCGGACAGATAAATCAAGACAACATTCGCGCGGCAGCGCGAAATGTCGATCCAATGTAGATCAATGTGGCAAGGACCGTTGGTTTAACTCCAGTTAGATTAGGTTGTCCGCCGCGAAGCGGACAGATAAATAAAACAACTAACGCGCGGGAGCGCGAACTCTTGATCCAGTGGAGGACAAGGTAGCAAGGATCATTGGTTAAACCTAGGTTAGATTAGGTTGCCCGGCGCAAGGCTGACAGATAAATCAAGACAACATACGCGCAGGAGCGCGAATACTGAATACAATATAAGCCAAAGTGACAATGACCCTTGGTTTAACCCCGTAGGTTGTATGACCGTGCTATGACCGTGGTATGACCGTAGGTTGTCCGCCGGGAGGCGGACAGATAAACCAAGACAACATAGGCGCGGCAGCGCGAACTCTCGATTTAATATAAGCCAAAGTGGCAATGACCGTTGATTTAAAACTTTGATTAGGTTAGATTAGGTTGTCCGCCGCGAAGCGCACAGATAAATCAAGACAACGTACGCGCGGGAGCGCAAACTCTCGATTTTATATAAGACAAAGTGGCAATGACCGTTGGTTTAGCCCCGGTTAAATTAGGTTGCTCGCCGCGAAGCGGACAGATAAATCAAGACAACATACGCGCGGCAGCGCGAAATGTCGATCCAATGTAGATCAATGTGGCAAGGACCGTTGGTTTAATCCCAGTTAGATTAGGTTGCCCGCCGCGAAGCGGACAGATAAATCAAGACAACATACGCTCGGGAGCGCGAACTCTCGATTTAATATAAGCCAAATTGGCAATGACCGTTGGTTTAACCCTTTGATTAGGTTGATTAGGTTAGATTAGGTTGTCCGCCGCGAAGCGGACAGATAAATCAAGACAACGTACGCGTTGCAGCGCGAACTCTCGATCAAATATAGGACAGAGTGGCAATGACCGCTGGTCTAACCCCGGTTAGATTAGGATGATCGCCGCGAAGCGGAAAGGTAAATCAAGACAACATACGCACGGGAGTGCAAACTCCCGATCTAATATAAGACAAAGTGGCAATGACCGTTGGTTTAGCCCCGGTTAGATTAGGTTGCTGGCCGCAAAGCGGACAGATAAGTAAAGACAACATACGCGTGGCAGCTCGTACCCTCGGTCCAATATAAGCAAAAATGAGAATGACCGTTAGTTTAACCCCGGTTAGATTAGGTTGTCCGCCGCGAAGCGGACGATAAATCAAGACAACCTACGCGCGGCTGCGCGAATTCTCGATCCAATATAGGGCAAAGTGGTATTGGCCGTTGGTTTAACCCCGGTTAGATTAGATTGCCCGCCGCGAAGCGGACAGATAAATCAGGACAACATACGCCCGGGAGCGCCAACTCTCGATCCTATATATGTCAAAGTGGCAATGACCGTTGGTTTAACGCTAGTTAGGCAAGGTTGCCCGCCGCAAAGCTAACAGATAAATCGAGACAACATACGCGCGGGAGCGCGAACTCTCGATCCAAAATAAGCCAAAGTGACAATGACCGTTGGTTCAACCCTTTGATTAGGTTAATTAGGTTATATTAAGCTGTCTGCCGCGAAGCGGAGAGATAAATCAAGACAACGTACGCGCTGCAGCGCGAACTCTCGATCCAATATAGGATCGTAATGACCAGACGAGTAATGACCGTTGGTTTAAGCCTGGTTAGATTTAGTGGTCCGCCGCGAAGCGGACATATAAATCAAGACAACATACGCGCGGGAGCGCAAAATGTCGATCCAATGTAGATCAATGTGGCAAGGACCGTTGGTTTAATCCCAGCTAGATTAGGTTGCCCGCCGCGAAGCGGACAGATAAATCAAGACAACATACGCTCGGGAGCGCGAACTCTCGATTTAATATAAGCCAAATTGGCAATGACCGTTGGTTTAACCCTTTGATTAGGTTGATTAGGTTAGATTAGGTTGTCCGCCGCGAAGCGGACAGATAAATCAAGACAACGTACGCGTTGCAGCGCGAACTCTCGATCAAATATAGGACAAGAGTGGCAATGACCGCTGGTCTAACCCCGGTTAGATTAGTTTGCACGCCGCAAAGCGGACAGATAAATCAAGACAACATACGCGCGGGAGCGCGAACTCTCGAACCAATTTTGGACAAAGTGACAATGACCGTTGGTTTCACCCCGGTTAGATTAGTTTGCACGCCGCAAAGCGGACAGATAAATCAAGACAACATACGCGCGGCAGCGCGACCTCTCAAACCAATATAAGCCAAAGTGGCAATTACCGTTGGTTTAACCCTTCGATTAGGTTGATTAGATTAGATTAATATAGGACTTGTTGAGTGGCAATGACCGTTGGTTTAACCCCGGTTAGATTAGGTTGTCCATCGCGAAGCGGACAGATAAATCAAGACAACATACGCGCGGGAGCGCGAACTCTCGAACCAATTAACCCTTTGATTAGGTTGATTAGGTAAAATTAGGTTGTGCGTTGTGAAGCGCATATATAAATCAAGACAACTTACGCGCGGGAGCGCGAACTCGCGAACCATTAGAGAACAAAGTAGCAAGAATCGTTGGTTTAACCCCGGTTAGATTAGGTTGCCCGCCGTAAAGCGGACAGATAAATCTGGACAACACATTCGCGGGAGCGCGAACTCTCGATCCAATATAAGCCAAAGTGGTAAAGACCGTTGGTTTAACCCTTTGATTAGATTGATTAGGTTAGATTAGGTTGTTCGCTGCGAAACGCACAGATAAATCAAGACAACGTACGCGCGGCTGCGCAAACTTTCAATCCAATATAGGACAAAGTGGCAATGACTGTTGGTTTAACCCCGGTAAGATTAGGTTGTTCGCCGCGAAGCGGTCAGATAAATCAAGACAACATACGCGCCGCAGCGCGAATTCTCGATCCAATATAAGCAAAAGTGGCAATGACCGTTGGTTTAAACCCGGTTAGATTAGGTTGCTCGTCGCGAAGCGGACAGATAAATTAGAACAACATACGCGCGGCAGCGCGAACTCTCCATCCAATATAATTCTAATATAAGTGGCAATGACCGTTGGTTTAACCACAGTTAGATTAGGTTGCCCGCCGTGAAGCAGACAGATAAATCAAGGCAACATACGCGCGTTAGCGCGAACTCTCGATCCAATATAGGACAAGGTGGCCATGACGGCTGGTTTAACCACGGTTAGAATAGGTTGCTCGCCGCGAAGCGGACAGATAAATCAAGACAACATACGCGTGGCAGCGCGAACTCTCGGTCCTATATAAGCAAAAGTGGCAATGACCGTTGGTTTAACCCCGGTTAGATTAGGTTGCCCGACCTGAAGCGGACAGATAAATGGAGACAACGTACGCGCGGCAGCGCGAACCCTCATTCCAATATAAGCCAAAGTGGCAACGACCGTTTGTTTAACCCCGGTTAGATTAAGTTGTCCGCCGCGAAGTGTACGATAAATCAAGACAACATACGCGCGGCAGCGCGAATTCTCGATCCAATATAGTACAAAGTGGCAATGGCCGTTGATATAACCTTTTCATTAGGTTGATTTGGTTAGATTTAGGTTAAGCGGACAGATAAATCAAGAGAACATACGCGGGGGAGCGCGAACTCTCGATCCAAAATAAGCCAAAGTGACAATGAATGTTGGTTTAACCCTTTGATTAGGTAAATTAGGTTAGATTAGGCTGTCTGTCGCGAAGCGAACAGATAAATCAAGACAACGTACGCGCGCTAGCGCGAACTTTCGATCCAATATAGGACAAAGTGGCAATGACCGCTAGTTTTACCACGGTTAGATTAGATTGCTCGCCGCGAAGCGGACAGATAAATCAAACAACATACGCTCGGTAGTGCGAATTTTCGATCCCATATAAGCAAAAGTGGCAATGACCGTTGGTTTAAGCCGGGTTAGATTCGGTTGCTCGTCGCGAAGCGGACAGATAAATTAGGACAACATACGCGCGGGAGCGCAAACTCTCGATGCAATATAGGACAACGTGGCAATGACTGTTGGTTTAACGTGCGGCAGCGCGAAATTTCGATCCAATATAGATCAATGTGGCAAAGACCGTTGGTTTAACCCGTTTAGATGAGGTTGCCCGCCGCGAAGCGGACAGATAAATCAAGACAACTTACGAGCGGGAGCGCGAACTCTCGACACAGTAGAGGACAAAGTAGCAAGGATCGTTGATTTAACCCCGGTTAGATTAGATTATCCGCTGCGAAGCCGACAGATAAATCAAGACAACTTACGCGCGGGAGCGCGAACTCTCGATCCAGTGGAGGACAACTTATCAAGGATCGTTGGTTTAACCTCGGTTAGATTAGGTTGGCCGCCGCGAAGCGGACAGATAAATCAAGACAACATACGCGGTAGCGCGAACTCTCGATCCAATATAAGCCAAAGTGGCAATGGCCGTTGGTTTAACCCCGGTTAGATTAGGTTGTCCGCCGCGAAGCGGACAGATAAATCAAGACAACATACGCGGTAGCGCGAACTCTCGATCCAATATAATACCAATATAAGTGGCAATTACCGTTGGTTTAACCCCAGTTAGATTATGTTGCCCGCCGTGAAGCAGACAGATAAAGCAAGACAACATACGCGCGGGAGTGCGAACTCTCGATCCAATATAAGCCAAAGTGACAATGACCGTTGGTTTAACCCTTTGGTCAGGTTGATTAGGTTAGATAAGGTTGCCCGTCTTGATGCGGACAGATAAATCAAGACAAGGTACGCGCGCTAGCGCGAACTCTCGATCCAATATAGAACAAAGTGGCAATGGCTGTTGGTTTAACCCCGGTTAGATTAGGTTGCTCGCTGCGAAGCGAACAGATAAATCAAGAGAACATACACGTGGCAGCGCGAACTCTCGGTCCAATATAAGCAAAAGTGGCAATGACCGTTGGTTTAACCCCGGTTAGACTAGATTGCCCGCCGCAAAGCGGACAGATAAATCTAGACAACACACTCGCGGGAGCGCGAACCCTCGATCCAATATAAGCCAAAGTGGTGATGACCGTTGGTTTAACCCTTTGATTAGGTTGATTAGGTTAAATTAGGTTGTTCGCTGCGATGCGCACAGATAAATAAAGACAACGTACGCGCGGCTGCGTGAACTTTCAATCCAATATAGGACAAAGTGTCAATGACTGTTGGTTTAACCCCGGTAAGATTAGGTTGTCCGCCGCGAAGCATTCAGATAAATCAAGACAACATACGCGCTGCAGGCGAATTCTCGATCCAATATAGGACAAAGTGGCAATGGCCGTTGGTTTAACCTCGGTTAGATTAGGCTGCTCGAAGCGAAGCGGACAGATAAATCTAGACAGCACACTCGCGGGAGCGCGAACCCTCGATCCAGTATATGCCAAAGTGGTAATGACCGTTGGTTTAACCCTTTGATTAGGTTGTTCAGGTTAAATTAGGTTGTTCGCTGCGAAGCGCATAGATAAATCAAGACAACGTACGAGCGCTAGCTCGAACTCTCGATCCAATATAGGACAAAGTGGCAATGGCCGTTGGTTTAACCCCGGTTAGATTAGGTTACTCGCCGCGATGCGGACAGATAAATGGAGACAACATACGCGCGGCAGCGCGAACTCTCGGTCCAATATAATTCCAATATAAGTGGCAATGACCGTTGATTTAACCCCAGTTAGATTAGGTTGCCCGCCGTGAAGCCGACAGATAAATCAAGACAACATACAAATAATATAGGACAAAGTGGCAATGACCGCTGGTTTAACCACGGTTAGAGTAGGTTGCCCGCCGTGAAGCAAACAGATAAAACAAGACAACATACGCGCGGGAGCGCGAACTCTCGATCCAAAATAAGCCAAAGTGACAATGAATGTTGGTTTAACCCTTTGATTAGGTAAATTAGGTTAGATTAGGCTATCTGCCGCGAAGCGAACAGATAAATCAAGACAACGTACGCGCGCTAGCGCGAACTCTCGATCCAATATAGGACAAAGTGGAAATGACCGCTAGTTTTACCACGGTTAGATTAGATTGCTCGCCGCGAAGCGGACAGATAAATCAAACAACATACGCGCGGTAGTGCGAATTTTCGATCCCATATAAGCAAAAGTGGCAATGACCGTTGGTTTAACCCGGGTTAGATTCGGTTGCTCGTCGCGAAGCGGACAGATAAATTAGGACAACATACGCGCGGGAGCGCGAACTCTCGATGCAATATAGATCAATGTGGCAAAGACCGTTGTTTTAACTCCGTTTAGATTAGGTTGCCCGCCGCGAAGCGGACAGATAAATCAAGACAACTTACGAGCGGGAGCGCGAACTCTCGACACAGTAGAGGACAAAGTAGCAAGGATCGTTGATTTAACCCCGGTTAGATTAGATTATCCGCTGCGAAGCCGACAGATAAATCAAGACAACTTACGCGCGAGAGCGCGAACTCTCGATCCAATATAAGCCAAAGTGGCAATGGCCCTTGGTTTAACCCCGGTTAGATTAGGTTGTCCGCCGCGAAGCGGACAGATAAATCAAGACAACATACGCGGTAGCGCGAACTCTCGATTCAATATAGATCAATGTGGCAAAGACCGTTGGTTTAACTCCGTTTAGATTAGGTTGCCCGCCGCGAAGCGGACAGATAAATCAAGACAACTTACGAGCGGGAGCGCGAACTCTCGACACAGTAGAGGACAAAGTAGCAAGGATCGTTGATTTAACCCCGGTTAGATTAGATTATCCGCTGCGAAGCCGACAGATAAATCAAGACAACTTACGCGCGGGAGCGCGAACTCTCGATCCAGTGGAGGACAACTTATCAAGGATCGTTGGTTTAACCTCGGTTAGATTAGGTTGCCCGCTGCGAAGCGAACAGATAATTCAAGAGAACATACACGTGGCAGCGCGAACTCTCGGTCCAATATAGATCAATGTGGCAAAGACCGTTGTTTTAACTCCGTTTAGATTAGGTTGCCCGCCGCGAAGCTGACAGATAAATCAAGACAACATACGCGCGGAAGCGCGAACACTCGATCCAATATAATTCCAATATAAGTGGCAATGACCGTTGGTTTAACCCCAGTTAGATTATGTTGCCCGCCGTGAAGCAGACAGATAAAGCAAGACAACATACGCGCGGGAGTGCGAACTCTCGATCCAATATAAGCAAAAGTGGCAATGACCGTTGGTTTAACCCCAGTTAGATTATGTTGCCCGCCGTGAAGCAGACAGATAAAGCAAGACAACATACGCGCGGGAGTGCGAACTCTCGATCCAATATAAGCAAAAGTGGCAATGACCGTTGGTTTAACCCCGGTTAGATTAGGTTGCTCGCCGCGATGCGGACAGATAAATGGAGACAACATACGCGCGGCAGCGCGAACTCTCGGTCCAATATAATTCCAATATAAGTGGCAATGACTGTTGATTTAACCCCAGTTAGATTAGGTTGCCCGCCGTGAAGCCGACAGATAAATCAAGACAACATACAAACAATATAGGACAAAGTGGCAATGACCGCTGGTTTAACCACGGTTAGATTAGGTTGCTCGCCGCGAAGTGGACAGATAAATCAAGACAACGTACGCGTGGCAGCTCGAACTCTCGGTCCAATATAAGCAAAAGTGGCAATGACCGTTGGTTTAACCCCGGTTAGATTAGGTTGCCCGCCGCGAAGCGGACAGATAAATCAAGACAACATACGCTCGGGAGCGCGAACTCTCGATTTAATATAAGCCAAATTGGCAATGACCGTTGGTTTAACCCTTTGATTAGGTTGATTAGGTTAGATTAGGTTGTCCGCCGCGAAGCGGACAGATAAATCAAGACAACGTACGCGTTGCAGCGCGAACTCTCGATCAAATATAGGACAGAGTGGCAATGACCGCTGGTCTAACCCCGGTTAGATTAGGATGATCGCCGCGAAGCGGAAAGGTAAATCAAGACAACATACGCACGGGAGTGCAAACTCCCGATCTAATATAAGACAAAGTGGCAATGACCGTTGGTTTAGCCCCGGTTAGATTAGGTTGCTGGCCGCAAAGCGGACAGATAAGTAAAGACAACATACGCGTGGCAGCTCGTACCCTCGGTCCACTATAAGCAAAAATGAGAATGACCGTTAGTTTAACCCCGGTTAGATTAGGTTGTCCGCCGCGAAGCGGACGATAAATCAAGACAACCTACGCGCGGCTGCGCGAATTCTCGATCCAATATAGGGCAAAGTGGTATTGGCCGTTGGTTTAACCCCGGTTAGATTAGATTGCCCGCCGTGAAGCGGACAGATAAATCAGGACAACATACGCCCGGGAGCGCCAACTCTCGATCCAATATATGTCAAAGTGGCAATGACCGTTGGTTTAACGCTAGTTAGGCAAGGTTGCCCGCCGCAAAGCTAACAGATAAATCGAGACAAAAAACGCGCGGGAGCGCGAACTCTCGATCCAAAATAAGCCAAAGTGACAATGACCGATGGTTCAACCCTTTGATTAGGTTAATTAGGTTATATTAGGCTGTCTGCCGCGAAGCGGAGAGATAAATCAAGACAACGTACGCGCTGCAGCGCGAACTCTCGATCCAATATAGGATCGTAATGACCAGACGAGTAATGACCGTTGGTTTAAGCCTGGTTAGATTTAGTGGTCCGCCGCGAAGCGGACATATAAATCAAGACAACATACGCGCGGGAGCGCGAAATGTCGATCCAATGTAGATCAATGTGGCAAGGACCGTTGGTTTAATCCCAGTTAGATTAGGTTGCCCGCCGCGAAGCGGACAGATAAATCAAGACAACATACGCTCGGGAGCGCGAACTCTCGATTTAATATAAGCCAAATTGGCAATGACCGTTGGTTTAACCCTTTGATTAGGTTGATTAGGTTAGATTAGGTTGTCCGCCGCGAAGCGGACAGATAAATCAAGACAACGTACGCGTTGCAGCGCGAACTCTCGATCAAATATAGGACAAGAGTGGCAATGACCGCTGGTCTAACCCCGGTTAGATTAGGCTGTTCGCCGCGAAGCGGAAAGGTAAATCAAGACAACATACGCACGGGAGTGCAAACTCCCGATCTAATATAAGACAAAGTGGCAATGACCGTTGGTTTAGCCCCGGTTAGATTAGGTTGCTGGCCGCAAAGCGGACAGATAAGTAAAGACAACATACGCGTGGCAGCGCGTACCCTCGGTCCAATATAAGCAAAAATGAGAATGACCGTTAGTTTAAGCCCGGTTAGATTAGGTTGTCCGCCGCGAAGCGGACGATAAATCAAGACAACCTACGCGCGGCTGCGCGAATTCTCGATCCAATATAGGGCAAAGTGGTATTGGCCGTTGGTTTAACCCCGGTTAGATTAGATTGCCCGCCGCGAAGCGGACAGATAAATTAGGACAACATACGCCCGGGAGCGCCAACTCTCGATCCAATATATGTCAAAGTGGCAATGACCGTTGGTTTAACGCTAGTTAGGCAAGGTTGCCCGCCGCAAAGCTAACAGATAAATCGAGACAACATACGCGCGGGAGCGCGAACTCTCGATCCAAAATAAGCCAAAGTGATAATGACCGTTGGTTCAACCCTTTGATTAGGTTAATTAGGTTATATTAGGCTGTCTGCCGCGAAGCGGACAGATAAATCAAGACAACGTACGCGCTGCAGCGCGAACTCTCGATCCAATATAGGATCGTAATGACCAGACGAGTAATGACCGTTGGTTTAAGCCTGGTTAGATTTAGTGGTCCGCCGCGAAGCGGACATATAAATCAAGACAACATACGCGCGGGAGCGCGAACTCTCGAACCAATTTTGGACAAAGTGACAATGACCGTTGGTTTCACCCCGGTTAGATTAGTTTGCACACCGCAAAGCGGACAAATAAATCAAGACAACATACGCGCGGCAGCACGACCTCTCGATCCAATATAAGCCAAAGTGGCAATTACCGTTGGTTTAACCCTTCGATTAGGTTAATTAGGTTAGATTAATATAGGACTTATTAATTAGGTTAGATCAGTATAATACAGAGTGGCAATGACCGTTGGTTTAACCCCGGTTAGATTAGGTTGTCCATCGCGAAGCGGACAGATAAATCAAGACAACATACGCGCGGGAGCGCGAACTCTCGAACCAATATAGGACATAGTGGCAATGACCGTTGGTTTAACCCCGGTTAGATTAGGTTGCCCGCCGCGAAGCGGACAGTTATATAGCGAGAACAGAGAAATATATCGAGAAAACGCGAATTCTCGATTTAATATAAGCCAAAGTGGCAATGACCGTTGGTTTAACCATTTGATTAGGTTGATTAGGTTAGATTAGGTTGTCCGCCGCGAAGCGGACAGATAAATCAAGACAACGTACGCGTGGCAGCGCGAACTCTCGATCCAATATAGGACAAGAGTGGCAATGACCGCTGGTCTAACCCCGGTTAGATTAGGATGTTCGCCGCGAAGCGAAAAGGTAAATCAAGACAACATACGCACGGGAGCGCAAACTCCCGATCTAATATAAAACAAAGTGGCAATGACCGTTGGTTTAGCTCCGGTTAGATTAGGTTGCTCGCCGCGAAGCGAAAACATACGCGCGGGAGCGCGAACTCTCGATTTAATATAAGCCAAAGTGGCAATGACCGTTGGTTTAACCCTTTGATTAGGTTGATTAGGTTAGATTAGGTTGTCCGCCGCGAAGCGGACAGATAAATCAAGACAACGTACGCGTGGCAGCGCGAACTCTCGATCCAATATAGGACAAGAGTGGCAATGACCGCTGGTCTAACCCCTGTTAGATTAGGATGTTCGCTGCGAAGCGGAAAGGTAAATCAAGACAACATACGTGGCAATGACCACAAAGTGGCAATGACCATTGGTTTAGCGCCGGTTAGATTAGGCTGCTCGCCGCGAAGCGGACAGATAAGTAAAGACGACATACGCGTGGCAGCGCGTACCCTCGGTCCAATATAAGCAAAAATGAGAATGACCGTTAGTTTAACCCCGGTTAGATTAGGTTGTCCGCCGCGAAGCGGACGATAAATCAAAACAACGTACGCGCTGCAGCGCGAACTCTCGATCCAATATAGGATCGTAATGACCAGACGAGTAATGACTGTTGGTTTAAGCCTGGTTAGATTTAGTTGTCCGCCGCGAAGCGGACAGATAAATCAAGACAACATACGCGCGGGAGCGCGAACTCTCGAACCAATTTTGGACAAAGTGACAATGACCGTTGGTTTCACCCCGGTTAGATTAGTTTGCACGCCGCAAAGCGGACAGATAAATCAAGACAACATACGCGCGGCAGCGCGACCTCTCGATCCAATATAAGCCAAAGTGGCAATTACCGTTGGTTTAACCCTTCGATTAGGTTGATTAGATTAGATTAATATAGGACTTATTAATTAGGTTAGATCAATATAATACAGAGTGGCAATGACCGTTGGTTTAACCCCGGTTAGATTAGGTTGTCCATCGCGAAGCGGACAGATAAATCAAGACAACATACGCGCGGGAGCGCGAACTCTCGAACCAATTAACCCTTTGATTAGGTTGATTAGGTAAAATTAGGTTGTGCGTTGTGAAGCGCATATATAAATCAAGACAACTTACGCGCGGGAGCGCGAACTCGCGAACCATTAGAGAACAAAGTAGCAAGAATCGTTGGTTTAACCCCGGTTAGATTAGGTTGCCCGCCGTAAAGCGGACAGATAAATCTGGACAACACATTCGCGGGAGCGCGAACTCTCGATCCAATATAAGCCAAAGTGGTAAAGACCGTTGGTTTAACCCTTTGATTAGATTGATTAGGTTAGATTAGGTTGTTCGCTGCGAAACGCACAGATAAATCAAGACAACGTACGCGCGGCTGCGCAAACTTTCAATCCAATATAGGACAAAGTGGCAATGACTGTTGGTTTAACCCCGGTAAGATTAGGTTGTTCGCCGCGAAGCGGTCAGATAAATCAAGACAACATACGCGCCGCAGCGCGAATTCTCGATCCAATATAAGCAAAAGTGGCAATGACCGTTGGTTTAAACCCGGTTAGATTAGGTTGCTCGTCGCGAAGCGGACAGATAAATTAGGACAACATACGCGCGGCAGCGCGAACTCTCCATCCAATATAATTCTAATATAAGTGGCAATGACCGTTGGTTTAACCACAGTTAGATTAGGTTGCCCGCCGTGAAGCAGACAGATAAATCAAGGCAACATACGCGCGTTAGCGCGAACTCTCGATCCAATATAGGACAAGGTGGCCATGACGGCTGGTTTAACCACGGTTAGAATAGGTTGCTCGCCGCGAAGCGGACAGATAAATCAAGACAACATACGCGTGGCAGCGCGAACTCTCGGTCCTATATAAGCAAAAGTGGCAATGACCGTTGGTTTAACCCCGGTTAGATTAGGTTGCCCGACCTGAAGCGGACAGATAAATGGAGACAACGTACGCGCGGCAGCGCGAACCCTCATTCCAATATAAGCCAAAGTGGCAACGACCGTTTGTTTAACCCCGGTTAGATTAAGTTGTCCGCCGCGAAGTGTACGATAAATCAAGACAACATACGCGCGGCAGCGCGAATTCTCGATCCAATATAGTACAAAGTGGCAATGGCCGTTGATATAACCTTTTCATTAGGTTGATTTGGTTAGATTTAGGTTAAGCGGACAGATAAATCAAGAGAACATACGCGGGGGAGCGCGAACTCTCGATCCAAAATAAGCCAAAGTGACAATGAATGTTGGTTTAACCCTTTGATTAGGTAAATTAGGTTAGATTAGGCTGTCTGCCGCGAAGCGAACAGATAAATCAAGACGACGTACGCGCGCTAGCGCGAACTCTCGATCCAATATAGGACAAAGTGGCAATGACCGCTAGTTTTACCACGGTTAGATTAGATTGCTCGCCGCGAAGCGGACAGATAAATCAAACAACATACGCGCGGTAGTGCGAATTTTCGATCCCATATAAGCAAAAGTGGCAATGACCGTTGGTTTAAGCCGGGTTAGATTCGGTTGCTCGTCGCGAAGCGGACAGATAAATTAGGACAACATACGCGCGGGAGCGCGAACTCTCGATGCAATATAGGACAACGTGGCAATGACTGTTGGTTTAACGTGCGGCAGCGCGAAATTTCGATCCAATATAGATCAATGTGGCAAAGACCGTTGGTTTAACCCGTTTAGATGAGGTTGCCCGCCGCGAAGCGGACAGATAAATCAAGACAACTTACGCGCGGGAGCGCGAACTCTCGATCCAGTGGAGGACAACTTATCAAGGATCGTTGGTTTAACCTCGGTTAGATTAGGTTGTCCGCCGCGAAGCGGACAGATAAATCAAGACAACACACGCGGTAGCGCGAACTCTCGATCCAATATAAGCCAAAGTGGCAATGGCCGTTGGTTTAACCCCGGTTAGATTAGGTTGTCCGCCGCGAAGCGGACAGATAAATCAAGACAACATACGCGGTAGCGCGAACTCTCGATCCAATATAATACCAATATAAGTGGCAATTACCGTTGGTTTAACCCCAGTTAGATTATGTTGCCCGCCGTGAAGCAGACAGATAAAGCAAGACAACATACGCGCGGGAGTGCGAACTCTCGATCCAATATAAGCCAAAGTGACAATGACCGTTGGTTTAACCCTTTGGTCAGGTTGATTAGGTTAGATAAGGTTGCCCGTCTTGATGCGGACAGATAAATCAAGAAAAGGTACGCGCGCTAGCGCGAACTCTCGATCCAATATAGAACAAAGTGGCAATGGCTGTTGGTTTAACCCCGGTTAGATTAGGTTGCTCGCTGCGAAGCGAACAGATAAATCAAGAGAACATACACGTGGCAGCGCGAACTCTCGGTCCAATATAAGCAAAAGTGGCAATGACCGTTGGTTTAACCCCGGTTAGACTAGATTGCCCGCCGCAAAGCGGACAGATAAATCTAGACAACACACTCGCGGGAGCGCGAACCCTCGATCCAATATAAGCCAAAGTGGTGATGACCGTTGGTTTAACCCTTTGATTAGGTTGATTAGGTTAAATTAGGTTGTTCGCTGCGATGCGCACAGATAAATAAAGACAATGTACGCGCGGCTGCGTGAACTTTCAATCCAATATAGGACAAAGTGTCAATGACTGTTGGTTTAACCCCGGTAAGATTAGGTTGTCCGCCGCGAAGCATTCAGATAAATCAAGACAACATACGCGCGGCAGCGCGAATTCTCGATCCAATATAGGACAAAGTGGCAATGGCCGTTGGTTTAACCTCGGTTAGATTAGGCTGCTCGAAGCGAAGCGGACAGATAAATCTAGACAGCACACTCGCGGGAGCGCGAACCCTCGATCCAGTATATGCCAAAGTGGTAATGACCGTTGGTTTAACCCTTTGATTAGGTTGTTCAGGTTAAATTAGGTTGTTCGCTGCGAAGCGCATAGATAAATCAAGACAACGTACGAGCGCTAGCTCGAACTCTCGATCCAATATAGGACAAAGTGGCAATGGCCGTTGGTTTAACCCCGGTTAGATTAGGTTACTCGCCGCGATGCGGACAGATAAATGGAGACAACATACGCGCGGCAGCGCGAACTCTCGGTCCAATATAATTCCAATATAAGTGGCAATGACCGTTGATTTAACCCCAGTTAGATTAGGTTACCCGCCGTGAAGCCGACAGATAAATCAAGACAACATACAAATAATATAGGACAAAGTGGCAATGACCGCTGGTTTAACCACGGTTAGAGTAGGTTGCCCGCCGTGAAGCAAACAGATAAAACAAGACAACATACGCGCGGGAGCGCGAACTCTCGATCCAAAATAAGCCAAAGTGACAATGAATGTTGGTTTAACCCTTTGATTAGGTAAATTAGGTTAGATTAGGCTATCTGCCGCGAAGCGAACAGATAAATCAAGATAACGTACGCGCGCTAGCGCGAACTCTCGATCCAATATAGGACAAAGTGGCAATGACCGCTAGTTTTACCACGGTTAGATTAGATTGCTCGCCGCGAAGCGGACAGATAAATCAAACAACATACGCGCGGTAGTGCGAATTTTCGATTCCATATAAGCAAAAGTGGCAATGACCGTTGGTTTAACCCGGGTTAGATTCGGTTGCTCGTCGCGAAGCGATCCAATATAAGCCAAAGTGGCAATGGCCCTTGGTTTAACCCCGGTTAGATTAGGTTGTCCGCCGCGAAGCGGACAGATAAATCAAGACAACATACGCGGTAGCGCGAACTCTCGATCCAATATAGATCAATGTGGCAAAGACCGTTGGTTTAACTCCGTTTAGATTAGGTTGCCCGCCGCGAAGCGGACAGATAAATCAAGACAACTTACGAGCGGGAGCGCGAACTCTCGACACAGTAGAGGACAAAGTAGCAAGGATCGTTGATTTAACCCCGGTTAGACTAGATTATCCGCTGCGAAGCCGACAGATAAATCAAGACAACTTACGCGCGGGAGCGCGAACTCTCGATCCAGTGGAGGACAACTTATCAAGGATCGTTGGTTTAACCTCGGTTAGATTAGGTTGCCCGCTGCGAAGCGAACAGATAATTCAAGAGAACATACACGTGGCAGCGCGAACTCTCGGTCCAATATAGATCAATGTGGCAAAGACCGTTGTTTTAACTCCGTTTAGATTAGGTTGCCCGCCGCGAAGCTGACAGATAAATCAAGACAACATACGCGCGGAAGCGCGAACACTCGATCCAATATAATTCCAATATAAGTGGCAATGACTGTTGGTTTAACCCCAGTTAGATTATGTTGCCCGCCGTGAAGCAGACAGATAAAGCAAGACAACATACGCGCGGGAGTGCAAACTCTCGATCCAATATAAGCAAAAGTGGCAATGACCGTTGGTTTAACCCCAGTTAGATTATGTTGCCCGCCGTGAAGCAGACAGATAAAGCAAGACAACATACGCGCGGGAGTGCGAACTCTCGATCCAATATAAGCAAAAGTGGCAATGACCGTTGGTTTAACCCCGGTTAGATTAGGTTGCTCGCCGCGATGCGGACAGATAAATGGAGACAACATACGCGCGGCAGCGCGAACTCTCGGTCCAATATAATTCCAATATAAGTGGCAATGACCGTTGATTTAACCCCAGTTAGATTAGGTTGCCCGCCGTGAAGCCGACAGATAAATCAAGACAACATACAAACAATATAGGACAAAGTGGCAATGACCGCTGGTTTAACCACGGTTAGATTAGGTTGCTCGCCGCGAAGTGGACAGATAAATCAAGACAACGTACGCGTGGCAGCTCGAACTCTCGGTCCAATATAAGCAAAAGTGGCAATGACCGTTGGTTTAACCCCGGTTAGATTAGGTTGCCCTCCGCGAAGCGGACAGATAAATGGAGACAACATACGCGCGGCAGCGCGAACCCTCATTCCAATATAAGCCACAGTGGCAATGACCGTTTGTTTAACCCCGGTTAGAATAAGTTGTCCGTCGCGAAGCGTACGATAAATCAAGACAACATACGCGCGGCAGCGCGAATTCTCGATCCAATTAAGGACAGGGTGGCAATGGCCGTTAATTTAACCCTTTCATTAGGTTGATTTGGTTAGATTTAGGTTAAGCGGACAGATAAATCAAGACAACATACGCGCGGCAGCGCGAACTTTCGATCCAAAATAAGTCAAAGTGGCAATGACCGTTGGTTTAACCCCAGTTAGATTAGGTTGCCCGCCGCGAAGCGGACAGATAAATCAAGACAGCATACGCGCGGGAGCTCGAACTCTCGATCCAAAATAAGCCAAACTGACAATGAATGTTGGTTTAACCCCTTGAATAGGTTAATTAGGTTAGATTAGGTTGTCTGCCGCGAAGCGGACAGATAAATGGAGACAACATACGCGCGGCAGCGCGAACCCTCATTCCAATATAAGCCACAGTGGCAATGACCGTTTGTTTAACCCCGGTTAGAATAAGTTGTCCGTCGCGAAGCGTACGATAAATCAAGACAACATACGCGCGGCAGCGCGAATTCTCGATCCAATGTAGGACAGGGTGGCAATGGCCGTTGATTTAACCCTTTCATTAGGTTGATTTGGTTAGATTTAGGTTAAGCGGACAGATAAATCAAGACAACATACGCGCGGCAGCGCGAACTTTCGATCCAATATAAGTCAAAGTGGCAATGACCGTTGGTTTAACCCCAGTTAGATTAGGTTGCCCGCCGCAAAGCGGACAGATAAATCAAGACAACGTACGGGCGGCTGCGGGAACTCTCGATCCAATATAGGACAAAGTGGCAATGACCGTTGGTTTAACCCCGGTTAGATTAGGTTGCCCGCCGCCAAGCGGACTGATAAATCAAGACAACATACGCGCGGCAGCGCGAAATCTCGATCAAATATAGATCAATGTGGCAAGGACCGTTGGTTTAACTTCGGTTAGATTAGGTTGTCCGCCGCGAAGCGGACAGATAAATCAAGACAACTTACGAGCGGGAGCGCGAACTCTCGATCCAGTAGAGGACAAAGTAGCACTGATCGTTGATTTATCCCCGGTTAGATTAGATTGTCCGCTGCGAAGCGGACAGATAAATCAAGACAATTTACGCGCGGGAGCGCGAACTCTCGATCCAGTAGAGGACAAGGTATCAAGAATCGTTGGTTTAACCTTGATTTTATTAGGTTGCCCGCCTCGAAGCTGACAGATAAATCAAGACAACCTACGCGCGGGAGCCCGAACACTCGATCCAACATAAGCCAAAGCGGCAATGACAGTTGGTTTAACCCCGGTTAGATTAGGTTGTCCGCCGCGAAGCGGACAGATAATTCAAGACAACATACGCGCGGTAGCGTGAATTCTCGATCCAATATAGGACAAAGTGGCAATGAGCGTTGGTTTAACCCCGGTTAGATTAGGTTGCCCGCCGCGAAGCGGACAGATACATCAAGACAACATACGCGCGGTTACGCGAAGTCTCGATCCAATATAATTTCAATATAAGTGGCTTGGTTTAACCCCAGTTAGATTATGATGCCAGCCGTGGATATAAGCCAAAGTGGCAATGACCGTTGGTTTAACCCTTTGATCAGGTTGATTAGGTTGTTCAGGTTCCAAGGTACGCGCGCTAGCGCGAACTCTCGATCCAATATAATTTCAATATAAGTGGCAATGACCGTTGGTTTAACCCCGGTTAGATTAGGTTGTCCGCCGCGAAGCGGACAGGTAAATCAAGACAACTTACGCGCGGAAGCGCGAACTCTCGATCCAGTAGAGGACAAGGTATCAAGGATCGTTGGTTTAACCTCGATTAGATTAGGTTGCCCGCCTCGAAGCTGACAGATAAATCAAACCAACATACGCGCGGGAGCGCGAACACTCGATCCAATATAAGCCAAAGTGGCAATGACCGTTGATTTAGTCCTTTCATTAGGTTGATTAGGTTAGATTAGGTTGTTCACTGCGAAGCGCACAGATAAATCAAGACAATAAATAGAAATCAAGACAATATACGCGCGGCAGAGCGAACTCTCGATCCAGTATAAGTCAAAGTGGCAATGACCGTTGCTTTAACCCCAGATAGATTAGGTTGCCCGCCGCAAAGCGGACAGATAAATCTATACAACACACGCGCGGGAGCGCGAACTCTCGATCCAATATAAGCCAAAGTGGTAATGACCGTTGGTTTAACCCTTTCCTTAGGTTGATTAGGTTAGATTAGGTTGTTCGCTGCGAAGCGCACAGATAAATCAAGACAACATACGCGCTGCATCGCGAATTCTCGATCCAATATAGGACAAAGTGGCAATGACCGTTGGTTTAACCCCCGTTAGATTATGTTGCCCGCCGCGAAGCGGACAGATAAATCAACACAACATACGCGCGTGAACGCCAACTCTCGATCCAATATAAGCAAAAGTGACAATGAACGTTGGTTTAACCCTTTGATTAGGTTAGATTTAGGTTAAGCGGACAGATAAATCAAGACAACATACGCGCGGCAGCGCGAACTCTCGATCCACTATAAGTCAAAGTGGCAATGACCGTTGGTTTAACCCCAGTTAGATTAGGTTGCCCGCCGCAAAGCAGACAGATAAATCTAGACAACACACGCGCGGGAGCGCGAACTCTCGATCCAATATAAGCCAAAGTGGTAATGGCCGTTGGTTTAACCCTTTGATTAGGTTGATTAGGTTAGATTATGTTGTTCGCTGCGAAGCGCACAGATATATCAAGACAACGTACGCGTGGCTGCGCGAACTCTCGATCAAATATAGATCAATGTGGCAAGGACCGTTGGTTTAACTCCGGTTAGGTTAGGTTGTCCGCCGCGAAGCGGACAGATAAATCAAGACAACTTACGAGCGGGAGCGCGAACTCTCGATCCAGTCGAGGAAAAAGTAGCACGGATCGTTGATTTAACCTCGGTTAGATTAGATTGTCCGCTGCGAAGCGGACAGATAAATCAAGACAACTTGCGCGCGGGAGCGCGAACTCTCGATCCAGTAGAGGACAAGGTATCAAGGATCGTTGGTTTAACCTCGATTAGATTAGGTTGCCCGCCACGAAGCTGACAGATAAATCAAGACAACATACGCGCGGTTACGCGAAGTCTCCATCCAATATAATTTCAATATAAGTGGCAATGCCAAAGTGGCTTATAAGTTGGATATAAGCCAAAGTGGCAATGACCGTTGGTTTAACCCCTTGATCAGGTTGATTAGGTTGATCAGGTTTCAAGGTACGCGCGCTAGCGTGAACTCTCGATCCAATATAGAATAAAGTGGCAATGACCGTTGGTTTAACCTCGGTTAGATTAGGTTGCTCGCGAACTCTCGGTCCAATATAAGCAAAAGTGGCAATGACCGTTGGTTTAACCCCGGTTAGATTAGGTTGCCCGCCGTGAAGCGGACAGACAAATCATGACAACATACGCGCTGGAGCGCGAACTCTCGATCCAATATAAGTCAAAGTGGCAATAACTGTTGGTTTAACCCCAGTTATATTAGGTTGCCCGCCGCGAAGCGTGCAGATAAATCAAGATAACATACGCGCGGGAGCGCGAACTCTCAATCCAATATAAGCCAAAGTGGCAATGACCGTTGATTTAGCCCTTTCATTAGGTTGATTAGGTTAGATTTAGGTTAAGCGGACAGATAACGGCGGACAGTTAGATTAGGTTGCCCGCCGCGAAGCGGATAGATAAATCAAGACAACATACGCGCGGGAGCGCGAACTCTCGATCCAAAATAAGCCAAACTGACAATGAATGTTGGTTTAACCCTTTGATTAGGTTAATTAGGTTAGATTAGGTTGTCTGCCGCGAAGCGGACAGATAAATCAAGACAACGTACGCGCACTAGCGCGAAATCTCAATCCAATATAAGCCAAAGTGGCAATGACCGTTGATTTAGCCCTTTCATTAGGTTGATTAGGTTAGATTTCGGTTAAGCAGACAGATAAATTAAGACAATATACGCGCAGCAGCGCGAACTCTCGATCCAATATAAGTCAAAGTGACAATGACCGTTGGTTTAACCCCAGTTAGATTAGGTTGCCCGCCGCAAAGCGGACAGATAAATCTAGACAACACACGCGCGGGAGCGCGAACTCTCGATCCAATATAAGCCAAAGTGGTAATGACCGTTGGTTTAACCCTTCGATTAGGTTGATTAGGTTAGATTAATATAGGACTTATTAATTAGGTTAGATCAATATAATACAGAGTGGCAATGACCGTTGGTTTAACCCCGGTTAGATTAGGTTGTCCATCGCGAAGCGGACAGATAAATCAAGACAACATACGCGCGGGAGCGCGAACTCTCGATCCAATATAGGATCGTAATGACCAGACGAGCAATGACCGTTGGTTTAAGCCTGGTTAGATTTAGTGGTCCGCCGCGAAGCGGACATATAAATCAAGACAACATACGCGCGGGAGCGCGAACTCTCGAACCAATTTTGGACAAAGTGACAATGACCGTTGGTTTCACCCCGGTTAGATTAGTTTGCACACCGCAAAGCGGACAGATAAATCAAGACAACATACGCGCGGCAGCGCGACCTCTCGATCCAATATAAGCCAAAGTGGCAATTACCGTTGGTTTAACCCTTCGATTAGGTTGATTAGGTTAGATTAATATAGGACTTATTAATTAGGTTAGATCAATATAATACAGAGTGGCAATGACCGTTGGTTTAACCCCGGTTAGATTAGGTTGTCCATCGCGAAGCGGACAGATAAATCAAGACAACATACGCGCGGGAGCGCGAACTCTCGAACCAATATAGGACATAGTGACAATGACCGTTGGTTTAACCCCGGTTAGATTAGGTTGCCCGCCGCGAAGCGGACAGTTATATAGCGAGAACAGAGAAATATAGCGAGAGAACGCGAACTCTCGATTTAATATAAGCCAATGTGGCAATGACCGTTGGTTTAACCATTTGATTAGGTTGATTAGGTTAGATTAGGTTGTCCGCCGCGAAGCGGACAGATAAATCAAGACAACGTACGCGTGGCAGCGCGAACTCTCGATCCAATATAGGACAAGAGTGGCAATGACCGCTGGTCTAACCCCGGTTAGATTAGGATGTTCGCCGCGAAGCGAAAAGGTAAATCAAGACAACATACGCACGGGAGCGCAAACTCCCGATCTAATATAAAACAAAGTGGCAATGACCGTTGGTTTAGCTCCGGTTAGATTAGGTTGCTCGCCGCGAAGCGAAAACATACGCACGGGAGCGCAAACTCCCGATCTAATATAAGACAAAGTGGCAATGACCATTGGTTTAGCGCCGGTTAGATTAGGCTGCTCGCCGCGAAGCGGACAGATAAGTAAAGACGACATACGCGTGGCAGCGCGTACCCTCGGTCCAATATAAGCAAAAATGAGAATGACCGTTAGTTTAACCCCGGTTAGATTAGGTTGTCCGCCGCGAAGCGGACGATAAATCAAGACAACCTACGCGCGGCAGCGCGAATTCTCGATCCAATATAGGGCAAAGTGGTAATGGCCGTTGGTTTAACCCCGGTTAGATTAGATTTCCCGCCGCGAAGCGGACAGATAAATCAGGACAACATACGACAGGGAGCGCCAACTCTCGATCCAATATATTTCAAAGTGGCAATGACCAAAGGTTTAACGCTAGTTAGGCAAGGTTGCCCGCCGCTACGCTAACAGATAAATCGAAACAACATACGCGCGGGAGCGCGAACTCTCGATCCAAAATAAGCCAAAGTGACAATGACCGTTGGTTCAACCCTTTGATTAGGTTAATTAGGTTATATTGGGCTGTCTGCCGCGAAGCGGACAGATAAATCAAGACAACGTACGCGCTGCAGCGCGAACTCTCGATCCAATATAGGATCGTAATGACCAGACGAGTAATGACTGTTGGTTTAAGCCTGGTTAAATTAAGTTGTCCGCCGCAAAGCGGACAGATAAATCAAGACAACATACGCGCGGCAGCGCGACCTCTCGATCCAATATAAGCCAAAGTGGCAATTACCGTTGGTTTAACCCTTCGATTAGGTTGATTAGATTAGATTAATATAGGACTTATTAATTAGATTAGATCAATATAATACAGAGTGGCAATGACCGTTGGTTTAACCCCGGTTAGATTAGGTTGTCCATCGCGAAGCGGACAGATAAATCAAGACAACATACGCGCGGGAGCGCGAACTCTCGAACCAATGAACCCTTTGATTAGGTTGATTAGGTAAAATTAGGTTGTGCGTTGTGAAGCGCACATATAAATCAAGGCAACTTACGCGCGGGAGCGCGAACTCGCGAACCATTAGAGAACAAAGTAGCAAGAATCGTTGGTTTAATCCCGGTTAGATTAGGTTGCCCGCCGTAAAGCGGACAGATAAATCTGGACAACACACTCGCGGGAGCGCGAACTCTCGATACAATATAAGCCAAAGTGGTAAAGACCGTTGGTTTAACCCTTTGATTAGATTGATTAGGTTAGATTAGGTTGTTCGCTGCGAAACGCACAGATAAATCAAGACAACGTACGCGCGGCTGCGCAAACTTTCAATCCAATATAGGACAAAGTGGCAATGACTGTTGGTTTAACCCCGGTAAGATTAGGTTGTTCGCCGCGAAGCGGTCAGATAAATCAAGACAACATACGCGCCGCAGCGCGAATTCTCGATCCAATATAAGCAAAAGTGGCAATGACCGTTGGTTTAAACCCGGTTAGATTAGGTTGCTCGTCGCGAAGCGGACAGATAAATTAGGACAACATACGCGCGGCAGCGCGAACTCTCCATCCAATATAATTCTAATATAAGTGGCAATGACCGTTGGTTTAACCACAGTTAGATTAGGTTGCCCGCCGTGAAGCAGACAGATAAATCAAGACAACATACGCGCGTTAGCGCGAACTCTCGATCCAATATAGGACAAGGTGGCCATGACGGCTGGTTTAACCACGGTTAGAATAGGTTTCTCGCCGCGAAGCGGACAGATAAATCAAGACAACATACGCGTGGCAGCGCGAACTCTCGGTCCTATATAAGCAAAAGTGGCAATGACCGTTGGTTTAACCCCGGTTAGATTAGGTTGCCCGACCTGAAGCGGACAGATAAATGGAGACAACATACGCGCGGCAGCGCGAACCCTCATTCCAATATAAGCCAAAGTGGCAACGACCGTTTGTTTAACCCTGGTTAGATTAAGTGGTCCGCCGCGAAGTGTACGATAAATCAAGACAACATACGCGCGGTTACGCGAAGTCTCGATCCAATATAATTTCAATATAAGTGGCTTGGTTTAACCCCAGTTAGATTATGATGCCAGCCGTGGATATAAGCCAAAGTGGCAATGACCGTTGGTTTAACCCTTTGATCAGGTTGATTAGGTTGTTCAGGTTCCAAGGTACGCGCGCTAGCGCGAACTTTCGATCCAATATAATTTCAATATAAGTGGCAATGACCGTTGGTTTAACCCCGGTAAGATAAGGTTGTCTGCCGCGAAGCGGACAGGTAAATCAAGACAACTTACGCGCGGAAGCGCGAACTCTCGATCCAGTAGAGGACAAGGTATCAAGGATCGTTGGTTTAACCTCGATTAGATTAGGTTGCCCGCCTCGAAGCTGACAGATAAATCAAACCAACATACGCGCGGGAGCGCGAACACTCGATCCAATATAAGCCAAAGTGGCAATGACCGTTGATTTAGCCCTTTCATTAGGTTGATTAGGTTAGATTAGGTTGTTCACTGCGAAGCGCACAGATAAATCAAGACAATAAATAGAAATCAAGACAATATACGCGCGGCAGAGCGAACTCTCGATCCAGTATAAGTCAAAGTGGCAATGACCGTTGCTTTAACCCCAGATAGATTAGGTTGCCCGCCGCAAAGCGGACAGATAAATCTATACAACACACGCGCGGGAGCGCGAACTCTCGATCCAATATAAGCCAAAGTGGTAATGACCGTTGGTTTAACCCTTTCCTTAGGTTGATTAGGTTAGATTAGGTTGTTCGCTGCGAAGCGCACAGATAAATCAAGACAACATACGCGCGGCATCGCGAATTCTCGATCCAATATAGGACAAAGTGGCAATGACCGTTGGTTTAACCCCCGTTAGATTATGTTGCCCGCCGCGAAGCGGACAGATAAATCAACACAAGATACGCGCGTGAACGCCAACTCTCGATCCAATATAAGCAAAAGTGACAATGAACGTTGGTTTAACCCTTTGATTAGGTTAGATTTAGGTTAAGCGGACAGATAAATCAAGACAACATACGCGCGGCAGCGCGAACTCTCGATCCACTATAAGTCAAAGTGGCAATGACCGTTCGTTTAACCCCAGTTAGATTAGGTTGCCCGCCGCAAAGCAGACAGATAAATCTAGACAACACACGCGCGGGAGCGCGAACTCTCGATCCAATATAAGCCAAAGTGGTAATGACCGTTGGTTTAACCCTTTGATTAGGTTGATTAGGTTAGATTATGTTGTTCGCTGCGAAGCGCACAGATATATAAAGACAACGTACGCGTGGCTGCGCGAACTCTCGATCAAATATAGATCAATGTGGCAAGGACCGTTGGTTTAACTCCGGTTAGGTTAGGTTGTCCGCCGCGAAGCGGACAGATAAATCAAGACAACTTACGAGCGGGAGCGCGAACTCTCGATCCAGTCGAGGAAAAAGTAGCACGGATCGTTGATTTAACCTCGGTTAGATTAGATTGTCCGCTGCGAAGCGGACAGATAAATCAAGACAACTTGCGCGCGGGAGCGCGAACTCTCGATCCAGTAGAGGACAAGGTATCAAGGATCGTTGGTTTAACCTCGATTAGATTAGGTTGCCCGCCACGAAGCTGACAGATAAATCAAGACAACATACGCGCGGTTACGCGAAGTCTCCATCCAATATAATTTCAATATAAGTGGCAATGCCAAAGTGGCTTATAAGTTGGATATAAGCCAAAGTGGCAATGACCGTTGGTTTAACCCCTTGATCAGGTTGATTAGGTTGATCAGGTTTCAAGGTACGCGCGCTAGCGTGAACTCTCGATCCAATATAGAATAAAGTGGCAATGACCGTTGGTTTAACCTCGGTTAGATTAGGTTGCTCGCGAACTCTCGGTCCAATATAAGCAAAAGTGGCAATGACCGTTGGTTTAACCTCGGTTAGATTAGGTTGCCCGCCGTGAAGCGGACAGACAAATCATGACAACATACGCGCTGGAGCGCGAACTCTCGATCCAATATAAGTCAAAGTGGCAATAACTGTTGGTTTAACCCCAGTTATATTAGGTTGCCCGCCGCGAAGCGTGCAGATAAATCAAGATAACATACGCGCGGGAGCGCGAACTCTCAATCCAATATAAGCCAAAGTGGCAATGACCGTTGATTTAGCCCTTTCATTAGGTTGATTAGGTTAGATTTAGGTTAAGCGGACAGATAACGGCGGACAGTTAGATTAGGTTGCCCGCCGCGAAGCGGATAGATAAATCAAGACAACATACGCGCGGGAGCGCGAACTCTCGATCCAAAATAAGCCAAACTGACAATGAATGTTGGTTTAACCCTTTGATTAGGTTAATTAGGTTAGATTAGGTTGTCTGCCGCGAAGCGGACAGATAAATCAAGACAACGTACGCGCACTAGCGCGAAATCTCAATCCAATATAAGCCAAAGTGGCAATGACCGTTGATTTAGCCCTTTCATTAGGTTGATTAGGTTAGATTTCGGTTAAGCAGACAGATAAATTAAGACAATATACGCGCAGCAGCGCGAACTCTCGATCCAATATAAGTCAAAGTGACAATGACCGTTGGTTTAACCCCAGTTAGATTAGGTTGCCCGCCGCAAAGCGGACAGATAAATCTAGACAACACACGCGCGGGAGCGCGAACTCTCGATCCAATATAAGCCAAAGTGGTAATGACCGTTGGTATAACCCTTTGCTTAGGTTGATTAGGTTAGATTAGGTTGTTCGCTGCGAAGCGCACAGATAAATCAAGACAACGTACGCGCGGCTGCGCGAACTCTCGATCCAATATAGGACAAAATGGCAATGACCGTTGGTTTAACCCCGGTGAGATTAGGTTGTCCGCCGCGAAGCGGACAGATAAATCAAGACAACATACGCGCGGCATCGCAAATTCTCGATCCAATAAAGGACAAAGTGGCAATGGCCGTTGGTTTAACCCCGGTTAGATTAGGTTGCCCGCCGCGAAGCGGACAGATAAATCAGGACAACATACGCGCGAGAGCGCAAACTCTCGATCCAATATAAGCCAAAGTGGCAATGACCGTTGGTTTAACCCATAGATTAGGTTAATTAGGTTATATTAGGCTGTCTGCCGCGAAGCGGACAGATAAATCAAGACAACGTACGCGCTGCAGCGCGAACTCTCGATCCAATATAGGATCGTAATGACCAGACGAGCAATGACCGTTGGTTTAAGCCTGGTTAGATTTAGTGGTCCGCCGCGAAGCGGACATATAAATCAAGACAACATACGCGCGGGAGCGCGAACTCTCGAACCAATTTTGGACAAAGTGACAATGACCGTTGGTTTCACCCCGGTTAGATTAGTTTGCACACCGCAAAGCGGACAGATAAATCAAGACAACATACGCGCGGCAGCGCGACCTCTCGATCCAATATAAGCCAAAGTGGCAATTACCGTTGGTTTAACCCTTCGATTAGGTTAATTAGGTTAGATTAATATAGGACTTATTAATTAGGTTAGATCAATATAATACAGAGTGGCAATGACCGTTGGTTTAACCCCGGTTAGATTAGGTTGCCCGCCGCGAAGCGGACAGTTATATAGCGAGAACAGAGAAATATAGCGAGAGAACGCGAACTCTCGATTTAATATAAGCCAATGTGGCAATGACCGTTGGTTTAACCATTTGATTAGGTTGATTAGGTTAGATTAGGTTGTCCGCCGCGAAGCGGACAGATAAATCAAGACAACGTACGCGTGGCAGCGCGAACTCTCGATCCAATATAGGACAAGAGTGGCAATGACCGCTGGTCTAACCCCGGTTAGATTAGGATGTTCGCCGCGAAGCGAAAAGGTAAATCAAGACAACATACGCACGGGAGCGCAAACTCCCGATCTAATATAAAACAAAGTGGCAATGACCGTTGGTTTAGCTCCGGTTAGATTAGGTTGCTCGCCGCGAAGCGAAAACATACGCACGGGAGCGCAAACTCCCGATCTAATATAAGACAAAGTGGCAATGACCATTGGTTTAGCGCCGGTTAGATTAGGCTGCTCGCCGCGAAGCGGACAGATAAGTAAAGACCACATACGCGTGGCAGCGCGTACCCTCGGTCCAATATAAGCAAAAATGAGAATGACCGTTAGTTTAACCCCGGTTAGATTAGGTTGTCCGCCGCGAAGCGGACGATAAATCAAGACAACCTACGCGCGGCAGCGCGAATTCTCGATCCAATATAGGGCAAAGTGGTAATGGCCGTTGGTTTAACCCCTGTTAGATTAGATTTCCCGCCGCGAAGCGGACAGATAAATCAGGACAACATACGCCAGGGAGCGCCAACTCTCGATCCAATATATTTCAAAGTGGCAATGACCAAAGGTTTAACGCTAGTTAGGCACGGTTGCCCGCCGCTACGCTAACAGATAAATCGAAACAACATACGCGCGGGAGCGCGAACTCTCGATCCAAAATAAGCCAAAGTGACAATGACCGTTGGTTCAACCCTTTGATTAGGTTAATTAGGTTATATTGGGCTGTCTGCCGCGAAGCGGACAGATAAATCAAGACAACGTACGCGCTGCAGCGCGAACTCTCGATCCAATATAGGATCGTAATGACCAGACGAGTAATGACTGTTGGTTTAAGCCTGGTTAGATTAAGTTGTCCGCCGCAAAGCGGACAGATAAATCAAGACAACATACGCGCGGCAGCGCGACCTCTCGATCCAATATAAGCCAAAGTGGCAATTACCGTTGGTTTAACCCTTCGATTAGGTTGATTAGATTAGATTAATATAGGACTTATTAATTAGATTAGATCAATATAATACAGAGTGGCAATGACCGTTGGTTTAACCCCGGTTAGATTAGGTTGTCCATCGCGAAGCGGACAGATAAATCAAGACAACATACGCGCGGGAGCGCGAACTCTCGAACCAATGAACCCTTTGATTAGGTTGATTAGGTAAAATTAGGTTGTGCGTTGTGAAGCGCACATATAAATCAAGGCAACTTACGCGCGGGAGCGCGAACTCGCGAACCATTAGAGAACAAAGTAGCAAGAATCGTTGGTTTAACCCCGGTTAGATTAGGTTGCCCGCCGTAAAGCGGACAGATAAATCTGGACAACACACTCGCGGGAGCGCGAACTCTCGATCCAATATAAGCCAAAGTGGTAAAGACCGTTGGTTTAACCCTTTGATTAGATTGATTAGGTTAGATTAGGTTGTTCGCTGCGAAACGCACAGATAAATCAAGACAACGTACGCGCGGCTGCGCAAACTTTCAATCCAATATAGGACAAAGTGGCAATGACTGTTGGTTTAACCCCGGTAAGATTAGGTTGTTCGCCGCGAAGCGGTCAGATAAATCAAGACAACATACGCGCCGCAGCGCGAATTCTCGATCCAATATAAGCAAAAGTGGCAATGACCGTTGGTTTAAACCCGGTTAGATTAGGTTGCTCGTCGCGAAGCGGACAGATAAATTAGGACAACATACGCGCGGCAGCGCGAACTCTCCATCCAATATAATTCTAATATAAGTGGCAATGACCGTTGGTTTAACCACAGTTAGATTAGGTTGCCCGCCGTGAAGCAGACAGATAAATCAAGACAACATACGCGCGTTAGCGCGAACTCTCGATCCAATATAGGACAAGGTGGCCATGACGGCTGGTTTAACCACGGTTAGAATAGGTTTCTCGCCGCGAAGCGGACAGATAAATCAAGACAACATACGCGTGGCAGCGCGAACTCTCGGTCCTATATAAGCAAAAGTGGCAATGACCGTTGGTTTAACCCCGGTTAGATTAGGTTGCCCGACCTGAAGCGGACAGATAAATGGAGACAACATACGCGCGGCAGCGCGAACCCTCATTCCAATATAAGCCAAAGTGGCAACGACCGTTTGTTTAACCCCGGTTAGATTAAGTGGTCCGCCGCGAAGTGTACGATAAATCAAGACAACATACGCGCGGCAGCGCGAATTCTCGATCCAATATAGGACAAAGTGGCAATGACCGCTAGTTTTACCACGGTTAGATTAGATTGCTCGCCGCGAAGCGGACAGATAAATCAAACAACATACGCGCAGTAGTGCGAATTTTCGATCCCATATAAGCAAAAGTGGTAATGACCGTTGGTTTAACCCGGGTTAGATTCGGTTGCTCGTCGCGAAGCGGACAGATAAATTAGGACAACATACGCGCGGGAGCGCGAACTCTCGATGCAATATAGGACAACGTGGCAATGACTGTTGGTTTAACGCGCGGCAGCGCGAAATTTCGATCCAATATAGATCAATGTGGCAAAGACCGTTGGTTTAACTCCGTTTAGATTAGGTTGCCCGCCGCGAAGCGGACAGATAAATCAAGACAACTTACGAGCGGGAGCGCGAACTCTCGACACAGTAGAGGACAAAGTAGCAAGGATCGTTGATTTAACCCCGGTTAGATTAGATTATCCGCTGCGAAGCCGACAGATAAATCAAGACAACTTACGCGCGGGAGCGCGAACTCTCGATCCAGTGGAGGACAACTTATCAAGGATCGTTGGTTTAACCTCGGTTAGATTAGGTTGCCCGCTGCGAAGCGAACAGATAAATCAAGAGAACATACACGTGGCAGCGCAAACTCTCGGTCCAATATAGATCAATGTGGCAAAGACCGTTGGTTTAACTCCGTTTAGATTAGGTTGCCCGCCGCGAAGCTGACAGATAAATCAAGACAACATACGCGTGGAAGCGCGAACACTCGATCCAATATAAGCCAAAGTGGCAATGGCCGTTGGTTTAACCCCGGTTAGATTAGGTTGTCCGCCGCGAAGCGGACAGATAAATCAAGACAACATACGCGGTAGCGCGAACTCTCGATCCAATATAATACCAATATAAGTGGCAATGACCGTTGGTTTAACCCCAGTTAGATTATGTTGCCCGCCGTGAAGCAGACAGATAAAGCAAGACAACATACGCGCGGGAGTGCGAACTCTCGATCCAATATAAGCCAAAGTGAGAATGACCGTTGGTTTAACCCTTTGGTCAGGTTGATTAGGTTAGATAAGGTTGCCCGTCTTGATGCGGACAGATAAATCAAGACAAGGTACGCGCGCTAGCGCGAACTCTCGATCCAATATAGAACAAAGTGGCAATGGCTGTTGGTTTAACCCCGGTTAGATTAGGTTGCTCGCTGCGAAGCGAACAGATAAATCAAGAGAACATACACGTGGCAGCGCGAACTCTCGGTCCAATATAAGCAAAAGTGGCAATGACCGTTGGTTTAAACCCGGTTAGATTAGATTGCTCGTCGCGAAGCGGACAGATAAATTAGGACAACATACGCGCGGCAGCGCGAACTCTCCATCCAATATAATTCTAATATAAGTGGCAATGACCGTTGGTTTAACCACAGTTAAATTAGGTTGCCCGCCGTGAAGCAGACAGATAAATCAAGACAACATACGCGTGTTAGCGCGAACTCTCGATCCAATATAGGACAAGGTGGCCATGACGGCTGGTTTAACCACGGTTAGAATAGGTTGCTCGCCGCGAAGCGGACAGATAAATCAAGACAACATACGCGTGGCAGCGCGAACTCTCGGTCCTATATAAGCAAAAGTGGCAATGACCGTTGGTTTAACCCCTGTTAGATTAGGTTGCCCGACCTGAAGCGGACAGATAAATGGAGACAACATACGCGCGGCAGCGCGAACCCTCATTCCAATATAAGCCAAAGTGGCAACGACCGTTTGTTTAACCCCGGTTAGATTAAGTGGTCCGCCGCGAAGTGTACGATAAATCAAGACAACATACGCGCGGCAGCGCGAATTCTCGATCCAATATAGTACAAAGTGGCAATGGCCGTTGATATAACCTTTTCATTAGGTTATATCAACGGCCAAGCGTTAAGCGGACAGATAAATCAAGAGAACATACGCGCGGGAGCGCGAACTCTCGATCCAAAATAAGCCAAAGTGACAATGAATGTTGGTCTAACCCTTTGATTAGGTAAATTAGGTTAGATTAGGCTGTCTGCCGCGAAGCGAACAGATAAATCAAGACAACGTACGCGCGGTAGCGCGAACTCTCGATCCAATATAGGACAAAGTGGCAATGACCGCTAGTTTTACCACGGTTAGATTAGATTGCTCGCCGCGAAGCGGACAGATAAATCAAACAACATACGCGCAGTAGTGCGAATTTTCGATCCCATATAAGCAAAAGTGGCAATGACCGTTGGTTTAACCCGGGTTAGATTCGGTTGCTCGTCGCGAAGCGGACAGATAAATTAGGACAACATACGCGCGGGAGCGCGAACTCTCGATGCAATATAGGACAACGTGGCAATGACTGTTGGTTTAACGCGCGGCAGCGCGAAATTTCGATCCAATATAGATCAATGTGGCAAAGACCGTTGGTTTAACTCCGTTTAGATTAGGTTGCCCGCCGCGAAGCGGACACATAAATCAAGACAACTTACGAGCGGGAGCGCGAACTCTCGACACAGTAGAGGACAAAGTAGCAAGGATCGTTGATTTAACCCCGGTTAGATTAGATTATCCGCTGCGAAGCCGACAGATAAATCAAGACAACTTACGCGCGGGAGCGCGAACTCTCGATCCAGTGGAGGACAACTTATCAAGGATCGTTGGTTTAACCTCGGTTAGATTAGGTTGCCCGCTGCGAAGCGAACAGATAAATCAAGAGAACATACACGTGGCAGCGCGAACTCTCGGTCCAATATAGATCAATGTGGCAAAGACCGTTGTTTTAACTCCGTTTAGATTAGGTTGCCCGCCGCGAAGCTGACAGATAAATCAAGACAACATACGCGCGGAAGCGCGAACACTCGATCCAATATAAGCCAAAGTGGCAATGGCCGTTGGTTTAACCCCGGTTAGATTAGGTTGTCCGCCGCGAAGCGGACAGATAAATCAAGACAACATACGCGGTAGCGCGAACTCTCGATCCAATATAATACCAATATAAGTGGCAATGACCGTTGGTTTAACCCCAGTTAGATTATGTTGCCCGCCGTGAAGCAGACAGATAAAGCAAGACAACATACGCGCGGGAGCGCGAACTCTCGATCCAATATAGAACAAAGTGGCAATGGCTGTTGGTTTAACCCCGGTTAGATTAGGTTGCTCGCTGCGAAGCGAACAGATAAATCAAGAGAACATACACGTGGCAGCGCGAACTCTCGGTCCAATATAAGCAAAAGTGGCAATGACCGTTAGTTTAACCCCGGTTAGACTAGGTTGCCCGCCGCAAAGCGGACAGATAAATCTAGACAACACACTCGCGGGAGCGCGAACCCTCGATCCAATATAAGCCACAGTGGTGATGACCGTTGGTTTAACCCTTTGATTAGGTTGATTAGGTTAAATTAGGTTGTTCGCTGCGATGCGCACAGATAAATAAAGACAACGTACGCGCGGCTGCGTGAACTTTCAATCCAATATAGGACAAAGTGTCAATGACTGTTGGTTTAACCCCGGTAAGATTAGCTTGTCCGCCGCGAAGCATTCAGATAAATCAAGACAACATACGCGCGGCAGCGCGAATTCTCGATCCAATATAGGACAAAGTGGCAATGGCCGTTGGTTTAACCTCGGTTAGATTAGGCTGCTCGAAGCGAAGCGGACAGATAAATCTATACAGCACACTCGCGGGAGCGCGAACCCTCGATCCAGTATATGCCAAAGTGGTAATGACCGTTGGTTTAACCCTTTGATTAGGTTGTTCAGGTTAAATTAGGTTGTTCGCTGCGAAGCGCACAGATAAATCAAGACAACGTACGCGCGGCTGCGCGAACATTTAAACTAATATAGGACAAAGTGGCAATGACTGTTGGTTTAACCCCGGTAAGATTAGGTTGTCCGCCGCGAAGCGGTCAGATAAATCAAGACAACATACGCGCGGCAGCGCGAATTCTCGATCCAATATAAGCAAAAGTGGCAATGACCGTTGGTTTAACCCCGGTTAGATTAGGTTGCTCGTAGCGAAGCGGACAAATAAATTAGGACAACATACGCGCGGGAGCGTGAACCCTCGACCCAATATAAGTCAAATTGGCAATGACTGTTGGTTTAACCCCAATTAGATTAGCTTGCCCACCGCGAAGCGGACAGATAAATCAAGACAACATACGCGCGGGAGCGCAGACACTCGATGCGTTATAAGCCAAAGTGGCAATGACCGTTGGTTTAACCCTGGTTAGATTAGGTTGTCCGCCGCGAAGCGGACAAATAAATCAAGACAACATACGCGCTGCAGCGCAAACTCTCGATCCAATATAATTCCAATATAAGTGGCAATGATCATTGGTTTAACCCCAGTAAGATAAGGTTGCCCGCCGTGAAGCGGACAGATAAATCAAGACAACATACGAGCGCTAGCTCGAACTCTCGATTCAATATAGGACAAAGTGGCAATGGCCGTTGGTTTAACCCCGGTTAGATTAGGTTGCTCGCCGCGATGCGGACAGATAAATGGAGACAACATACGCGCGGCAGCGCGAACTCTCGGTCCAATATAATTCCAATATAAGTGGCAATGACCGTTGATTTAACCCCAGTTAGATTAGGTTGCCCGCCGTGAAGCCGACAGATAAATCAAGACAACACACAAACAATATAGGACAAAGTGGCAATGACCGCTGGTTTAACCACGGTTAGATTAGGTTGCCCGCCGTGAAGCAGACAGATAAAGCAAGACAACATACGCGCGGGAGCGCGAACTCTCGATCCAAAATAAGCCAAAGTGACAATGAATGTTGGTTTAACCCTTTGATTAGGTAAATTAGGTTAGATTAGGCTGTCTGCCGCGAAGCAAACAGATAAATCAAGACAACGTACGCGCGCTAGCGCGAACTCTCGATCCAATATAGAACAAAGTGGCAATGACCGCTAGTTTTACCACGGTTAGATTAGATTGCTCGCCGCGAAGCGGACAGATAAATCAAACAACATACGCGCGGTAGTGCGAATTTTCGATCCCATATAAGCAAAAGTGGCAATGACCGTTGGTTTAACCCCGGTTAGATTAGGTTGTCCGCCGCGAAGTGGACAGATAAATCAAGACAACATACGTGCGGGAGCGCGAACCCTTGATCCAATATAAGCCAAAGCGTCAATAACCATTGGTTTTACCCCGGTTAGATTAGGTTGTCCGCCGCGAAGTGGACAGATAAATCAAGACAACATACGCGCGGGAGCGCGAACCCTCGATCCAATATAAGCCAAAGTTGCAATCACCGTTGATTTAACCCCGGTTAGATTAGGTTGTCCGCCGCGAAGCGGACAGACAAATCAAGACAACATACATGCGCGGGAGCGCGAACTCTCGATCCAATATAAGCCAAGGTGGCAATATATAATATAACTTACTGTGATAACTTACCAGGTTTTTTAATAACTATTTTTGCCTGTTTCGCTGTGTAGGGGCGCGAATCCAAGCCGAATATAGATAAATAGTGAAAAATAGAAGTGTCAGAATATAGGAGAAAATATAAGCAAAAATACGTGTGCATGAATTGAAAATTCAGTGGAAGGAACAATATTCAATAATTTTTCTCATTTATATATAATAGAAAAATATTTATATAAAGATAAGTAAAAAATCAATCAGAAATATGTAAATAAAAAAAAAATAATTTAAAATATTTTTTGAATTTTTTGTGCCGCAGAGGTATGCAGTGCTTTTTTAGAACATAAACCACGATGAAAATAAAAGATAAATGCTTTCAAAAAAGTGATTATTTTGGGCGAACTATAAGGTCAAAAAATAAAAACAAATGATATAAAAATAAAATGCTACGTGGTTAAATAAAAAGAACTTTCACAACTAATTGGAATCAATCAAATTTTTTTTGGGCTTTTTATATTCCTGACATTCGAATGCAGGAAAAATTTCAAATAAAAATCCAAGACATTTGTATTTGGAACAATTCCCAGCAAATGCAAAAGTAATGTCAGTTTAAGAAACAGAAACATTTTGGGATTTAGAAATTACAGATTATCTTTTGTCATCCTGCACCAACAGTTCCAAAGCCGCTAAAGCTTTACAAAGTTTAAACTTTCAATAAAAAAAAATAAGAGGTAAATAAAATATAATTAAAAGCTGAGGGCAAAATAAATCAGACTGTGTTAATGAAACTTATAATTTTAATAAGGCTGTGATGATAGGTGTTAAACTTAGTGATCTCGTTCAAGACCGTTAACTTACGATTTAAGCAGGCTTTGTAGATTTCAAGTGACTATAGGTGATTAATCTTAAAGGATTTGTGGTGAACATGTAGGAGTTTGGTGTTGTCGATGGAAGAACTATGCCCTGTAAGGAGAAGGTGGTCTGCTAAAGGGGAGTTGGAAGAGAAGTTGGAATGCCTGTGTTCTTATGTTTGTGGAACTGGTTAAGATGTTCTTTTATACGTAGTGACATAGCCCTGACAGTTTGTCCAACATACAGGTAATCAAAATTATCAAATAAGAGCGAGTAAACCCCCGGCATGTGATAGTAGAAGCAAGCTGTCCTTGTGTACTAACCAAGCAACGGGATAATGAGCCTGTCGTAAAGTAAGCAGATGAGAATTGATGGGAAGAGAAAAGATGTGCTAAATCAATGGAAGCTTTAACGACAAACTTCAGAGGAGCCCACACGGTAGGTGTTTTCAATGCGGAAAGAAAATTAAAGGATAGTTTATGTTTAACTACATTTTTAATGTAAAAGCTTTCTGTAAGATTGACGGGGAAGATATTATAGAAAGCGATCTGTAAAATGACACCAAATTCCCTTTCAAAGGGCTCAGGGTTAAGGGGAACTTGAAGAGTCTATGCAAAAGGGGATTTACATGACGCAAACTAATGGGAGAAAGGATGCAATTAGAAGAAAGGAATAAGACAATAGATTAAACAAACATTAAACAAGGTTAAGCAAGGACCGTTGGTTTAACAAACTCGACTGATATTAATTTCCATTCAATTAATTTTTGAATTGTTTAGTCGGGATATCTTAAAGTATTCTGAATATTCATAATAGACAAATAAGTTATGTGACCAGTCATAAACGTCAGTAATTTTTTATTACAAATACCAAAATATTTCTCCGAAATAAGAAAAAAATATTAATTAATAATTTATGTTATGGTGGGACCAATAAAATCCACACGAGACATTATACCGTAGTTGTTCGTTGAAATCTGGTTGACATATGAATGAAACTTCAATACGACGCTTAAAATAATATATATGTTGCCATAGTTACAGTTTTTCATATAAAAGCAAAGAGGATCGGATCCTCTTTGATATAAAAGGGGCATATAATGGACTAGTAATATATAAGTGGACTAATAATATCCAAAACTATCCAATGATAGCTGGTTCACCTGATGGCATTTGTAAAGATTCGATTGTTGAGATTAAGAGCCCCATAAGCGAAAAAACTTGAAATAAAAGAAAATAAAATAAAATGAAATAAAATAAAATAAAATATAAGCGAATATGAATTATATAAAAAATGGGAAACCCACTAATAAATACTACGTCCAGGTGCTAATGCAAATGTATTTGAGTGGAACAAAAATTTGTTTCTTTTGCGTGGTAGACACAAAATATATTGTAAACAAAAATGTTGAAATTTTATGTGTAGCATTTGATGAAACATATGTGTCAGATTTTATTAAAAGTATTGTCACATTCTGGAAATCATATGTATATCCATTGTTATATAAACGTACAGAGGATTAAATAAAAATGCATTTCTTGAATTGTTTATTTAATAAGAGAATCTTGTAAGTTGAATAAATAAACCACATGCTTTTGTCAATACATCATCAAGATCTTTGACCAAATTTAAGTTAAGACAAGCATGTGGTCTTATCATATTAAATTCCCGTAAACGTCTAATCACCCGCTCAATGTGAATTCTTAAACTGGCTATTTGTTTGGTTTCCTTGGCTTCACTTTTAGACAGTTTAGCTCCAGATGCGACACTTGGAGATCGAACTAATAGCACTCCACTCTTAAGCAAATACACTTCAACATGTTTGAACCCTGTGTCAGCCATCACACATATACCCTGTTGCAAACACTTAATAAAGTCACAGGATTCTACTAAACATGTGTCCGTTATTCGCCCTCCATAACCAGGCGAAATATAATTTACCAAACCATTTGGTGTGCATGAAACAAGATACTTAATTGTATTGGCTTATTGGCCTGACCATGAAAGAGCTTGATTCAATGCCTTTGAAGGCTTTTGTACTTCAATCTCCATGCAATCTATAATGCAGCTTATTTTATTATATTTATGCCTAAAAGCCATGGGCAAATTTCTTTTAATCATTTTGCTGTTTAATTTTACTATGAAAGGACCTATTACACTTGCTAATATAGGTATATTTTAAAAAAATATTTTGCTTGCATAAGTTGTATCCATGCCAAAGTCATTAGTGACGTCACGGAATGAATTATTTAATCTAATTTTTCTATTTAGTTAGTACACAAGATAGTGTACTTCTACTATCACATGTCGGGGGTTTACTCCCTCTTATTTGATAATTTTGACACAGTAAAATATGGTTTGATGGAATATTAGTCTGCTCTTGAATCAAATTAATTAAATAGTAGCCGGTTTTAAGAATGCCAATATAAGAACGTGGATTCTTTGCAATTTCTTTCAATGTACATTCTAAACTTCTTAAAGCATCTCGTTCTTTATCATCTTCTATCATCTCACTTTAGTCAGAAGCAGATTCCATTTCAAGAGAATTTTTTGAAGGTGATGGTTGAAGGTGATGATTCTGAGTGTTATAGTGGAAGTATAAGAAATATCACTATCTGATTGTTTTTCTTTTTTTTTAAATTCTTCTTATTACGCTTACACTGTCTCTTCATTGGTTGCTATTAACGTAATGATCGATTTTAAATGGAGATGTAGAGACAGAATGCAGGTCCGGCCTCAACGGTGATGTCATCTGATTTACCATTATGATTGCTGTTTGTTTAGCTTTACTACTGAATGAGTTTTGTCATATGAACTTGAATGGATTTATCTATCATTTTTGATATTACTTCTTGAGCTTCTTGAACATTGTGCTGGACTGTAAAAAAATGTCTTATTCAATTATATATAATAAATAATACAGAATAAACAATAAATTATAAAATAAAGTTGATAAAATGATCATAAAACCTCTTTTAGATGCACATTTTTTCAACCTCATACATACTACATAATCTTGAAAATATGTACCTGAACTTGTGGATGCAACTTCTTCAAAATCAAAATGTTCTGTAACCATACTACTTTCTTCTAATTGTTTTTAACATTCTTTAAGAAGCATCATCTTTCGTTTCTTAAGTATATAAGGTCGTTCTGTAGTGTTAGTTGTTCTTGTTTTTCGATCTGGTTGGCATTCAAATCTTTTGGTAATACATCCTCGTTTCATGCGTACTTGTGACACTGACCCCATCAAATGATACTGCAAATAATTTTCCATCATTTGGCAGCTGAAAGGAGAATAAGTAGTTAATTGAGATTGACAACAAGACCAAAACAAACATAACCTCAATAATTTGTTTATTTTCAAACACACAAGTATTTCATCATTAACAATGATTTTGAGTTACACAACTATCAATCTATAGTAAATACTTACATCAAAGTGGTCTTCACAAAAATAAATTGTAGATGTCGTAGTTATATCTCTTGGGTTTCGTCGTGCTAGCTTTAGCTACTTACCTCTCACAATTTTTTCCTTTGGAACATGCACAATTAAATTTTGAGGTCATATGATATATATATATATATATATATATATATATATATATATATATATATATATATATATATATATGTATTTTTGCACAGACCAACCGAACAGGACTTGTACAATTTGGAATTCATTTTACTTTGTTGACTTCCTTTGTTGATCATAGACACAATGCAATGTTTACCGGATGGTGACGTCACGTATAGTCGCCATGACATCTGCGAGCGTTTAGGTAGATGAAAATGCAATTATTTGCGTAAAAACTTAATTTATTACTAAAAATAATGCTATTTTCGGTAATACTAGACGTGTACCTACATTATAGAAGGTTATTTCAAAATCTGTCATCATGCCTGTTGTTGGTCGACGCGGTCCTCAAAATATATGTATCGACAGGCTCAAACCAGCATACACTTTGCGAGACGAAGAAGACAGCGAAACATCTGACACAACTACCCCAGAAAATCCCGCGGTTAATTCCTATAATCTGTCCGTAAAAAACTTAGTGGCGTTGGTGACGTTTTTATAAATTTGGTGCATGCGCATTACAATTTCGGACATGCGCATTACAATGGGAGAAAGAGGCGTAGTGAAAATAAGTTGAATATATTTTGTGACGAGTAATAAAATATATTAAAATATATCTAGACAGACAATCATAGATTGTGAGATATCATATATTTCCTACAAAACGCCACGTTTATTCTTGCCCGTTTATATCAAAGAAGATCCGATCCTCTTTGCTTTTATATGAAAAACTGTAACTATGGCAACATATATATTATTTTAAGCGTCGTATTGAATTTGCATGCAAACAGCTACGGTACAATGTCTCGTGTAGATTTTATTGGTGGTTTTACCTTGGTTAGATTAGGTTGTCCGCCGCGAAGAGGGAAGATAAATCAAGACAACATACGCGCGGCAGCGCGAACTCTCGGTCCAATGTAGGACAAAGTGACAAGGACCGTTGTTTTTTCCTTGGTTAGATTAGGTTGTCCGCCGCGAAGCGGGAAGATAAATAAAGACAACATACGCGCGGCAGCGCGAACTCTCCGTCCAATGTAGGACAAAGTGACAAGCACCGTTGGTTTTACCTTGGTTAGATTAGGTTGTCCGCCGCGAAGCGGGAAGATAAATCAAGACAACATACGCGCGGCAGCGCGAACTCTCGGTCCAATGTAGGACAAAGTGACAAGGACCGTTGGTTTTTCCTTGGTCAGATTAGGTTGTCCGCCGCGAAGCGGGAAGATAAATAAAGACAACATACGCGCGGCAGCGCGAACTCTCCGTCCAATGTAGGACAAAGTGACAAGGACCGTTGGTTTTACCTTGGTTAGATTAGGTTGTCCGCCGCGAAGCGGGAAGATAAATCAAGACAACATACGCGCGGCAGCGCGAACTCTCGGTCCTATGTAGGACAAAGTGACAAGGACCGTTGGTTTTTTATTAAAATTAATTTATCAATACAAAATTCCATTTTAAAATTATTACAAATTTACTACTTGTGAAACTTCTACTTTTAAAAATGTTGGGGTTATAACCGTTATTTTTCTATAGTGTGTTCCCGCGCAACGCCACTGAGCTGCCATGTTAATTGTATTTTCTGTCAAATACTAGACGGACAGATTATAGGAATTAACCAATCCCGCAGCATCCATTCCTAATCCGACAACAGTCATTCGGGAAACTCCGAAGACACGTTCTGGTAGAACCGTTCGTTTTCCACCAAGACCAAGAGGAGTATGTGGTGGTGCCACTGGGACGCGAAGCTAAGTTGGCAACCATGAACATTGATTTTTTAACAGTTAGTGATTTTTTAGTTTGGTTAACGATGTGAGGTTAGAGAACACAAGTTGATTATAATCGTTGTAAATATTTAACTTATAATATAAATAGATATATAAATATATTGTCATTAAAAACAGTTCGTTCATTAAGTGATTAAAAACCTTCTGACACGGACTCATAATGCCATTTTATGGCATTTCTAAATAAAAAAATCGCCATTACATTTCCATAAAATTTTATGGTGGTTGGTTACACTGATAATTGACACGTGAAATTAATGTAAAGGTTATAATTAAAATGGGTGAAAAAATATCTTGTACTCCACTAGAATTGAAAGAAATAACTACAAATACAGTGAATAAATTGTTGCCAAATAAATCGCGAGCAAGATATGAAAAAGAATACTGCAAATGTAAGTGGGTGTAAAGTGGGAGCAGTGTAATCTAAGTAAAGTTACAGTGGTTTCGAAAAATGTTTTACTTGCTTACTTCGAATTACAACATAAGAGGTATGTATATACCATCAAGTTTATGGACGTTATATTCTATGTTGAGATCCTGTTTATCTATACATAAGGATGTAGATATATCCAAATATTGTAAATTGCAGACCTTATTGAAACGGATATCTCAGGGCTATGCATCTAAAAAGTCGAAGATTTTAGAAGAAGATATTCTTAAATTTATAAGGGTCGCGGATGATAAGTCTTATCTGGCTATAAAGGTGGATAAATTTGTATGTATATATCGAAGAAGTAGTGAGACACATTTGGCCAACCATGGTGGTGATTTGTTGACAGTAAAAAAATCATGGTGGATGGAAGTCTACTACTGTTGCAGATGAGTATGTTGACGCTTCGTTAAAATAAAAGATTGAAATATCTAAAATGCTTGGGTCTGAGCAAGCAAATATCAACTTACCTGAATGTTCTTCTAGTGCCCCACATTTGCAATTTGATAGCAACAGTAGTAGTAGCACTGTATATAATGTCTCTGGTGTGAGTGTTACTGCTCAAGAATCCAATGTTACTATAAATATTTTTAATACTTGTACCATTGAAAAGAATTTAAAATAAATATGTGTTATATCATTTATTACCATTAATTAATTAAATTAGTGTATTCACGATTTCCACACATCTTCTTCAAGTGCCATATCCTCTTAGATCATAGCTATCATCATAGCTATTTTCACTTTAGATGTTGTAGCTCTAAACAACTCAACGGAACTATAGTTGTACCATTTTCTTAGGTTATTTAACCAGGAAATGCGTCTTCTACATCTTACTTTCATCTTACTTATATTCAAAAGTGTGCCCTCTTTCTTGAAAGCAAAATCCCTTTGTTTTTAACACAATTTTTAACTTTGGTTAACTTTTAAGTTAACTTTTTGTTTTTTTCGATATAAATTTCTCTCTATATAAACTTTATACCATTCAAAAAATTCATAATTTCAACGAGCAAATTTTTGTTGTAATTCCACACATCACATAACCTCAAAACTATCTCGCCGAAAATTTGACATCATTGACAGCTCTGAATGTATGTGCCAACTTTGAATAAATTAACTAACTAAAAAAATTACAGCACTCGGCGAGCCATTACTGCACGCATATGAGTGCTTTAATGAGTCCATTACAGACGCAAAATAGAAAGAGAAATATAAAGAAGATTGATAATAATAAAGTATGGATTATTCAAGGACCTACTCTGTCTAAGCAACGTACGTTGGTAAAAAAATAACAATATCCAATCGTTTAGTTTTCAGTCTTGATTAATTTACTTCGCTCACACGTGTCTGTCCGTTCTCTTTGACACCACGGTGCAAACTCTATCGAAACTTTGCAGGAGCTTAGTAGACCTTGTAAGATAGATTGATATATCTATGTTCATACATACAATTTGAAACTAGTAGGTATTTTCTATTCGTTACACCTATGTAAGTATAACTAATTATACTTCTTCACATAGCGGTCCCCCGACGAGGCGACGCTCATCATCAAAATATTAATAGGTACTTTTAATGAAGTTAAAAGAGCAAGAGAGAAATTTTATTTTTTTTTACATTTTTATGTCGGGTTGTTTTTGATGTTCTTTTGTGTCGGGGTTTACAGACTTTATTGTTTATTCTAATAAATTTGCAAAAAATACTGCTTTACAAGTTTTGTGATTATATTGAATAAAGTTTTCATATTATTGAACTCTTTGCTCACTGTTCTTGGTTTTAATTTTCTATCGTTGTAGTTGTAGTTAGTATCGCTGTAGCTGTAGTTGGTATTTTTGTTGTTCTAGTTGGTTTCTATGTAGTTGTAGTTTCTTTGCTAGCTTCTGTTTCTGGTTTAGTTTTGAATGTTATATCGTCGTCTATAAACTCAAATACCCAAAATATATCACAAAAAATATTCATAATTGATAATGAACCATTCTGTTCGCATAGTTCAGTATAAATCTAAATAAAAATTTCATGTATAAAACATTTGTAAGACAATAAACAAATTTACTAACCGCAAAACTTTTTCCATTTGATAAGGACAAAATTAAAAATCCCAGGAAAATTAAATTCATATTGACGATGAAATTACTTCAAAATACTGTAAACATAAATCTGCTCTTTTTTACACTTCGTCAAATTCCCTTGATTGGAATATTCACAATTTAACACTTAAAATGAATCAACAAGATTAAAAATGAAATTACTCTGAAATGTTTGAAAGGCGTCAAGTTTTGGCCAGAAATGCCAATCGAATCCGGATGATCGAATTTATATGGAATAGATTTCGTTATCTTAAACTATTAAAATATAATTGATCTAATAACAATATTTTACAGGTATTGTTTAACCGGTATTGTTGACCACAAATGCTATAATGTTTATCGTAAGATTTCGATAAAGTTTTATTACTCAAATTATATAAATTACGTAAATTTACATTTTAAATTATAACTAATTACAAAAAAAACTACAACAAAAAAAAGGAAAGAAAGCTATGGTTTTCCCAAACCAATATTGTTTTCCCAAACCAATATTGTTTTCCCATTTTGTTGCTTGTTTCTGTTGAATAAGACAGACAAGACAGACAAGACAGACAAGACAGACAAGCCAGACAAGACAGACAAGACAGACAAGACAGACAAGACAGACAAGACAGACAAGACAGACAAGACAGACAAGACAGACAAGACAGACAAGACAGACAAGACAGACAAGACAGACAAGACAGACAAGACAGACAAGACAGACAAGACAGACAAGACAGACAAGACAGACAAGACAGACAAGACAGACAAGACAGACAAGACAGACAAGACAGACAAGACAGACAAGACAGACAAGACAGACAAGACAGACAAGACAGACAAGACAGACAAGACAGACAAGACAGACAAGACAGACAAGACAGACAAGACAGACAAGACAGACAAGACAGACAAGACAGACAAGACAGACAAGACAGACAAGACAGACAAGACAGACAAGACAGACAAGACAGACAAGACAGACAAGACAGACAAGACAGACAAGACAGACAAGACAGACAAGACAGACAAGACAGACAAGACAGACAAGACAGACAAGACAGACAAGACAGACAAGACAGACAAGACAGACAAGACAGACAAGACAGACAAGACAGACAAGACAGACAAGACAGACAAGACAGACAAGACAGACAAGACAGACAAGACAGACAAGACAGACAAGACAGACAAGACAGACAAGACAGACAAGACAGACAAGACAGACAAGACAGACAAGACAGACAAGACAGACAAGACAGACAAGACAGACAAGACAGACAAGACAGACAAGACAGACAAGACAGACAAGACAGACAAGACAGACAAGACAGACAAGACAGACAAGACAGACAAGACAGACAAGACAGACAAGACAGACAAGACAGACAAGACAGACAAGACAGACAAGACAGACAAGACAGACAAGACAGACAAGACAGACAAGACAGACAAGACAGACAAGACAGACAAGACAGACAAGACAGACAAGACAGACAAGACAGACAAGACAGACAAGACAGACAAGACAGACAAGACAGACAAGACAGACAAGACAGACAAGACAGACAAGACAGACAAGACAGACAAGACAGACAAGACAGACAAGACAGACAAGACAGACAAGACAGACAAGACAGACAAGACAGACAAGACAGACAAGACAGACAAGACAGACAAGACAGACAAGACAGACAAGACAGACAAGACAGACAAGACAGACAAGACAGACAAGACAGACAAGACAGACAAGACAGACAAGACAGACAAGACAGACAAGACAGACAAGACAGACAAGACAGACAAGACAGACAAGACAGACAAGACAGACAAGACAGACAAGACAGACAAGACAGACAAGACAGACAAGACAGACAAGACAGACAAGACAGACAAGACAGACAAGACAGACAAGACAGACAAGACAGACAAGACAGACAAGACAGACAAGACAGACAAGACAGACAAGACAGACAAGACAGACAAGACAGACAAGACAGACAAGACAGACAAGACAGACAAGACAGACAAGACAGACAAGACAGACAAGACAGACAAGACAGACAAGACAGACAAGACAGACAAGACAGACAAGACAGACAAGACAGACAAGACAGACAAGACAGACAAGACAGACAAGACAGACAAGACAGACAAGACAGACAAGACAGACAAGACAGACAAGACAGACAAGACAGACAAGACAGACAAGACAGACAAGACAGACAAGACAGACAAGACAGACAAGACAGACAAGACAGACAAGACAGACAAGACAGACAAGACAGACAAGACAGACAAGACAGACAAGACAGACAAGACAGACAAGACAGACAAGACAGACAAGACAGACAAGACAGACAAGACAGACAAGACAGACAAGACAGACAAGACAGACAAGACAGACAAGACAGACAAGACAGACAAGACAGACAAGACAGACAAGACAGACAAGACAGACAAGACAGACAAGACAGACAAGACAGACAAGACAGACAAGACAGACAAGACAGACAGACAGACAGACAGACAAGACAGACAAGACAGACAAGACAGACAAGACAGACAAGACAGACAAGACAGACAAGACAGACAAGACAGACAAGACAGACAAGACAGACAAGACAGACAAGACAGACAAGACAGACAAGACAGACAAGACAGACAAGACAGACAAGACAGACAAGACAGACAAGACAGACAAGACAGACAAGACAGACAAGACAGACAAGACAGACAAGACAGACAAGACAGACAAGACAGACAAGACAGACAAGACAGACAAGACAGACAAGACAGACAAGACAGACAAGACAGACAAGACAGACAAGACAGACAAGACAGACAAGACAGACAAGACAGACAAGACAGACAAGACAGACAAGACAGACAAGACAGACAAGACAGACAAGACAGACAAGACAGACAAGACAGACAAGACAGACAAGACAGACAAGACAGACAAGACAGACAAGACAGACAAGACAGACAAGACAGACAAGACAGACAAGACAGACAAGACAGACAAGACAGACAAGACAGACAAGACAGACAAGACAGACAAGACAGACAAGACAGACAAGACAGACAAGACAGACAAGACAGACAAGACAGACAAGACAGACAAGACAGACAAGACAGACAAGACAGACAAGACAGACAAGACAGACAAGACAGACAAGACAGACAAGACAGACAAGACAGACAAGACAGACAAGACAGACAAGACAGACAAGACAGACAAGACAGACAAGACAGACAAGACAGACAAGACAGACAAGACAGACAAGACAGACAAGACAGACAAGACAGACAAGACAGACAAGACAGACAAGACAGACAAGACAGACAAGACAGACAAGACAGACAAGACAGACAAGACAGACAAGACAGACAAGACAGACAAGACAGACAAGACAGACAAGACAGACAAGACAGACAAGACAGACAAGACAGACAAGACAGACAAGACAGACAAGACAGACAAGACAGACAAGACAGACAAGACAGACAAGACAGACAAGACAGACAAGACAGACAAGACAGACAAGACAGACAAGACAGACAAGACAGACAAGACAGACAAGACAGACAAGACAGACAAGACAGACAAGACAGACAAGACAGACAAGACAGACAAGACAGACAAGACAGACAAGACAGACAAGACAGACAAGACAGACAAGACAGACAAGACAGACAAGACAGACAAGACAGACAAGACAGACAAGACAGACAAGACAGACAAGACAGACAAGACAGACAAGACAGACAAGACAGACAAGACAGACAAGACAGACAAGACAGACAAGACAGACAAGACAGACAAGACAGACAAGACAGACAAGACAGACAAGACAGACAAGACAGACAAGACAGACAAGACAGACAAGACAGACAAGACAGACAAGACAGACAAGACAGACAAGACAGACAAGACAGACAAGACAGACAAGACAGACAAGACAGACAAGACAGACAAGACAGACAAGACAGACCAGACAGACCAGACAGACGAGACAGACGAGACAGACGAGACAGACGAGACAGACGAGACAGACGAGACAGACGAGACAGACGAGACAGACGAGACAGACGAGACAGACGAGACAGACGAGACAGACGAGACAGACGAGACAGACGAGACAGACGAGACAGACGAGACAGACGAGACAGACGAGACAGACGAGACAGACGAGACAGACGAGACAGACGAGACAGACGAGACAGACGAGACAGACGAGACAGACGAGACAGACGAGACAGACGAGACAGACGAGACAGACGAGACAGACGAGACAGACGAGACAGACGAGACAGACGAGACAGACGAGACAGACGAGACAGACGAGACAGACGAGACAGACGAGACAGACGAGACAGACGAGACAGACGAGACAGACGAGACAGACGAGACAGACGAGACAGACGAGACAGACGAGACAGACGAGACAGACGAGACAGACGAGACAGACGAGACAGACGAGACAGACGAGACAGACGAGACAGACGAGACAGACGAGACAGACGAGACAGACGAGACAGACGAGACAGACGAGACAGACGAGACAGACGAGACAGACGAGACAGACGAGACAGACGAGACAGACGAGACAGACGAGACAGACGAGACAGACGAGACAGACGAGACAGACGAGACAGACGAGACAGACGAGACAGACGAGACAGACGAGACAGACGAGACAGACGAGACAGACGAGACAGACGAGACAGACGAGACAGACGAGACAGACGAGACAGACGAGACAGACGAGACAGACGAGACAGACGAGACAGACGAGACAGACGAGACAGACGAGACAGACGAGACAGACGAGACAGACGAGACAGACGAGACAGACGAGACAGACGAGACAGACGAGACAGACGAGACAGACGAGACAGACGAGACAGACGAGACAGACGAGACAGACGAGACAGACGAGACAGACGAGACAGACGAGACAGACGAGACAGACGAGACAGACGAGACAGACGAGACAGACGAGACAGACGAGACAGACGAGACAGACGAGACAGACGAGACAGACGAGACAGACGAGACAGACGAGACAGACGAGACAGACGAGACAGACGAGACAGACGAGACAGACGAGACAGACGAGACAGACGAGACAGACGAGACAGACGAGACAGACGAGACAGACGAGACAGACGAGACAGACGAGACAGACGAGACAGACGAGACAGACGAGACAGACGAGACAGACGAGACAGACGAGACAGACGAGACAGACGAGACAGACGAGACAGACGAGACAGACGAGACAGACGAGACAGACGAGACAGACGAGACAGACGAGACAGACGAGACAGACGAGACAGACGAGACAGACGAGACAGACGAGACAGACAAGACAGACAAGACAGACAAGACAGACAAGACAGACAAGACAGACAAGACAGACAAGACAGACAATACAGACAAGACAGACAAGACAGACAAGACAGACAAGGCAGACAAGACAGACAAGACAGACAAGACAGACAAGACAGACAAGACAGACAAGACAGACAAGACAGACAAGACAGACAAGACAGACAAGACAGACAAGACAGACAAGACAGACAAGACAGACAAGACAGACAAGACAGACAAGACAGACAAGACAGACAAGACAGACAAGACCGACAAGACCGACAAGACCGACAAGACCGACAAGACCGACAAGACAGACAAGACAGACAAGACAGACAAGACAGACAAGACAGACAAGACAGACAAGACAGACAAGACAGACAAGACAGACAAGACAGACAAGACAGACAAGACAGTGAAGACAGTGAAGACAGTGAAGACAGTGAAGACAGTGAAGACAGTGAAGACAGTGAAGACAGTGAAGACAGTGAAGACAGTGAAGACAGTGAAGACAGACAAGACAGACAAGACAGACAAGACAGACAAGACAGACAAGACAGACAAGACAGACAAGACAGACAAGACAGACAAGACAGACAAGACAGACAAGACAGACAAGACAGACAAGACAGACAAGACAGACAAGACAGACAAGACAGACAAGACAGACAAGACAGACAAGACAGACAAGACAGACAAGACAGACAAGACAGACAAGACAGACAAGACAGACAAGACAGACAAGACAGACAAGACAGACAAGACAGACAAGACAGACAAGACAGACAAGACAGACAAGACAGACAAGACAGACAAGACAGACAAGACAGACAAGACAGACAAGACAGACAAGACAGACAAGACAGACAAGACAGACAAGACAGACAAGACAGACAAGACAGACAAGACAGACAAGACAGACAAGACAGACAAGACAGACAAGACAGACAAGACAGACAAGACAGACAAGACAGACAAGACAGACAAGACAGACAAGACAGACAAGACAGACAAGACAGACAAGACAGACAAGACAGACAAGACAGACAAGACAGACAAGACAGACAAGACAGACAAGACAGACAAGACAGACAAGACAGACAAGACAGACAAGACAGACAAGACAGACAAGACAGACAAGACAGACAAGACAGACAAGACAGACAAGACAGACAAGACAGACAAGACAGACAAGACAGACAAGACAGACAAGACAGACAAGACAGACAAGACAGACAAGACAGACAAGACAGACAAGACAGACAAGACAGACAAGACAGACAAGACAGACAAGACAGACAAGACAGACAAGACAGACAAGACAGACAAGACAGACAAGACAGACAAGACAGACAAGACAGACAAGACAGACAAGACAGACAAGACAGACAAGACAGACAAGACAGACAAGACAGACAAGACAGACAAGACAGACAAGACAGACAAGACAGACAAGACAGACAAGACAGACAAGACAGACAAGACAGACAAGACAGACAAGACAGACAAGACAGACAAGACAGACAAGACAGACAAGACAGACAAGACAGACAAGACAGACAAGACAGACAAGACAGACAAGACAGACAAGACAGACAAGACAGACAAGACAGACAAGACAGACAAGACAGACAAGACAGACAAGACAGACAAGACAGACAAGACAGACAAGACAGACAAGACAGACAAGACAGACAAGACAGACAAGACAGACAAGACAGACAAGACAGACAAGACAGACAAGACAGACAAGACAGACAAGACAGACAAGACAGACAAGACAGACAAGACAGACAAGACAGACAAGACAGACAAGACAGACAAGACAGACAAGACAGACAAGACAGACAAGACAGACAAGACAGACAAGACAGACAAGACAGACAAGACAGACAAGACAGACAAGACAGACAAGACAGACAAGACAGACAAGACAGACAAGACAGACAAGACAGACAAGACAGACAAGACAGACAAGACAGACAAGACAGACAAGACAGACAAGACAGACAAGACAGACAAGACAGACAAGACAGACAAGACAGACAAGACAGACAAGACAGACAAGACAGACAAGACAGACAAGACAGACAAGACAGACATGACAGACAAGACAGACAAGACAGACAAGACAGACAAGACAGACAAGACAGACAAGACAGACAAGACAGACAAGACAGACAAGACAGACAAGACAGACAAGACAGACAAGACAGACAAGACAGACAAGACAGACAAGACAGACAAGACAGACAAGACAGACAAGACAGACAAGACAGACAAGACAGACAAGACAGACAAGACAGACAAGACAGACAAGACAGACAAGACAGACAAGACAGACAAGACAGACAAGACAGACAAGACAGACAAGACAGACAAGACAGACAAGACAGACAAGACAGACAAGACAGACAAGACAGACAAGACAGACAAGACAGACAAGACAGACAAGACAGACAAGACAGACAAGACAGACAAGACAGACAAGACAGACAAGACAGACAAGACAGACAAGACAGACAAGACAGACAAGACAGACAAGACAGACAAGACAGACAAGACAGACAAGACAGACAAGACAGACAAGACAGACAAGACAGACAAGACAGACAAGACAGACAAGACAGACAAGACAGACAAGACAGACAAGACAGACAAGACAGACAAGACAGACAAGACAGACAAGACAGACAAGACAGACAAGACAGACAAGACAGACAAGACAGACAAGACAGACAAGACAGACAAGACAGACAAGACAGACAAGACAGACAAGACAGACAAGACAGACAAGACAGACAAGACAGACAAGACAGACAAGACAGACAAGACAGACAAGACAGACAAGACAGACAAGACAGACAAGACAGACAAGACAGACAAGACAGACAAGACAGACAAGACAGACAAGACAGACAAGACAGACAAGACAGACAAGACAGACAAGACAGACAAGACAGACAAGACAGACAAGACAGACAAGACAGACAAGACAGACAAGACAGACAAGACAGACAAGACAGACAAGACAGACAAGACAGACAAGACAGACAAGACAGACAAGACAGACAAGACAGACAAGACAGACAAGACAGACAAGACAGACAAGACAGACAAGACAGACAAGACAGACAAGACAGACAAGACAGACAAGACAGACAAGACAGACAAGACAGACAAGACAGACAAGACAGACAAGACAGACAAGACAGACAAGACAGACAAGACAGACAAGACAGACAAGACAGACAAGACAGACAAGACAGACAAGACAGACAAGACAGACAAGACAGACAAGACAGACAAGACAGACAAGACAGACAAGACAGACAAGACAGACAAGACAGACAAGACAGACAAGACAGACAAGACAGACAAGACAGACAAGACAGACAAGACAGACAAGACAGACAAGACAGACAAGACAGACAAGACAGACAAGACAGACAAGACAGACAAGACAGACAAGACAGACAAGACAGACAAGACAGACAAGACAGACAAGACAGACAAGACAGACAAGACAGACAAGACAGACAAGACAGACAAGACAGACAAGACAGACAAGACAGACAAGACAGACAAGACAGACAAGACAGACAAGACAGACAAGACAGACAAGACAGACAAGACAGACAAGACAGACAAGACAGACAAGACAGACAAGACAGACAAGACAGACAAGACAGACAAGACAGACAAGACAGACAAGACAGACAAGACAGACAAGACAGACAAGACAGACAAGACAGACAAGACAGACAAGACAGACAAGACAGACAAGACAGACAAGACAGACAAGACAGACAAGACAGACAAGACAGACAAGACAGACAAGACAGACAAGACAGACAAGACAGACAAGACAGACAAGACAGACAAGACAGACAAGACAGACAAGACAGACAAGACAGACAAGACAGACAAGACAGACAAGACAGACAAGACAGACAAGACAGACAAGACAGACAAGACAGACAAGACAGACAAGACAGACAAGACAGACAAGACAGACAAGACAGACAAGACAGACAAGACAGACAAGACAGACAAGACAGACAAGACAGACAAGACAGACAAGACAGACAAGACAGACAAGACAGACAAGACAGACAAGACAGACAAGACAGACAAGACAGACAAGACAGACAAGACAGACAAGACAGACAAGACAGACAAGACAGACAAGACAGACAAGACAGACAAGACAGACAAGACAGACAAGACAGACAAGACAGACAAGACAGACAAGACAGACAAGACAGACAAGACAGACAAGACAGACAAGACAGACAAGACCGACAAGACCGACAAGACAGACAAGACAGACAAGACAGACAAGACAGACAAGACAGACAAGACAGACAAGACAGACAAGACAGACAAGACAGACAAGACAGACAAGACAGACAAGACAGACAAGACAGACAAGACAGACAAGACAGACAAGACAGACAAGACAGACAAGACAGACAAGACAGACAAGACAGACAAGACAGACAAGACAGACAAGACAGACAAGACAGACAAGACAGACAAGACAGACAAGACAGACAAGACAGACAAGACAGACAAGACAGACAAGACAGACAAGACAGACAAGACAGACAAGACAGACAAGACAGACAAGACAGACAAGACAGACAATACAGACAAGACAGACAAGACAGACAAGACAGACAAGACAGACAAGACAGACAAGACAGACAAGACAGACAAGACAGACAAGACAGACAAGACAGACAAGACAGACAAGACAGACAAGACAGACAAGACAGACAAGACAGACAAGACAGACAAGACAGACAAGACAGACAAGACAGACAAGACAGACAAGACAGACAAGACAGACAAGACAGACAAGACAGACAAGACAGACAAGACAGACAAGACAGACAAGACAGACAAGACAGACAAGACAGACAAGACAGACAAGACAGACAAGACAGACAAGACAGACAAGACAGACAAGACAGACAAGACAGACAAGACAGACAAGACAGACAAGACAGACAAGACAGACAAGACAGACAAGACAGACAAGACAGACAAGACAGACAAGACAGACAAGACAGACAAGACAGACAAGACAGACAAGACAGACAAGACAGACAAGACAGACAAGACAGACAAGACAGACAAGACAGACAAGACAGACAAGACAGACAAGACAGACAAGACAGACAAGACAGACAAGACAGACAAGACAGACAAGACAGACAAGACAGACAAGACAGACAAGACAGACAAGACAGACAAGACAGACAAGACAGACAAGACAGACAAGACAGACAAGACAGACAAGACAGACAAGACAGACAAGACAGACAAGACAGACAAGACAGACAAGACAGACAAGACAGACAAGACAGACAAGACAGACAAGACAGACAAGACAGACAAGACAGACAAGACAGACAAGACAGACAAGACAGACAAGACAGACAAGACAGACAAGACAGACAAGACAGACAAGACCGACAAGACCGACAAGACCGACAAGACCGACAAGACCGACAAGACCGACAAGACCGACAAGACCGACAAGACCGACAAGACCGACAAGACCGACAAGACCGACAAGACCGACAAGACCGACAAGACCGACAAGACCGACAAGACCGACAAGACCGACAAGACCGACAAGACCGACAAGACCGACAAGACCGACAAGACCGACAAGACCGACAAGACCGACAAGACCGACAAGACCGACAAGACCGACAAGACCGACAAGACCGACAAGACCGACAAGACCGACAAGACCGACAAGACCGACAAGACCGACAAGACCGACAAGACCGACAAGACCGACAAGACCGACAAGACCGACAAGACCGACAAGACCGACAAGACCGACAAGACCGACAAGACCGACAAGACCGACAAGACCGACAAGACCGACAAGACCGACAAGACCGACAAGACCGACAAGACCGACAAGACCGACAAGACCGACAAGACCGACAAGACCGACAAGACCGACAAGACCGACAAGACCGACAAGACCGACAAGACCGACAAGACCGACAAGACCGACAAGACCGACAAGACCGACAAGACCGACAAGACCGACAAGACCGACAAGACCGACAAGACCGACAAGACCGACAAGACCGACAAGACCGACAAGACCGACAAGACCGACAAGACCGACAAGACCGACAAGACCGACAAGACCGACAAGACCGACAAGACCGACAAGACCGACAAGACCGACAAGACCGACAAGACCGACAAGACCGACAAGACCGACAAGACCGACAAGACCGACAAGACAGACAAGACAGACAAGACAGACAAGACCGACAAGACAGACAAGACAGACAAGACAGACAAGACAGACAAGACAGACAAGACAGACAAGACAGACAAGACAGACAAGACAGACAAGACAGACAAGACAGACAAGACAGACAAGACAGACAAGACAGACAAGACAGACAAGACAGACAAGACAGACAAGACAGACAAGACAGACAAGACAGACAAGACAGACAAGACAGACAAGACAGACAAGACAGACAAGACAGACAAGACAGACAAGACAGACAAGACAGACAAGACAGACAAGACAGACAAGACAGACAAGACAGACAAGACAGACAAGACAGACAAGACAGACAAGACAGACAAGACAGACAAGACAGACAAGACAGACAAGACAGACAAGACAGACAAGACAGACAAGACAGACAAGACAGACAAGACAGACAAGACAGACAAGACAGACAAGACAGACAAGACAGACAAGACAGACAAGACAGACAAGACAGACAAGACAGACAAGACAGACAAGACAGACAAGACAGACAAGACAGACAAGACAGACAAGACAGACAAGACAGACAAGACAGACAAGACAGACAAGACAGACAAGACAGACAAGACAGACAAGACAGACAAGACAGACAAGACAGACAAGACAGACAAGACAGACAAGACAGACAAGACAGACAAGACAGACAAGACAGACAAGACAGACAAGACAGACAAGACAGACAAGACAGACAAGACAGACAAGACAGACAAGACAGACAAGACAGACAAGACAGACAAGACAGACAAGACAGACAAGACAGACAAGACAGACAAGACAGACAAGACAGACAAGACAGACAAGACAGACAAGACAGACAAGACAGACAAGACAGACAAGACAGACAAGACAGACAAGACAGACAAGACAGACAAGACAGACAAGACAGACAAGACAGACAAGACAGACAAGACAGACAAGACAGACAAGACAGACAAGACAGACAAGACAGACAAGACAGACAAGACAGACAAGACAGACAAGACAGACAAGACAGACAAGACAGACAAGACAGACAAGACAGACAAGACAGACAAGACAGACAAGACAGACAAGACAGACAAGACAGACAAGACAGACAAGACAGACAAGACAGACAAGACAGACAAGACAGACAAGACAGACAAGACAGACAAGACAGACAAGACAGACAAGACAGACAAGACAGACAAGACAGACAAGACAGACAAGACAGACAAGACAGACAAGACAGACAAGACAGACAAGACAGACAAGACAGACAAGACAGACAAGACAGACAAGACAGACAAGACAGACAAGACAGACAAGACAGACAAGACAGACAAGACAGACAAGACAGACAAGACAGACAAGACAGACAAGACAGACAAGACAGACAAGACAGACAAGACAGACAAGACAGACAAGACAGACAAGACAGACAAGACAGACAAGACAGACAAGACAGACAAGACAGACAAGACAGACAAGACAGACAAGACAGACAAGACAGACAAGACAGACAAGACAGACAAGACAGACAAGACAGACAAGACAGACAAGACAGACAAGACAGACAAGACAGACAAGACAGACAAGACAGACAAGACAGACAAGACAGACAAGACAGACAAGACAGACAAGACAGACAAGACAGACAAGACAGACAAGACAGACAAGACAGACAAGACAGACAAGACAGACAAGACAGACAAGACAGACAAGACAGACAAGACAGACAAGACAGACAAGACAGACAAGACAGACAAGACAGACAAGACAGACAAGACAGACAAGACAGACAAGACAGACAAGACAGACAAGACAGACAAGACAGACAAGACAGACAAGACAGACAAGACAGACAAGACAGACAAGACAGACAAGACAGACAAGACAGACAAGACAGACAAGACAGACAAGACAGACAAGACAGACAAGACAGACAAGACAGACAAGACAGACAAGACAGACAAGACAGACAAGACAGACAAGACAGACAAGACAGACAAGACAGACAAGACAGACAAGACAGACAAGACAGACAAGACAGACAAGACAGACAAGACAGACAAGACAGACAAGACAGACAAGACAGACAAGACAGACAAGACAGACAAGACAGACAAGACAGACAAGACAGACAAGACAGACAAGACAGACAAGACAGACAAGACAGACAAGACAGACAAGACAGACAAGACAGACAAGACAGACAAGACAGACAAGACAGACAAGACAGACAAGACAGACAAGACAGACAAGACAGACAAGACAGACAAGACAGACAAGACAGACAAGACAGACAAGACAGACAAGACAGCCAAGACAGACAAGACAGACAAGACAGACAAGACAGACAAGACAGACAAGACAGACAAGACAGACAAGACAGACAAGACAGACAAGACAGACAAGACAGACAAGACAGACAAGACAGACAAGACAGACAAGACAGACAAGACAGACAAGACAGACAAGACAGACAAGACAGACAAGACAGACAAGACAGACAAGACAGACAAGACAGACAAGACAGACAAGACAGACAAGACAGACAAGACAGACAAGACAGACAAGACAGACAAGACAGACAAGACAGACAAGACAGACAAGACAGACAAGACAGACAAGACAGACAAGACAGACAAGACAGACAAGACAGACAAGACAGACAAGACAGACAAGACAGACAAGACAGACAAGACAGACAAGACAGACAAGACAGACAAGACAGACAAGACAGACAAGACAGACAAGACAGACAAGACAGACAAGACAGACAAGACAGACAAGACAGACAAGACAGACAAGACAGACAAGACAGACAAGACAGACAAGACAGACAAGACAGACAAGACAGACAAGACAGACAAGACAGACAAGACAGACAAGACAGACAAGACAGACAAGACAGACAAGACAGACAAGACAGACAAGACAGACAAGACAGACAAGACAGACAAGACAGACAAGACAGACAAGACAGACAAGACAGACAAGACAGACAAGACAGACAAGACAGACAAGACAGACAAGACAGACAAGACAGACAAGACAGACAAGACAGACAAGACAGACAAGACAGACAAGACAGACAAGACAGACAAGACAGACAAGACAGACAAGACAGACAAGACAGACAAGACAGACAAGACAGACAAGACAGACAAGACAGACAAGACAGACAAGACAGACAAGACAGACAAGACAGACAAGACAGACAAGACAGACAAGACAGACAAGACAGACAAGACAGACAAGACAGACAAGACAGACAAGACAGACAAGACAGACAAGACAGACAAGACAGACAAGACAGACAAGACAGACAAGACAGACAAGACAGACAAGACAGACAAGACAGACAAGACAGACAAGACAGACAAGACAGACAAGACAGACAAGACAGACAAGACAGACAAGACAGACAAGACAGACAAGACAGACAAGACAGACAAGACAGACAAGACAGACAAGACAGACAAGACAGACAAGACAGACAAGACAGACAAGACAGACAAGACAGACAAGACAGACAAGACAGACAAGACAGACAAGACAGACAAGACAGACAAGACAGACAAGACAGACAAGACAGACAAGACAGACAAGACAGACAAGACAGACAAGACAGACAAGACAGACAAGACAGACAAGACAGACAAGACAGACAAGACAGACAAGACAGACAAGACAGACAAGACAGACAAGACAGACAAGACAGACAAGACAGACAAGACAGACAAGACAGACAAGACAGACAAGACAGACAAGACAGACAAGACAGACAAGACAGACAAGACAGACAAGACAGACAAGACAGACAAGACAGACAAGACAGACAAGACAGACAAGACAGACAAGACAGACAAGACAGACAAGACAGACAAGACAGACAAGACAGACAAGACAGACAAGACAGACAAGACAGACAAGACAGACAAGACAGACAAGACAGACAAGACAGACAAGACAGACAAGACAGACAAGACAGACAAGACAGACAAGACAGACAAGACAGACAAGACAGACAAGACAGACAAGACAGACAAGACAGACAAGACAGACAAGACAGACAAGACAGACAAGACAGACAAGACAGACAAGACAGACAAGACAGACAAGACAGACAAGACAGACAAGACAGACAAGACAGACAAGACAGACAAGACAGACAAGACAGACAAGACAGACAAGACAGACAAGACAGACAAGACAGACAAGACAGACAAGACAGACAAGACAGACAAGACAGACAAGACAGACAAGACAGACAAGACAGACAAGACAGACAAGACAGACAAGACAGACAAGACAGACAAGACAGACAAGACAGACAAGTCAGACAAGACAGACAAGACAGACAAGACAGACAAGACAGACAAGACAGACAAGACAGACAAGACAGACAAGACAGACAAGACAGACAAGACAGACAAGACAGACAAGACAGACAAGACAGACAAGACAGACAAGACAGACAAGACAGACAAGACAGACAAGACAGACAAGACAGACAAGACAGACAAGACAGACAAGACAGACAAGACAGACAAGACAGACAAGACAGACAAGACAGACAAGACAGACAAGACAGACAAGACAGACAAGACAGACAAGACAGACAAGACAGACAAGACAGACAAGACAGACAAGACAGACAAGACAGACAAGACAGACAAGACAGACAAGACAGACAAGACAGACAAGACAGACAAGACAGACAAGACAGACAAGACAGACAAGACAGACAAGACAGACAAGACAGACAAGACAGACAAGACAGACAAGACAGACAAGACAGACAAGACAGACAAGACAGACAAGACAGACAAGACAGACAAGACAGACAAGACAGACAAGACAGACAAGACAGACAAGACAGACAAGACAGACAAGACAGACAAGACAGACAAGACAGACAAGACAGACAAGACAGACAAGACAGACAAGACAGACAAGACAGACAAGACAGACAAGACAGACAAGACAGACAAGACAGACAAGACAGACAAGACAGACAAGACAGACAAGACAGACAAGACAGACAAGACAGACAAGACAGACAAGACAGACAAGACAGACAAGACAGACAAGACAGACAAGACAGACAAGACAGACAAGACAGACAAGACAGACAAGACAGACAAGACAGACAAGACAGACAAGACAGACAAGACAGACAAGACAGACAAGACAGACAAGACAGACAAGACAGACAAGACAGACAAGACAGACAAGACAGACAAGACAGACAAGACAGACAAGACAGACAAGACAGACAAGACAGACAAGACAGACAAGACAGACAAGACAGACAAGACAGACAAGACAGACAAGACAGACAAGACAGACAAGACAGACAAGACAGACAAGACAGACAAGACAGACAAGACAGACAAGACAGACAAGACAGACAAGACAGACAAGACAGACAAGACAGACAAGACAGACAAGACAGACAAGACAGACAAGACAGACAAGACAGACAAGACAGACAAGACAGACAAGACAGACAAGACAGACAAGACAGACAAGACAGACAAGACAGACAAGACAGACAAGACAGACAAGACAGACAAGACAGACAAGACAGACAAGACAGACAAGACAGACAAGACAGACAAGACAGACAAGACAGACAAGACAGACAAGACAGACAAGACAGACAAGACAGACAAGACAGACAAGACAGACAAGACAGACAAGACAGACAAGACAGACAAGACAGACAAGACAGACAAGACAGACAAGACAGACAAGACAGACAAGACAGACAAGACAGACAAGACAGACAAGACAGACAAGACAGACAAGACAGACAAGACAGACAAGACAGACAAGACAGACAAGACAGACAAGACAGACAAGACAGACAAGACAGACAAGACAGACAAGACAGACAAGACAGACAAGACAGACAAGACAGACAAGACAGACAAGACAGACAAGACAGACAAGACAGACAAGACAGACAAGACAGACAAGACAGACAAGACAGACAAGACAGACAAGACAGACAAGACAGACAAGACAGACAAGACAGACAAGACAGACAAGACAGACAAGACAGACAAGACAGACAAGACAGACAAGACAGACAAGACAGACAAGACAGACAAGACAGACAAGACAGACAAGACAGACAAGACAGACAAGACAGACAAGACAGACAAGACAGACAAGACAGACAAGACAGACAAGACAGACAAGACAGACAAGACAGACAAGACAGACAAGACAGACAAGACAGACAAGACAGACAAGACAGACAAGACAGACAAGACAGACAAGACAGACAAGACAGACAAGACAGACAAGACAGACAAGACAGACAAGACAGACAAGACAGACAAGACAGACAAGACAGACAAGACAGACAAGACAGACAAGACAGACAAGACAGACAAGACAGACAAGACAGACAAGACAGACAAGACAGACAAGACAGACAAGACAGACAAGACAGACAAGACAGACAAGACAGACAAGACAGACAAGACAGACAAGACAGACAAGACAGACAAGACAGACAAGACAGACAAGACAGACAAGACAGACAAGACAGACAAGACAGACAAGACAGACAAGACAGACAAGACAGACAAGACAGACAAGACAGACAAGACAGACAAGACAGACAAGACAGACAAGACAGACAAGACAGACAAGACAGACAAGACAGACAAGACAGACAAGACAGACAAGACAGACAAGACAGACAAGACAGACAAGACAGACAAGACAGACAAGACAGACAAGACAGACAAGACAGACAAGACAGACAAGACAGACAAGACAGACAAGACAGACAAGACAGACAAGACAGACAAGACAGACAAGACAGACAAGACAGACAAGACAGACAAGACAGACAAGACAGACAAGACAGACAAGACAGACAAGACAGACAAGACAGACAAGACAGACAAGACAGACAAGACAGACAAGACAGACAAGACAGACAAGACAGACAAGACAGACAAGACAGACAAGACAGACAAGACAGACAAGACAGACAAGACAGACAAGACAGACAAGACAGACAAGACAGACAAGACAGACAAGACAGACAAGACAGACAAGACAGACAAGACAGACAAGACAGACAAGACAGACAAGACAGACAAGACAGACAAGACAGACAAGACAGACAAGACAGACAAGACAGACAAGACAGACAAGACAGACAAGACAGACAAGACAGACAAGACAGACAAGACAGACAAGACAGACAAGACAGACAAGACAGACAAGACAGACAAGACAGACAAGACAGACAAGACAGACAAGACAGACAAGACAGACAAGACAGACAAGACAGACAAGACAGACAAGACAGACAAGACAGACAAGACAGACAAGACAGACAAGACAGACAAGACAGACAAGACAGACAAGACAGACAAGACAGACAAGACAGACAAGACAGACAAGACAGACAAGACAGACAAGACAGACAAGACAGACAAGACAGACAAGACAGACAAGACAGACAAGACAGACAAGACAGACAAGACAGACAAGACAGACAAACACAGACAAGACAGACAAGACAGACAAGACAGACAAGACAGACAAGACAGACAAGACAGACAAGACAGACAAGACAGACAAGACAGACAAGACAGACAAGACAGACAAGACAGACAAGACAGACAAGACAGACAAGACAGACAAGACAGACAAGACAGACAAGACAGACAAGACAGACAAGACAGACAAGACAGACAAGACAGACAAGACAGACAAGACAGACAAGACAGACAAGACAGACAAGACAGACAAGACAGACAAGACAGACAAGACAGACAAGACAGACAAGACAGACAAGACAGACAAGACAGACAAGACAGACAAGACAGACAAGACAGACAAGACAGACAAGACAGACAAGACAGACAAGACAGACAAGACAGACAAGACAGACAAGACAGACAAGACAGACAAGACAGACAAGACAGACAAGACAGACAAGACAGACAAGACAGACAAGACAGACAAGACAGACAAGACAGACAAGACAGACAAGACAGACAAGACAGACAAGACAGACAAGACAGACAAGACAGACAAGACAGACAAGACAGACAAGACAGACAAGACAGACAAGACAGACAAGACAGACAAGACAGACAAGACAGACAAGACAGACAAGACAGACAAGACAGACAAGACAGACAAGACAGACAAGACAGACAAGACAGACAAGACAGACAAGACAGACAAGACAGACAAGACAGACAAGACAGACAAGACAGACAAGACAGACAAGACAGACAAGACAGACAAGACAGACAAGACAGACAAGACAGACAAGACAGACAAGACAGACAAGACAGACAAGACAGACAAGACAGACAAGACAGACAAGACAGACAAGACAGACAAGACAGACAAGACAGACAAGACAGACAAGACAGACAAGACAGACAAGACAGACAAGACAGACAAGACAGACAAGACAGACAAGACAGACAAGACAGACAAGACAGGACCGACAGGACGGACTGACGGACGGACGGACAGACGGACAGACGGACCGACGGCCAGACGGCCAGACGGCCACACGGCCAGACGGGGCAGACGGGACAGACCGGACAGACAGGGCAGACAGGACCGACAGGACGGACAGACGGACAGACGGCCAGGCGGGACAGACGGGAAAGCCGGGACAGACGGGACAGACGGGACAGACGGGACAGACGGGACAGACGGGACAGACGGGACAGAGGGGACAGACGGAACAGAGGACAGACGGGACAGACGGGACAGACGGGACAGACGGGACAGACAGGACAGACATAACAGACAGGACAGACAGGACAGACGAGGACAGACAGGACAGACAGGACAGACAGGACTGACAGGACAGACAGGACAGACAGGACAGACAGGGCAGACAGGGCAGACAGGACAGACAGGACAAACAGGTCAGACAGGTCAGACAGGACAGACGGGACAGACGGGACAGACGGGACAGACGGGACAGACGGGACAGACGGGACAGACGGGACAGACGGGACAGACGGGACAGACGGGACAGACGGGACAGACGGGACAGACGGGACAGACGGGACAGACGGGACAGATGGGACAGACGGGACAGAGGACAGACGGGACAGACGGGACAGACGGGACAGACGGGACAGACCGGCCAAACAGGCCAGACAGGACAGACAGTACAGGCAGGACAAACAGGACAGACAGGACAGGCAGGACAGACAGGACAGACAGGACAGACAGGACAGACAGGACAGACAGGACAGACAGGACAGACAGGACAGACAGGACAGACAGGACAGACAGGACAGACAGGACAGACAGGACAGACATGACAGACAGGACAGACAGGACAGGACAGACAGGACAGACAGGACAGACAGGACAGACAGGACAGACAGGATAGACAGGACAGACAGGACAGACAGGACAGACAGGACAGGCAGGACAGACAGGACAGACAGGACAGACAGGACAGACAGGACAGACAGGACAGACAGGACAGACAGGACAGACAGGACTGACAGGACTGATAGGACAGACAGCACAGACAGGACAGGCAGGACAGACAGGACAGACAGGACAGACAGGACAGACAGGACAGACAGGACAGACAGGGCAGACAGGACAGACAGGACAGACAGGACAGACAGGACAGACAGGACAGACAGGACAGACAGGACAGACAGGACAGACAGGACAGACAGGACAGACAGGACAGACAGGACACACAGGACAGACAGGACAGACAGGGCAGACAGGACAGACAGGACAGACAGGACAGACAGGACAGACAGGACAGACAGGACAGACAGGACAGACGGGACAGACGGGACAGATGGGACAGACGGGACAGACGGGACAGACAGGACAGACAGGACAGACAGCAAGAGAGCACAGGCAGCACAGACTGGACAGTTGGGCTAAAAACCGAAGAGATGGCCCTATATATCAAGGGAATATACGTCGTCACTACGGAGGAAGAGATTATGATGGCAATTAAAAAAGAACTAGGAGGCAACAGCTGCGAGGCAAAGATTCGACACCTCAGGCCGGCGTATGAACACAGCCAGCAGAAACTATCATTCTACCAATGAAACAAGCCACTAGCCTGACCAAAAAAGGAAAAATAACCATAGGTATGTTGGTATGTAAAATTCAACACATTTATTCAACCCATAAATGTTATGAAATGACACAGATGCTGGCAATAGGGATATGTGGCTAAGGTCTGCAAAGCACCAGACAGGCAAAAAACTGTGTCGCCGCTGTGGGCAGGACGGGAACATCACCCAAGAATGCCAGAGGGAGGAGTGTTATTGTTCTATATGCTCAACTGCTGGTCACCGGACAGATTCGGACAAATGGCCATCTTTTATAAAGGCGCTGGAGGAGGCGAGATGCTCACAGCTACAAAAATGTTGAAAGTCCTACAGATAAATGCCATGAGGTACCGAGCAGCTCACGACCTAATAAATGCTTAATGCTACCAACTTGACATATTAATTATTAGCGAGAAGATATATTCAAGGAATTGACATAATAATTATTAGCAAGATTAAAAAAAAAATTGTTGAAACAATAGATTGGTATAAGGACCCTAATAACGATACGGCGGTCAAAATACAAAATACTAGTGTTGAACAGCGGAAGTGGTCGAGGCTTCGTTTGGGTGGAATTACAAGGAGGAATAATATACAGCTGCTACTTCTCCCCTAACGAGCATCTCGAAACCCTTGAGTCCTCTTTAGAAGGACCAAAACACAGCATTAGAGCACACAGTAAACTGACGATTATTGCGGGGGACTTCCCAAAACTGGGGGTGCAGACATACGGATTCCAGAGGTGTCATTGTTCTGGAATGGATATCCGAACTTGACTTAACTCCATTAAACCAGGGAACGACGCCAACGTTTGAAAGACGTGGATCAACATCAATCCTGGACCTGACTCTAGCAACCAGTGTAATGACGGGAAATATAAATGACTGGCAAGTACTAGCTAAGGAAACACTCAGTGACCACAGATACATAACATTCCGCATCAGGGACAGGTTCAAAATAAGCCACGCTACATTAGCAAAACTGGCTACGAAGTTAAAAGAGTTTTCCAATAGACTAACAAAAGAAGTCAACATGCATAGCCCACATACACCAGAGATACTTATTACTGCACTAACCACCACCTGTGAAACTGTCTTAAAAAGGAAGGCCAACTCTGGCAAATCTGGGAGTGTTTTTTGGTGGAGTGAGGAAATAGCTGCCCTTAGAAGAGCCTGCGTCGCCGCAAGACGTAAAAGCCTTAGAGCAACAAAAATGCAGCGTCATTATTTAACAACTAACAAAATTGTACTCAAAGAAAATTCTAAGCCTTAAAGAACATCCTACAAGGAGCAATAAACCAGGCCAAACAACATGCTTGGTCATCGTTGTGCCACAAGGTAGACGAAAATGTCTGGGGGGACGCGTACAAAATTGCCACAAGTGGTCTGAATATAAGGCAATCAAATGCTGAATTCAGTATGAACAGAGCACGGAAGGTTGGCATCTATTCCCCTAAGATATGGAAGAAAACCGAAATTGGCCACAACTTACCACTCCCGCATTAACCGAAGAGTTCGCTTTCCCGGAATTAGGGAGGACAAGCAGAAAGCTATACAAAGACAAGGCTTCAGATGGTATCCCTTCGGAAGCCATCAAGATTGCCGTGGAAACCATCCCAGAATGCATCATGGCAATAATGAACAAAGTGCTGCGAGATGGAGTCTTCCTTGCTTGCTGGAAAATAGGAAATCTGCTGCTGCTTAAAAAGGTAGATAAACCCACCCAAGACCCATCCTCATACAGACCTAATCTGCCTCCTTGATTGTTCCGGGAAACTACTAGAACACTTGGTACTCGACCGTATTAAAAATGAACTTCGGCAAGGATCAAATCTACCCGAAAAACAATACGATTTCCGCGAGGGAAGATCTATCGACGCTATCGATACTATCGACGCTATCATGAAAGTGACAAAAATCGCAGCAGACGCCTCGGCTGGCACCAGAAGAACCAGGAAAATGAAGGGCCTGATCACACTCGATGTTCGAAACGCCTTTAACACAGCAGCGTGACACAACATAATCGATGAGATCGTCCAGAGACAATTTCCAGCTTATCTGGTTAAAATGATTTCTAGCTACTTTCTTCACTTGTGTCACATGTGGTGTCCCACAGGGATCAGTTATGGGCTCTTCCCTGTGGATTTATGATGGCGTTCTAATATTAGATCTGCCAGATGGGGTAGTTTAATTATAATGTGGTTTAATTCCCACATGTTTAATTTAATCTAATAATACAGATATTGAAAGGTCGGCTTCGGGGATGACCTTGCCATCATCATCTCTGCTGAAACCATACTCGGCCTAATAAACCGAGCTGAAAAAGCCATTGAAACTATAAGCCGTCTATAGTTTCAATAGTTTTGTAAGCTCGGATGGTTTCAAAGAAGCTTAGCCTCGACCCTGAAAAAAACAGAGGCGGTAATTCTAACCGGTAAAAGGAAGATTGGGCCCGTACAATTCAAAAGCAGAAATGAAAAATTGTCCCAACTGATGCCATTAAATACCTTGGGGTATAGATTGACCGAAGGCTAAGCTTCAAGCAGCACACGGAGGGAGTAACCACGAAGGCGCTAAAAACTGCTGCAGTCCTGGGATGGCTCACACCATGTGGGTGGCCCCCTTAGCAGCAAGAGAAAACGACTAATTAGTGTTGTCCACTCGACGCTACTATACGCCGCTCCCATCTGGACTCGATCTCTGAGGAGAGCCAATCAAAGAGACAGGCTTGCCAGGGTGCAATGGACATTGGCCCTGAGAGTCAGCAACGCGTATAGGACAGTGCCAAGGGAAGCAGTACTGGTAATTGGCAGCATTGCGCCAATAGAGCTCATGGCAAAAAGAAATCGGTTGGGCTAAACATAGTTCAAATTAAAAAACGTGCAAGGGAAAAGCTGCTGGAGAAGTGGCAGAGCAGCTGGGACGGTGCATCAGAAATCAAATTGTAAACCTGACATAATCCCGTGGGTAACACAAAACCACGGTGAGAAAAATTACTATATCACCCAGGTGCTAAGTGGACACGGGTGCTTTAAAGAATACCTGTTCCGCATAGGCAGAGCCGAAGATGACAGTGGGGACACATCTACTGAGCGGACACCGACAGTGTGTTACACACATTATTTGCATGCGAGAGATGGACTGGCGAAAGGAATATATGGACCAAGTAGACAAAAACGGCACTTAACGAATACTCACTAATTAGGGAAATGCTGCAGGACAATGACAGTTGGACTGTCACCGAAAACTTTATAAGAGCCATTCCAAGACAAAAAGAAACAGGACAAACAAACAGCGCAAGACGCACCAAATCCACAGAAATATGCAGCAAACTTTGGCAAATTGAAACTCCGTGAACCCCTAAATACAAAAAGTGAAGGGGAGATGTAAGGGTAGCTGTAAACAAGAAATTCAAATTTGGAAATACCTTTTCCAGTACAGCGACATCACGAAGATATGCGAAGAGCGGTTCCGGGATGTACGTGAAGTTCAGAGGAGCCACTTGTCAAGTTAAAGTGCTGGCTATGTCCCCAACGAAATATCAAAAACGACGAGACAGACGAGACTGACGAGACATACGAGACAGACGAGACATACGAGACAGACGAGACAGACGAGACAGACGAGACAGACGAGACAGACGAGACAGACGAGACAGACGAGACAGGCGAGACAGACGAGACAGATGAGACTGAAGATGCAGACGAGACAGACGAGACAGATGAGACAGACGAGACAGACGAGACAGACGAGATAGACGAGACAGAAGAGACAGACGAGACAGACGAGACAGACGAGACAGACGAGACAGACGAGACAGACGAGGCAGACGAGACAAACGAGACAGACGACATGGACGAGACAGACGAGACCGACGAGACAGACGAGAGAGACGAGGCATACGAGACAGACAACACAGACAACACACAAAACACAGACAACACACACAACATATACAACACAGGCAACGCAGACAACACATACAACACAGACAATACACACAACATAGACAACACAGACAAAAGAGACAACACGAAAAACACAGACAACACAGACAACACGGACGACATAGACAACACAGACATTGAAATTAAATGAAAACATTGTTTAATTTAATCTGGCGTATCATCAATCTGGCGTACCATCTGAAGGCGCTCTGTGGATAAATAGTCATTTTGTAATATATTGTAGTAATATTCGTTATATATATACATATATATATATATATATATATATATATATATATATATATGTATATATATATACATATATATATATATATATATATATATATATATATATATATATATATATATATATATATATATATGTATACATATATATGTATATATATATATATATATATATATATATATATATATATATATATATATATATATATATATATGTGTATATATGTGTATACATATATATATATATATATATATATATGTATATATATATATATATATATATATATATATATATATATATTATCGATTTACCCTTTAAGGAGAGCGCTAAAACACAATCAAATAACATGTAATTTTTTCTGCCTTTTTCTTTCTGCCCAGAAACCTCTCATATATTCACTGTGTTTCTTCTTCATCTCTTCTATCCACTTCTTTCCTGTTTTCTTCTCTTTGGGAGTTTGTTCAAACTTCTGTTTTCTGATTTTTTCTCTGTATTTTTTCCTGTCGGTCATGTCGTCTGTGGAGATGTTGAGTTTCTTGAGGTCTTCCAAGGTTTTCTTTACCCAGTTGGTTTTCACTGTATTGGTCATCACTATGTTAGAAATTTTCTTGGTCAGTCTATTTTCATTCATCCTATGTGTCCATAGAATTTTGCCCTTCTTTTCCTGATGTTGTTTGTAATTGTCTCTGAATGTTCGTACAGTTCTTTTGTTGGTCTCTTTATCCAGATTCCCTCTTTCTGAACCGGCCCATAGATCTTTCTTAGTATTTTCATCTCTTGTTTTTCTATATCCTAGATTTACGTTCGTCCCTTGATTACCGTTGTTTCTGAGGCATACAAGGCCTCTGGTAGAACTACTGTATTGTAGTGTCTTAATTTAGCATTGATAGAGATACTCCTTTTGTTGTAGTGGTTCCATGCAAGTCTGTATGCTTGTTGTAGTTTTTTTTATCCTTTCTTCATTGGATTTTGTGTTCAGTCCTGTTTTCTGTATAATTTCTCTACTCACCATTTTCTAAAAGGTATTTGAAACTGTCTACTTGTGTTGTCTTTCCATACTTAGTTATAAGTGGGTGTCTGTCTATGGATTTTGTGTCCATGTACTGTGTTTTTTTGTAGGAGATTTGTAGCCCTGCTTTGGATGAGATTTCGTCTCCTGAGCTACTTTGGCTTCTTTTCTACTATTTGTTATGATGGCTATATCATCAGCGAATGCCAAACATTTTATGTTGACGATTCTATCCTTGTGTCTCCACATCTTTACCCCACCCACCCCTTTTTCCCATGTCCTGATTATTTTCTGTAAAACTAATTTAAATAGAATGCGTGAGAGGCCATCTCCCTGTCTCACTCCTATCTTGATTGCATGGTTCCGAGACCCCTCCCATGAACTTCAATTTTGATGTGGTATTTGTTAGTGTTTCTTGGATTAGATTTCTGGTCTTTTTGTCCACCTTCATTTCTTCCAATGTGTAGAAGAGTGTTTTTCTATCTATGGAGTCGTAGGCCTTCTTCATGCCGACGAATATTACTGTCGTGTTACTGGTCTTTCTAGTTGTTAGTATTGTTCTCAAGCACCAGATTTGTTCACTGCATGATCTTCCTTTCCTGAACCCTCCATGGTATTCTACTATCTGTGGGTCTATCTGAGGTTAGTAGGGAAAGATAGTTGTTTCGAAACCCACCTCCCCCTCTGACCTTGACCCTGACCTTGACACTTCCGGTTTCCGGTTTCGGCTTTCGTTTTCTGGTTTCGACTTCCGGTTTCGACTTCCGGTTTTCAGTTTCGACTTTATGTTCCGAGTTCCGGTCCCCCACTTCCGGCTTCGACTTCCGGTTTCCGGATTCGGCTTGCGGTCTCCATTTCTGTAACTTCCGAATGCGCGGTAAAATTCAAAAAATAGACGCGAGGCGGGAAAATTTAAAATTAGGTGTCGCCGAGGTAAATGAGCTGTGTAGTTGGTTGCATATTTCAAGGAGACTAGACAGATGAAGCTAAATACATGAGACTAGATAGACGGGCTAGATACATGAGGCTAGATACATAGGGCTAGATAGACGGGGCGAGATACATGAGACTAGACATACGAACCTAAATACATGAAACTAGATAAAACTGAACTAAAATATATAAGGAATTGTTTAATTCAACTGAAATATATTTTCAATTGTTTTGTCGTTTAACATAATAAGATTTTGCATTATCAGTAGTCGGTTAAACGTAGGTGGATGTTTGTGTATGTCAGTGTAATCAATTTCTTAGAATTGTTTTTCGTATTGTTTTTCGTTTTTATTTTGATTTACTGCCCGGCTTGTCGATTAGACGCAGCCGGATGTTTGGCAGTCATAACAACTTCCTATTATCTTATGAAAAATAATAAATTATGAAGCGCGGTCTAATCAATATCTTAGGATCAATTTCTTGTTTTCCGTCTAATTTAATAAACATTCCAGCGGATATACAAGAACGAGCTGAGAGAGTTCTAAATCAGTTCTTAACTAAACCTCGTTACGACAAGTCACCAGCTTAAAAATGTTCTCCTGTGCTAAATGTGAGAAAGTGTTTAGAAGGAAGGATGCCCTCTCAAGACATCTGAAAACCTGTGGTAAGACTAAAATATATTATAAATATCCAATTTACAAGCTAATTTAATTTAATTTATAGAGCCTAAAGTATATTATAAATGTGACGTTTGCGATGTCCAATTTACAACATTGGACAACTTAAACCGTCACAAGAAGCTATCTCACAACATCGATGCGCTATCCACCTCGAAGAGGAGCTTAAATACTTCCACCTCCAAGAGACCCTAGAGGCCGACGATTTACCAACCACCTCGAAGAAGATGAAAGTGGGTTCACCGACTCCAACAATCCACCGCTGCAATATTTGCGACCAAGTTTTCCCAACCAGAGCTAAATATGCGGGACATCTGCGTTCACAACAGCATCTCCAGGTGGCAACTAAACCGTATCAGCAAAGTATTACTGAAATTTCTAGTAGTTTTAAGAAAAGGGTTGCAACATATAGAATTAATGGTTCAGGGATAAATATAGATAACTTTATAGTCAATTCGAGGGATACTGTAGCGTGATTGAAAACCTTATCAAGTCCTTTAATTCAGGTATCAAGTTTAACATCGAACTCTTTGGTATTTATATAAATGAAAGAAAAACCCGCTGGGGAATTAAAGTCATTCAATACAAAGTATCGCGAATTAACCACTAGCATGAGCAACTTTGTCAAAATTTATGATGATATGGGTGCCAAAATTAAAACCAAATGTAGCGAGTTTCAGGAGAAAGATTCGGGTTGGTCACTAAGGGAGATTTCCCATTTAGAAATTAATCTAAATAAATACAAACCAATACGTGGGTCATCATTTATTGAACTACCGAAAGAAATAGGGATAAACGAACATGCATCAATGTTCAAAATGAAGACGAGTTTTGCTTTTTAGGGAGTATTATATCCGCATTACACCCTGTACATGTTCACACAGAACGCCCGGCATCATACCCTCATTTTTTATCATATTTAAAATACGCCAGACTAGAGTTTCCACTTAGAATTTAAGACATTTCAAAATTTGAACAGATGAATTACATTAGCATTATCGTTTATTGTTTGGAATTTAATTTTAAATCTAAAAAACATTACGTAGTAGGACCAGTTTATCACACTACTGAGATTAGAGAAAAACATGTAAATTTATATATTTAGAAAATTTAAAATTTATTATATTTGGAAGGTGTTAAAGGCCATTATGTATATATTAAAGATATTTCACGACTCGTAAGAAATCAGATTTCATCACACCCCTATAAAAAATATTTATGTGATGGTTGTTTAACCTTTTTCTCAACGGAAATAACTTTTAAACAACATATATTGAATATGACTGCATCAAAATATATACTATTATGCCGACAGAAGACCTTGTAAAAGATAAGAGAGGTGATATGTTGCCGGGGAATGTATTAAAATTTAAAAATTTCGATAGAAAAATACGTTTTGTTACCCTTTTTGTTTTTATTACCCTTTGTTGTATACGCAGATTTTGAATCATTATTAAAACCAAGTGATACATGTTCGCCGAACCCTGACAATAGCTATACAAATCAAACGCATATTCACGTACCGTACAGTTTCGCCTATAATATAAAATGTTGATTCGATGATTCATTAAGTAAATTTTTCACCGGAGAAGATCGTCCAAAATTGTTTAGTGAGAACCTCTATGCAGATGTTAAAAAATTATACAGGAAACATTTAAGCGCCGTACTTCCGATAGTGAAATTAACTGCATTTGAGCAAAATTCATACGATACGGCCTCTTCTTGTCATATATGTAATAAATTATTATTAGTGGGGAGCCGCCCACTCAAATTGTAATTTGAATTATAAGATTCCTAAAATGATTTCTGTATTTTTCCATAACATGTCGAATTATTTTGTTCATTTATTTATTAAAGAATTTGGATCCGACGAGGAAAAAATTGACATTATTCCACAAAATAAGAAAAATTATATATCTATCACCAAAAATCTACCGGTCGGTGAATATGTAGATAAAAAAGGGGTAGAAAATAAAATTTATTTGAAATTAGGATTTATAGATTCATTTATGGCTAGTTCTCTGGGGAAACCAGCGAAAAAATTGAGTGACGATCAATGCATAGGGGTTAGAAAATTTTTCCCCAACAATAAATATTTTATGTTATTAAGGCAGAAAGGTGTTTTCCCGTACAAACACATGGACTCATTCTATAGGATGACTGAGACATCTTTACCGCACAAGGACTGCTTTAACGATTCTTTAAATAGCTATATCATTACCGACAAAGAATATAATTTTGCCCAGACTATTTGGACTACATTTAACTGCCGAAATTTAAAAGATTACTCTGAACTATATTTAAAGACTGACGTATTGTTATTGACAGATATTTTTCAGGCCATTATTATACGGCCCCCCGACTGAGCTGGGATGCAATGCTGAAAATGACTGACATAAATTTGGAACTTTTCACGGACAAAGATATGCACCATTTCGTCTACAAAGGCATTAGAGGAGGTATTTGTCAAGCCTCGCTGAGATACGCTAAGGCGAATAATAAAGTACTTATCTGAGTATAATTCGAACCAACCCAGTACATATTTAGCGTACTGGGTTGCGAATAATTTGTATGGTTGGGCACTTTCTCAATTAATGCCTTACGGTGAGTTTATGGTTGACGGAGACTGAAATTTTAGACTTTGAGGTAACGAAAATGAGTGATCTATAGGCTATTTGATTCACCTATGATTTACCTAATGATTCACCTATTGGCTATTTTATCGAAGCAGACATCCAGTATCCTGAATCGCTACAGGCCTCACATAATGATTTACCATTCCTCGTTGAAAGCATGATTCCACCAAATTCAAAATTTAATAACAGGAAACTTATTCCAAATTTAAACAACAAAGAAAAGTATATTGCTCACTACAGAACCTTAAAACAGGCAATAAATCACGGACCGAAAATTACAAAAATTTATAGAATTATAAAATTTGAACAATCTGATTGGCTAAAACAATATATCGACCTAAATACTACTTTACGACAGACAGCTAAAAATGATTTCGAAAGACTTTTTTAAATTAATGAACAACAGTATATTTGGCAAAACCATGGAGAATGTGAATAAACGAGTAGATCTAAAACTTGTTAATCATTGGGACGATATTGGTCGTAAACCTGGCGCGAAAACACTTCTCGCTAAACCAAACATGAGGAGTGTTTCCACTTTTACAGAAAATTAAGTTGCGATCAAATTTAACATGTTAAAAGTTTGTTATAACAAACCGAAATATGTGGGGTTTGCCGTTTTGGATTTGTCGAAATTGTTAATGTACGAGTTTTTATGATTTTCTGAAACCCAAGTATGGTGAAAAAGTTGCTCTATGCTACTGTGACACCGACAGTCTCATTTTATTGGTGGAAACTAATGATATTTATATAGATATCAAAGAGAACATCGAAAAATTTGATACCAGCAATTTTAGACCTGATAACGTTTTCAATATGCCACTGAAAAATAAAGCAATGCTAGGGTTAATGAAGGATGGGTTAGGAGGTAGGATTATGATTGAATTTATTGCATTGAGACCGAAAATGTACGCGTATTGTACAGAAGAGGATAAAGCGAATTGGCTCAAAAATGCTAAAGGAGTTAAGAAGTGTGTAGTGTATATGCAATGTATGTTTATTGGTGAAGTTTTATATCGGCAACAGAATATTTTTAGAAGCTACAAACACACCATCTTCGCAGTGCAGCAAAATAAAATCGCGCTGAGTAGTGATGACGATAAAAGATTTATCTGCTCAGATGGTCGCAGTACTTTAGCTTTTGGCCATTCGCTTATTCGGATTATTTTTATACGTTTTTCATTTTGGATTATCTCATCAGATTATAACCATTATTAAGAATATTAAAAAAGTCACAACAATTTGGAAACAAAACCAAGGATTATGAGATTCAAACTATCGAAAACGCTTTTAGAGAAGCAGACATAATCGAGTAATGTTTTACGGTTGCCACAATTTAATTAAAATGAAATATGCACTTATTTCGGTATGTTCGGAAAGTTCGGTTTAGCGAGAAGTGTTTCCGCGACAGGTTTACGACCAATATCGACCCAATGATTAACAAGTTTTACATCCACTCGTTTATTCACATTCTCCATAGTTTTGCCAAATACACTGTTGTTCATTATTTAAAAAAAGTCTTATTCGAAATCATTTTTAGCTGTCTGTCGTAAAGTAGTGTATAGGTCGATATATTGTTTTAGCCAATCAGATTCTTTAAATATTATAGGCGAAACTGTACGGTACGTGAATATGCGTTTGATTTGTATAGGTTATAATAATGATTCAAAATTTGCGTATCCAACAAAGGGTATACTTATTATTCTATTGAAATTTTGAAATTTTAATACATTCCCCGGCATCATATCACCTCTCTTATCTTTTACAAGGTCTTCTGTCGGCATAATAGTATATATTTTGTTGCAGTCATTCAATCTATGTTGTTTAAAAGTCGATTCTGTTGAGAAAAAGGTTAAACAACCATCACCTAAATATTTTTTATCGTAAGAATTTAGATTTCCCCAATCACACCCCTGATTGGGGAAATCTAAATTCTTACGAGTCGTGAAATATCTTTAATATATACATAATGGCCTTTAACCCCTTCCTCTAAATATAATAAACTTACATATCTTACTACGTCATGTTGTTTAGATTTAAAATTAAATTCCAAGGCATAAACGTTAATGCTACAGCCATTCATCTGTTCAAATTTTAAAATCTTTAATTCTAAGTAGAAACTCTAGTCTGGCGCATATTAAATTTGATGAAAAGTGAGGGTATGATGCCGGGCGTTATGTGTGAACATCTATAGGGTTTAACGCGGATATAGTACTCCATAAAAAGCAAAACTCGTCTTCATTTTGAACATTGATGCTTGCTCGTTTATCCGTAATTTCTTTCGGTAGTTCAATAAATGATGACCCACGTATTGGTTTGTATTTATTTAGATTAATTTCTAAATGGGAAATCTCCCTTAGTGACCAACCCGAATCTTTCTCCTGAAACTCGCTACATTTGGTTTTAATTTGACACCCATATCATCATAAATTTCGACAAAGATGCTCATGCTATTGGTTAATTCGCAATACTTTGTATTGAATGACTTTAATTCCCCCGCGGGATTTTTTTCATTTATATAAATACCAAAGAGTTCGATGTATAACTTGATACCTGAACTAAAGGACTTGATAACGTTTTCAATCACGCTACCAACAGTATCCCTCCAATTGACTATAAAGCTATCTATATTTAGCCCTGAACCATACATTATATATGTTGCAACCCAATTCTTAAAACTACTAGAAATTTCAGTAATACTTTGCTGATACGGTTTAGTTGCCACCTGCAGATGCTGTTGTGAACGCAGATGTCCCGCATAGTTAGCTCTGGTTGGGAAAACTTGGTCGCAAATATCGCAGAAGTGGATTGATGGAGTCGGTGGACCCACTTTCATCTTCTTCGAGGTGGTTGGTAAATCGTCGGCCTCTAGGGGTCTCTTGGAGGTGGAGGTATTTAAGCTCCTCTTCGAGGTGGATGGCGCATCGATGTTGTGAGATAGCTTTTTGTGACGTTTTAAGTTGTCCAATGTAGTAAATTGGACATCGCAAAAGTCACATTTATAATATATTTTAGCCTCTATAAATTAAATTAAATTAGCTTGTAAATTGGATATTTAAAATATATTTCAGTCTTACCACAGGTTTTCAGATGTCTTGAGAGGGCATCCTTCCTTCCAAACACTTCTTCTGGTGACTTGTCGTAACAAGGTTTAGTTAAGAACTGATTTAGAACTCTCTCAGCTCGTTCTTAATTATCCGCTGGAATGTTTATTAAATTAAACGGAAAAACAAGAAATTGATTAGACCGCGCTTCATAATTTATTATTTTCTTCGCTCGGGCAGCGCTGATAAGATAATAGGAAGTTGTTATGACTGCCAAACATCCGGCTGCGTCTAATCAATAAGCCGAGCAGTAAATCAAAATAAAAACGAAAAACAATACGAAAAACAATTCTAATTGATTACACTGACATACACAAACATCCAGCTACGCTTAACCGACTACTGATAATTCAAAATCTTATTATGTTTATTAAGTTAAACGAGAAAACTATTGAAAATATATTTTAGTTAAATTAAACAATACCTTATATATTTTAGTTCAGTCTTATCTAGTTTCATGTATTTAGCTTCGTTTGTCTAGTCTCATGTATCTAGCCCTGTCTATATAGCCCTATGTATCTAGCCCCTCATATATCTAGCCCCTCATATATCTAGCCCCGTCTATCTAGTCTCATGTATTTAGCTTCATCTGTCTAGTCTCGTTGATATCTGCAACCAACTACACACCTCATTTACCTCGGCGACACCAAATTTTGAATTTTCCCGCCTCGCGTCTATTTTTTTTATTTTCCCGCGCATTCAGAAGTTCCGGAAATGGAAACCAGAAGTCGAAACCGGAAACAGGAAGTTGTAACCTGAAGTCGAAACAGGAAGTCAAAACCGGAAACTGGAAGTCTAAACTGGAAACCGGAAGTGTCAAGGTCAGAGGGGGAGGTGGGTTTAGAAACAGCTATCTTTCCCTACTGAGGTTCTAGCCGATTTAACAGGGATTTGGACAGAATTATGTATGTCACAGGTAGTAATGATCAGTGCCGTTCCTGGGGTGGCGAACGCCTGGGTGCAAGAATAATTTTGTGCGCCCCTATATACTATGCTTAAATTTTGATGATAAAGCCAATTTTCATAATCATTTTTAGTTTGAGGTTTAAACTGAATAGTTTCCTTATAGACTAAAGTCACTTTAGTGTAAGTGTTTGATTATGAAAATGGACGTAATAAAATAAAACAACAAAAAAATATGACAAAAAATTTATTTTCGACATCAAATAAAATATACTATTAATGTACAATATAGGTCATAAATAAAACACGTTCATTCGCAAATTAACAAAAAAACTATTATAACTCAATTCACTCAACTGAGTGAATTGAGTTAAAACTCTCAAACGGCGCTCAACGCAAACAAATCCGTTAACTTGGAAATGTGCAAGATCTGTCTAATACCTAAGTACCTAATTATCAAATAACAAGGTAGTTTTAGAACATAACACGTCTTGCTTTGGCAGATGCAAGCTCATTGATCATTTCATTGTGATCGATGGCTTCACATATTTTATTTTCGATTGAAATAACAGCTAAATCTGAAAGCCTTTCCTGGCACATCGAAGTTCTCAAATAAGATTTTACAAGTTTTAGCTTTGAAAAACTCCTTTCGCCAGACGCAACAGAAATCGGCAGCGTCAAAAATATCCTTAATGCTATAGACAGGTTTGGAAACAAAGACTGCAAATTTTTCTTGGTTATATAATTCAGAATATCTATGGGTGAGTCTGAGGTATTGCGAGAGTCTTTGACAGGGTTAAGGATTTTGTATGATGAAATTTCATTGTACAAATCAAGACCATCAATATCCTTTCAAACATTTCCTTCATGGTGAATTTGCAAAGCCAAATCCAAATCTATGCACGATCGTTTAATCTCATCAGAATTAAGGTTTTGAAAATCACTCTAAAATCCAAATAAATCATTGCATTGCTTCAATCTCTCGAAACGACTTTGTAGGGATTGAACTGTTGTATCCAAAATTTGAAAATAAAAACTGATCTTAAATTTTCGCTTTGGATCTAGAACTGGATCGTCTGTACTTTCATATGAAAATTAACGCTTTCTCTTTCGTTCCCTAATTGAAAGAAATGTTTGCTCTACATCATTTTTTCCAGCTTCGGCTTTAGCCTCATTCACAAAAACATCAAAATTTTCATCTGACCTTTTTTCAGTGAAGTAGTTGATGAGACTTTTGACAATACATCGTACCAAATAATGATGGAACAAATAAATTTAAACGTTTGAATTTTTTTTAAAAGTACCTTTGCTGAATGTTTGGTATCCATGTCTCTTGAATTATCTTCCATCAAATCAAGTAAACTCCTACAAATCTCGAGAAGTTGAAATCTAAGAGGTTGAACGGCTCTGACTCTGCTTTCCCATCGAGTTGTACTCACTGACTTTGAAGAGAGATTTTGTAAATTTCGCTTTAAAATATTCCACCTGTAGGGTGAAGCAGAAAAAAAATTGAACAGCTCCTGAATAATTGAAAAAAAACCTACAATCTCGTCTGAGATTTTAGCTGCATCATTAACTGTCAAATTTAATGTATGAGCACAACAAGGCAAAAAAATAGCTCTCGGGTTAACTTTTGTAAATTGAGCTTGAATGCCCACATGCTTCCCATACATATTTGCGCCATTGTCATAACCCTAACCTCTCATATTAAGAAAATCAATTTCAAAAGTTGGTAGTATCTCATCTCTCAACAGATTGCAAAGCCCTTCTCCTGTACTATCCAAAACTTAAAAAAACCCCAGAAAGTGTTCTCTTATTTCAACCTCATTTGAAGAAAAATGAACAAAGCGAATTATGAAAGTCAACTGCTCAACATGACTAGCATCTGAGTTTCATCCAAAATTATTGAATAATATTTTGCTTTCTTGAGGCAGTTCAACATTTCTATGCGAATATTTTTTGATAATAGATGGATTAATTCATTTTGAAAGTGATTGCCTAAATAATGGGGCATGTTTTTTTTCAACTCTTTAGACCTTTGAAAATTGCTCAGGTGCTCCATCATAATCGGATCGAATTTGGCAATCGTTTCGACCAGTTTGAGAAAATTACCATTATTTGATTCGAAAAGATTAGAGCTGCCACCCCTGAATGCTAAATTCTGACTGGCCAAATATTGCACAATACAAATCATTCTTTTGATAATTGCACGCCATCGTCTTTTTTCATTTTCGTAATGATGTTGTTGCTCTTTATCAATTGTGCAATCTTTGCTCAAACGCAATTTTAATTCGTGCCATTTTTGAGCCCCTTTCATATGTTCCATACTATTTTCATGTCGGGAAATATTAACTGAAAGGTGCCTCCAATTGGAGTACCCAGTGGTCAATTGATGAGACAAAGCGCTAAAAACTTTACAAAAAATGCAAAATACGCAATTAATTTTTTTAGAATACACCAACCAATCCCTATTAACTATTTCGCCGTTTGGCAACTTCCTAAGATATTGCGTTGCTGAAAATTTCCTACCAGACTCATCAACAGGAAAATTTTCTTTAATTTGAACAGCTCCCTTTGTCACGATTGATTGGATTAGATGATGACTCAAATTATTTGGCCATGTAGATGGATCAGCAATATCAATATCACTAATATCAGCAATGTCACTGTGCTCAGATCTTTCTTCATTCTCGCTTACCGGATGACCCAGTTCAGGAGTTGGATCAGGTGAAACAGGCGTTCCAGAACTTCCAGACGTGGATGGCTGCTGATCTTCGATAATAATCATCGGTGCTGCAACAACTTGTTCTTCTCTTGACAGAAGTGGATTCGCCAAAGAACTGCTGAGTTGAAGGAATTTGTTCAGCGAACCGCTGAGTTTATCCCGCTCTGCCTCCAATTTCAATCGACGTTTTTTATTTTGGGCTCCAGACAATTTTTTTTACTGCCATCACTCATTTCTGAAGAGATAAAAAAATAATTAGAAAAAAGCTGACCGGAGTCAAAATATAATCAGAAAACTCTCGAATCGAAATATTACTTGATTTAATAACACGTTTTCTTTCATCTTCTCTTACCTTAAGATTTAAAATTAGCAACACAACGGCAACACGTAATATTATATTCAAATGAAATTATTATTAATCGTCAAAAATCACCGACGAATATTCGATGACTGAACTGACTGACTGAAACAAGCCACATTCTCCTGTTTCATATGACCGCTAAAATCTGGTGGAAAAATCTGGAGCCGAAAAAAAGTTTTTTTTGGAGAACTTTTTAGAAAATAATATATTTTGCACCTTCGACCTCTCTGAGGCACACGCCGCCGATAAATGCATAAAAAACAATAACATGTATATTATTTGTCGAGCGAGCCGCCAAAGGCGAGCGGCATCCTTTGAAGATACGCCGCCGCCCGTAAGCCGAGTGCCGACACGCCGACAACAGATTTTTTGCATGTAAATTCCAGTGTAGAAGCAAAGTGTTGAAGTTACTTCTTATATTAGTTTACTGTTTCTTCCTGTAATCAAAGTTTACAGCTTTGCTATAATTTGATTTTTAATACCTTTAATGCCGATTTTTCTTCCAATTAGAAGTGCGTTTTTGCAAGAGTAGCGAATAGTTGAATTTGGCGCCCCTTAAATTGGGCGCCTGGGTGCGGGGCATTCGCTGCATACCCGCCAGGAACGGCACTGGTAATGATATTCCTCGGTAGTTATTAGGGTCCGTTTTGTCTCCTTTCTTGTGGAGGGGGTGTATTAGGGCTAACTTTCATTCTTCTGGTATCTTTCCTGTTTCCCAGATGATTCTGTGTATTTTAGGAGTAATTTTTTCATGGTCTAGCTTCCAGATTTCCGAAATCAGTTTACCTTCTCCAGGTGCTCTGTTATTTTTCAGTGATTTTATTATGTTCACAATTTCTTCGATTATAGGGGGCTTGGAATCCAGGTTAGGTTCTGGATTTTTTAACTGTAGCTTCTGAGTTGGTTTTTCACAGTTGAGTAGTGTGTCAATGTATTTTGCTAATGTTTCACAGTTCTTTTTAGGGTTTGTCTCCAATGATCCGTCTTGTCTTTTGAAGCATAAGCTCGGTGGTTGATATCCTGTCATATTTTCCCTGAATATTATGGAAAAATTTCGTGTGTTGTTTTCGTTGAAGTCCTCCTTTAACATGTTGTTTTCATAACCTCTTTTTTCTCTGCGGATTATTTTGGAGGAGGCCTTTTGTATCTTGTTAAATTCTTCCCATTTTTCGGGTGTTCTGTGGCAAAAAAAATTCTAGGCTTGTCTTCTGTCTTCTATAGCTCTGTCGCATGCAATGTTCCACCATCTGTGTTTCCTTTTTCTCGGTGGTTTCCCCTATTGTAACAATTCTTTCATTTTTCCTGACAGTTCTGTCCAATTGTTACACTCAATTTTCTTAATTTTTTCTGTAATTTCTTTCTTGTTTAACTGTAGGTATTCTGGGTCTGTTCTGAAAGTTCTGTTGGTTCTCATGATTTGTCTGTAGGGTATAAATTTCACTTTGATTTGTAGGAGATGATGATCGGATTCGAAAAATCCTTTCCTTGTCTTAACATTCATTATTTCTCTGGTGTTTTTCTTGGATGTCGCTATGTGGTTAATCTGAAATTCTCCTAGGACGTTGTTGGGTGATTTCCAAGTCCGTAGTTTGTTGTGTGGTTTCTGGAATTGCGTTGGTATGATTCTGAGGTTTTTTCTCTCTCCATTCTTATTTGTCCTCTTGTGGGCAGTGTGTTTTCCTGTCGTGTCTCTGAATTTTCCTTCCCTGCCTAATTGGGCATTAAACTCTCCTAGTAACACTTTTACCTGCTTCGTGGGGATTATGTTCGTGGTTTCTTCCAGATCTTCCCAGAATTCTTCTATTATCTGCGGGAATTTCTTGTTGTAGTTATTCGTGGGGGCATGGACGTTGATCAGTGCATAAGCTTTGTTCCCAGATCGAATCGTAAGTGTTGATATTTTTTCAGATTTTGAGGTGAAATCCATTACAGAGTCCAGTATCGATTTGTGTACTACAAATCCTGTTCCGAAGAGTTTGAGGTTTCTCTTTGAAATGGTTATGGCTGGCTTCCCTTTGTATATTCTGTAGTTTTCCGAGTCAAAGTGGTTCTCATCTGAGAATCGTGTTTCCTGTATTGCCAGTATTTTGATATTGAATTTATCCATGGCGTTCGTCAGTTGTTTCAATTTACCTACTTTCAGTAGTGTGTTCGTGTTGAGTGTTCCCATGTAAAATATTCTCTTAGTCTTGAGTGTTTTTGAAAGGCTCCGATTCTTATCTTCATGACATGCCTGATCCCCTGGAATCCGATGATCAGGTCAATTACCCGGCCTTTTGGACTGGGGCCCAGGATAGTGGATTATTTCCGGTTGTTCTGACATTATAACTGGTTTGTGTTGAGGTTTTGGAGGTGAAATCCAGACGGATCTCACGAAATTTCGACTGGAGTTTTAAATTTCATAAGGTTCAATCGCAGCCGAGCTCACAGAGCCAACAGATACTGACCAGAGTGCCGGTGGTTCCCACACAGACGTGTCTAGATTTTTACCTGTAACCCTAGGCAGGAGCCCTCACAGGGTGCTACCATCCGGAGCCAGATGGACCCAGGTTTTTTAATGAGGTGTTACTCCCTCCTTATAATTATTCAATCCAAAAAAACAAAAACAAAAAAGAATGTTTATCCCAAAAATGTTAAAAAAACGTTCAACGTTTAACTAATCGCGGAATTTTTCTCCGAACCAGAAAGTTTTAAACTTCCCCACCAATCACAGTATCTAAGAAATTTTGGCGGTTCTTAAATGTCAAAATATGCTCAAATTTAATCCGAAAGTTCTAGTATAAAGACTCTATTACTGGTGCAGATTTGTACAGTCACACCAACAACACTATTCCGTTGCACGTTTTTCACTAATTTATATTACACAGAAATTTCAAACGATGTCTAAAAATATATACATTTATATATATATATATATATATATATATATATATATTTATATATATATATATATATATATATATATATATATATATATATATATATATATATATATATATATATATATATTTATATATCGTTTGAAATTTCTGTGTAATATAAATTAGTGAAACACGTGCGACGGAATAGTGTTGTTGGTGTGACTTTACAAACCTGCACCAGTAATAGAGACTTTATACTAGAACTTTCGGATTAAATTTGAGCACATTTTGACATTTAGGAACCGCCAAAATTTCATAGATACTGAGATTGGTTGGGAAGTTTCAAAATTTCTGGTTCGTAGAAAAATTCCGCGATTAAACGTTGAACGTTTTTTTAACATTTTTGGGATAAACATTCTTTTTTTTTTTGTTTTTTTGGATTGAATAATTTTTAAAGGAGGGAGAGGAGTAACACCTCATTAAAAAACCTGGGTTCATCTGGCTCCGGATGGTAGCACCCTGTGAGGGCTCCTGCCTAGGGTTACAGGTGAAAATCCAGACACGTCTGTGTGGGAACCACCGCTACTCTGGTCAGTGTCTGTTGGCTCTGTGAGCTCGGCTGCGATTGAACCTTGTGGAACTAAAAACTACAGTCAAAATTTCGTGAGATCCGTCTCGATTTCACCTCCAAAACCACAACACAAACCAATAATCATGTCAGAACAACCGGAAATAATCCGGTTGAAAAATATAAAACGACATACAATACTCAACATTATGCTATTGATTTGCTTTGTCCTAGTTTGGAGTACCAAAAACGAATTCTTCAAAGAAAAACTACCTATACCACAGACTGGTCGTAGTAGACGAAGATGCTGTTCTAGAAGACCTTGAACTTGTGGGAAGAAATTTTGGTAAACACATCGATTCTCCAAACAGCGAGTACAACGCTAATAATATTTTTAGTATCTTTCATCTCAATATTAGAAGCATTAAAAAAACTTTGGAGGAACTTTTAGTTACTTTGTCAACATATAATGTACATTTTAATATTATTTTTTTGAGTGAATGTTTTAGGATAGATACACTACAGCAAATTCATATTCCGGGTTATGAAACATATTATAACAATGCTGATTTCAAGAAAAATGACGGGGTCGTAATATTTTATAAAGAAAATTTGAATGTCAAAATTACTAGTCTTAAACTTGTTAACTGTGGAGTTACATTAAGTATTTTAAATACCACTGTTGATGGTACATCGTTTCAAATTATTGCTTTATACCGACCAAATCCATCTAATTTAATATCATTTTTAGAAGAAATTGATAACTACCATGAATTAAACCCAGAGCATATCCACTTTAAATTGCTTATAGGAGATATATATATATATATATATATATATATATATATATATATATATATATATATATATATATATATCTGGCAAGACATGGATTTTTACCTTACATACAACTGCCGACTCGTGTAACTATAGACACATCTACTTGCATAGACCATATATTTATTAAGCAGAAACATGTAGAAAATATAAGTGTTAATTCGTATATATTAACGTGTAGTATCACAGATCTTTACAGCATTGTTATCTATATTTTATAGAGAGAGACACACCTGCTCGAATCCAAGAAAATAAAAACGAAGGATAGAAGGATAAGCTCAAATAGCTACATATGTTTTTACAGACACTTTTCAGCATATGATAAATGAATGCACGGTTATAAAAATTATTCAGGAAAAAGAGGTTAAAAAAATTAAGCCTTGGATTACGGAAAGCCTTTGTCACAAGAGATAAATTAAAAAAACGATTATGTAATAATTTCTCGGTAGCTTTAGAAGAACAATATAAAGTTTATAGGAATCGACAAAATAGTCTTTTAAAAAAATGTAAACGCAACTACTATAAATTCATAATAACACAAAATCAAAATAACATGAAAAAAATATATCATGTAATTTCTGAGGCAACAAATGAGAAATCTGGAAAAAGTACAATAAGCTTAGATATATGCGATGAAAATGGACAAACTTTTAATAGCAATAAAGGAATGGCGAATTTTTGTAATGAATGTTTCACTAACATAGGCACTAAAGTGATTGAAAAAATAAATATACCAGACGATTTCTCATTAAATAATATTCCCAGTAATAATATAAATAACTTTATTTGTAACTCCTGTTACAGAAAACGAAGTATTCCTCCACATCAATTCATTAAAGAATAGTAGTGAGCCTGGTTATGATGGAATCACCCCGTTATTATTAAAACTAACTGCAAAATACATTCTACACCCTCTTAGCCGTATAATTAACTTAATATTTAGTAATGGAAAATTCTCCAAACAATTTAAAACTCAGTGATAATCCCTATTTACAAAGCAGGTGACAAAAATAAAATATCAAATTATCGCCCAATTAGTTTAATTAGCAACCAAATATTAAGTGAATATCAGTATGGGTTCCTAGAAGGTAAAAGCACATCGGATACCATGTTTGAAGTTATTAATGAAGTTTCAAGCAATCTTAATAACAGTAAATCGTAATAACAGTCGTAAAAACAATCATACAAACAACAATCGTAATAACAGTAAAAACTATGCACTTTTTATTTTTGGATTTGGCATTATTCTTGGATTTGGCAAAGGCCTTTGACAATGAAAAATTACTAGTGTGTGAAGTGTTAGAGCGGTATGGAATTCGTGGTAGTGTATCAAGTCTTTTCAGAGATTATCACCGCTCACAATATGTAAAAGTCAATAAAATCAGGGGACAGTTCTAGGTCCTATATTCTTCACCATTTATATAAATCATCTATTAACACTTAACATAGATAGCAAAGTAATATCATGTGCGATGGCACTGTCGCCATATTTAGTGGATATGATTGAGTGGTTTCTAAGAAAAGCGTTCAAGAAGGTATGAATGTTATAAAGATATGGTTGGTTTTAATGCTATTATATAGCATTTACCATCACATATATAAACAGACCCAAATTTCACAGCATTAATATTAAGGGCATTGGAGACATAAAAGAAGTTGAAAATACTAAATATTTAGGAATTATTATAGTTAAAAATACAACTACAAATGGAATTGAAACAAATGGAACCAACATGTAGCATATTTAACAAAGTGAATTGGAAAACTAATTTACAAATTTTACCAGTTAAGGGATATCTTGAGTAAAGATATACTGATTTTGGTATACAAATCCCTGGTGGAATCACTTTTAAGATATGGAATTCTGGTTTGGGGAGCATTATATGAAAATTCATTAAAAGCCTTGTCCACAATTCAAAATTATATACTGAAAATTATTTACAAAAAAGGTAGACGATACCCATAAGATCGCTTTACTTTCATACATTGGTAATATTTGTGCATTTGTGCATTGGTAATAATTGCAGAAAGCTCTGTAAATGGGTAGCAACTAAGCACCGTCTACAGTGGGTCAATTTGAATGGTCTGACACACAGCAAACGAATGGTAGCTAAACCATCGGAAACTCTAACTGCTGAAATCCTGCAACTGCCAATGAAGCAGATCGCAATTGTGGTAGGCCTACTTACAGGACACTGCCCTCTACGAGAACACCTGCATAAAATGCAGGACACCTGCATATGCTATGAGGAGGACGAAACCGCCGCCCATATAATCTTCTACTGTGAAGCAATTGCACGTAGGAGACACAAGCTTGATATTACAGCTGAAAGAGTCCCCGTGATAAACATGGCACATAGAATCCTGGACCTAATAGAGGGACTGGATCTATTTGCATGAACAAAACAATGTGGGGAAATACAATAGGCCAATGGGCCGCAGTGTTTTAAGGGCTAACCCCCCTGGACCCATATTTGTTAGAGAGAAAAAAAATATATTTGTGCATAAAAAAGAACGTTTAAAAAATCGTATCTTGCATAATATTGTGACTCGTAGTATGACAAACAAATTGCTGGAAGTATCTAACTCTAATAAAAATGTACAAGCAAGATTTGCTTAACATCTAGCCCCAAAGACTTACAATTTATTACCTTTGAATATTAGAAATATTAAAAACTACAAAAATATTCAATAATTCGTCGCCCATTTTTCGCGCGTCATACTTCATCCATCTCTCAACTTTTACCACGGAAATTCGCAAATTTCAACTTTTCTCAGCGCATTTTTCTAACTAATAATAATATTTTTACGAAAACAAAAACTAAATTGGAAACATTAGAAAAATCGAACGTAGTTTATAATATCCCTTGTCTAAATTGTAATAAAATGTATATAGGACAAACATCTAGGTGTCTATCGGGACGCATCACCTCTCACAGAAGTGACTGCAAATTAATTGAAAATTCATGTGCCCTTTCTGAACATGTCATTATGAACCAACTTTCCATGGATTTTGACAAAGTAAGAGTGTTATGTACCGAAAACAATTACCATAAAAGAATTTTTAAAGAAATGTTTTACATAAAAAACGAGGAAAATAGTATGAACAAGAAAACAGATGTTAATAATCTAGTATCGAGTATTATTTATGATTACTTGTTAAAACTAGAAAATCATCTTCTTTCTCTTTCTAAAAAGATGTAGTTTGTTGTTTTTATTTTTATTTTATTTTTAGTTTTCAAATTTTTGAATTTTGTTTTAAATTTGTTAATATTTCAAATGTCAATTTGTTTTTTAATTTTTTAATTTTTAATCTGTTAAAGTATTTATATATGAAGGATTAACACTGTTATTTTTTAAAGTTGTTCAGTATTGTTCATGAAGCTGTTTTTTAGTATTAACCTCACGTTAGTAAGTATTTTAAAAAAAACCTGTCTAAAGACCATGTGAGTTAACGAATAAATAAATTTTTGTAGTTGTCTTGATAAAGGGAATAAACGTTCCCGAAAGCTCGAGTAAATAACAAAGAGTTTCTTTTGTCCAACCAAAAGTTTTGACTGCAACCTCATCAAACTTATATACATATTTTCACTTGTGAAAATATACAATATATATATATATATATATATATATATATATATATATATATATATATATATATATATGTATATATGTATATATATATATATATATATATATATATATATATATATAATGAGCTACAACGAGAGATACAATTAAAATGTACTGTTATTAAGAGAATCCGTGTTATATTTTGTTGTTTAACATTAAACATCAATAGGATATTGGGCCATGAACGCGAGACAACATGTACTTTTTGGCCTCCTGAATTGCAAAGCTAGCTTTGACATCGTGTATACATCCAGCGAAACTAGATTTTTACACACAATGTTGCAATGTACGGCTACGATGCGGTAAAGTGGCTAGTAAATTATAACCTTTCAGGGACACTTACAAAATAAATTAAGTATATGACAATAAAATCTAATGTAGAAAACGCTACTTTACACCATATTTGTCACGATAATGTGGAAAAAAAGAGTGATTTGTTAAATTTTACTGTGCGTCTGACATTTGGAAAAATGACATTTATGTACCTAATAAATTTGAATTAGTAAAAATGTCAAAGTTTGTGAATACCAACATTAAATATAAAAATTAAATAATTTCCAATATTGTAATTAATCTAAATCTATTTGTTTCTTAAATAATAATTGTCGGCCAAAAAATCTTATACAAATTTCGTGCGGAAATGATTTTACAATGCTCCAGCAAATGGGAAACTCACCCTTCGGGCTCGTTCCCCAAACGAGCTGTTGCATTGTAAAATCAAGGTTTCCGCACTCTAATGTAAATTACTATCAACTGTTAGAATCGAAGTTATCGCGATGTGAAATTTTCTCAGCCAACGAACAACGAGTTGTGTCAATTTGTTCTCAGTCCTTATACAAAAAGAGAAAAATACTTGTTCTTAGCCTAAGTGAAATAAGGGAAAATTAATAAAGTATCTAATAACCGGAAATTAACTCTCCAAAATAGTGGCGCCTCAGAAAATGTTGGCGGAATTTCCAGTTCGAACGGAAAAACATAGATTTGTCAGACCAAAACAAGCAAGTTGTAGCTGCAGTTGTAGTTAAACCTCCGCTGATTAATATATTGAAATAAATTGAAAACTAAATAAATTGAAATTAATTTGTAGAATGTAGCAGAAATCGGAAAGAAATTTCCATATGTTACAACAACAGTGGTATAGTTTTCAGAAAATTCCTGAGGATGATATTACAACGTTACGCACGTTGGTCGTCTGCTCTTGCCCATCGTTTGGAAAATCTTGGTGAGACAATTCCTTCTCAGATGGTAATAACTAAAATCTTAATGACTCTTCCTTAGAATTTAAATCATTTCGTTACCGCTTGGGAGTCTACGCAATCTTATGAACGAGCTCACGAAAATCTCATTTCCTGATTACCTATAGAATCGCGCTATAATACAAACGAGAATCTCAAAAAGTCGGCTCATAATCACTAGCAGCACATAAGAATTTTCAAAATAAAAATTCCAGAAATGTATTTAAAGAAGGAACCTTCAATTACTGCCATTAACCGGGGCATTAGATACGAGATTGCAGGAAGATAAAAGCAGCAAGGGATCGACAAAATCCTGATGGCAAGAGAGATGAAATTCGAGGTCGAAGTGAAGAGCGGTCCATCTCAAGCAAACCTAGGGAAGCAGGAATTCTTGGTCATCTGGCATCAGAAACTGGCTCATCAGAATATCGCCCAAGCTAATTCATTTTACAGAAAATGGATACTCTATTCCAGGACGAATTAAAATTTGTTCCATGCATTCTGGGAAAATGCATCTTTCGAACAAAACCATTCGAGGTCCATACGAGCTGTTAAACTCGTACATACGGCCTTGTGCGGCCCAATGATGATTCACTGGGAGGAGCACGATGTTTTCTTCTATTGAAGGATGACTACATCCACTAGAGGACCGCATATTTCATCAAACAAAAATATGAAACAAGCAAATCCTTGAAGGGTTTCGTAATTAAGAGGAAGATGCAACGGGAAATAGGAATTAAGATCATCCGGACTGTCAATGGACTAAAATTCATAAACCACGAAGTCGAAAATCTGTTCCATCGTTGTGGATTGACTCATTAAAAAACTGTACCTTGCAATCCACAGCAAAATGGGGTCATTGGACGAGAAAACAGGACTGTGCTAGAATTGGCTAGGGCTTTACTCAAAGCTGACGGAGCACCGATTAATTTGTGGGCAGAAGCGGTGACCATATATACACTGAATCGAACTGGCACTAGTAGCATCAAAAGTAAAAGGCTAATCGATCTATGGTTAAAAACGGATCCGGAATTTGGAAGTTTTAAAACCTTTGGCAAGGGAGTTTTCAACCACATTCCGAAGAAAATTTAAAAAAATGGGACAAAGGATAATGGAAAAAAGGATATTTTGTGGAGAACGGTGAAAATGTCAAGGGATTTCAAGTGTGGCAACTAGAGAAAAATCTAGTCAAAATGCATTGAGACACGGCAGTGCCCCCGCCAAGTGGAGCACAACCGTACTACCTTTTCTCGAAGCTACTCACGGCAATTTTGACCCCTGTAACTTCGTTGTGCATAAAGCAGGAAGTTTGAATTTTGAGATATCAAGAGAAATACTATAACTGGATATATTGCCAATATACGTAATAATTATACCTTATAGTTTACGAATTATCCCCAATCAAATTTCTTAATTTTGTAAGTGACAAACTCACCGATCATCAATATTCTAAGGTACTTCTAGCAATCTCACAAACTTCAAATTTTCAATTTTAGTTAGCCTTCAACCTACAACGGAAGGAAAAAATCAAAAATCAATAAATTTCATTGTCTATTAAAGGAAAAATAATGATTATTTAATAATTTCCTAATTTTGTCACCGATCATCTAAATTCTAAGGTACTTCTAGCTATCTTACAAGCTCCGAATTTTGAATTTTAGTACGCCTTTAGTCTATAAAAGAAGGAACAAATGAAAAATCCGGAAATTTCATTATCCATTAATTTAAAAATAATGATTATTTGAAATTTTTTAATTTTGTCACCGATCATCAAAATTCTAAGGTACTTTTAGCAATCTTACAAACTCGGAATTTTGAATTTCAGTACGCCTTTAGCCTATAAAGGAAGGAAAAAATAAAAATTCCGAAATTTCATTCTTCATTAAATGAACAATAAGGATTATTAAAAATAATATTCAACGAACTAGTTAGTGTCTCTGGAAGCACCTATTCAACAATTTTGTTATAAATTTTTATCTAATCAATTACGTATCAACATTAATAGTGACCGTATCAATACTAGACCTGCATTTCTATTATAAATATAATGACTTGGCAATTGCACGGCAACGTAATTATAAAAGAATAATCTACTAATTCGATTACTAAGTAAATCTACACAGTAATAATAATAATAAGTTTATTTCAGAAAATACACATTTCGAAGGATCAAATACAAAATAGCTTTGCTTAGCTAACAAGTGATAATAAAAGAGACATTATCGTTGATACCTGCACCAACGAAAAACATTGTATCACAGGAACCAGTAAACCTAAGAATAAAGTATTTTAATTAGTATAATATGTTGCCGTGTAATTGTCAAGTCATTATAATTATATTAGAAATTAAGGCGTCTAATATTGATACGGTCACTATAAATATTATAGGTAATTGATTAGATAACAATTTATAACAAAGTAGTTGAATAGGTTAAATATAAAGTAGTTGAATAGGAACTGCGTTACGAGACTTGGCAATTTTTACATTTCATGTTTTTGATGGGATAATTTTTACTGGTACCATTGATACCATATTTACTGATACCATGAAAGTTCTGAAACCATAACAGGACAAGAGAATAAGAGAAGTGATCGTACACCTTGATCAGGATCTCCTGATCAGGATTATCTCTTTTAAGATTGCTGATAGCAGCAATCTTAAAGGGAGAACGTGAATAATGCGGACCAAGAAATAGGTGTAAATGTGCAATCTGCTGAAGGAACTCCGTCTGGAATCGACGATGGAGATCAAATCGAGGAATTGTTGGAAAAGCCCAAAAAAAAAAAACTATTATAAGAAACGATACGATTTTAGGGACAGAAAAAACTTGAAATTACCTTCACGTCTTTTGAATGCAAATGCTTCTTCTTCAGATTATGTCGATCCGAAAAACTTCGAGTAGGCAATCGCAAGTTCAAATGTGAAACACTGAAGGAATGTCTATAAGTTCAGCGGAGATGGCAGCATTCAACTATATAATGCGAGACATTAGAAGATTCGACTCAATACGCATCATTATTTCTATCTCAGCCTCCAGAACTTTACATCTACATGTTCCATTTTAACGTGAATACGGTCTTTTTGTATGGAGAGATCGACGAAAAGATCTGCATGCATCAATCGAGGGGATGTGAAGATAGAACTAATAGAGTTTGTGAATTAAAACGAACTCTTTAAGGTCACAAACAGGCCCCAAGAAGTTAGAATCGTCGCCTAAAAGAATTTTGGAAGAAAATAAGTTTCCATGCAACAAATGCAGCGCCATGCGACTTTACCAACGGATATAATGAGGACCTGATCATCCTTGCCATCTATGTAGACGACGGGCTCGTCGCTGCAGCAGAAAGTTCGTCGCCAATGCTTTGCTCTTGCCTTACCGTCAAATCATTGGCAGTTTAATGTATCTTTCGTTTTGTTCCAGACCTGATTGTAGATTGTAGATATGATGGTGATGACGTATACTGCGACCTTTATAGATCTATTGTACCCCACCCTCCTCCTCCGAGCGTTGGTGTGCTTACCCATTTAGAGCGCCTCCTCTAATCCTGATTCCTTTAGGAATTTCAGGATCTGGGTGGGATTCAAGGCTTGCAGCACCTCTGTGTTCAAGAAGTGGTACATCTGTCCCGAGGTACATCTGTCTCTTGCGGAGTAGTGCTCCGCAGTCTTTAAGCAGATGTATGGGGGTTTCCTCTGCTGAGCCACAGAATCTGCATCCGTCATCCTCCTCTAGGCCTAGGACCTTTAGATGTTTCCTAAGTCTGCAATGTCCCGTCAGGACTCCTGTCAGAATTCTAAGCTTGTTCCTGCTTAATTTCAGGTAAGCTTTTGTTCTTTTCTGGTTAAAAGATCCCAGCATCACTTTGGACTGCCTTAGCCCTGGAAGTTTTTTCCAGGTTTTCATCCATTGACGACATTGCTACATCGAAAATACAGTGAATAAAGGCCAAGTTAAAACTGTACGACCTAACCCATTGGGTCAATAAGCCCCCGCGAACTTTGTGATATACTTTTTAAGTGTGAGATAGGACTCCTAGTGCTGTAATTTTGTGATTGTGCTGCCGCCAGGGAAATTGACGATTAGTGTTTGATTACATCCCCATCTTTCAGCCCAGCGATGGGTATTACCGACTGGGCGCCGTTGGTTTAATATATCACCACTGTGTTCACCTGGAACAAAGATAAGTACCATAAAATATCTTGTTTATTTAGTTTATAGTTTCTAACCTAAAAACATTCTAAAACCACACGTTAGTAATCAAATCTTACGACAAATTATCTAAAAATTCACACACTACGGACACAAACACGAATGTAATGGTATGGTGGGAAAATGGAATGGTGCGTGAATCGCGCTAAGAACTTCCGCGGTTCGACTCCCAATGGAGTGATTTTTTTTTTCTCAAACACTAACACCTTCTGGTCCGGGCGACATGTCCAAACATGTGATACGTCAAGGGCGAGACAGCGAACACAGGCGGGGCCCCGGCTGTGACCGATCAGGGAGCAACATAAGCTCCGAAACTATCTTTTACGAGGATGAAGACAGCAAACTGCCTGCATATAGCAGATTAAATATGAAAAGCTGCCATCAGAGGTGCAATTCCCTTGGTGGTGAGTCCACAAAGAAAAGAAAACTGCTCAATACTTCGTTCAAAGGCACGGAACCTGATCCGATACGAAAAACCGAGAACCCCATAGCATATACTCTCACAGAAGCAATGGAAATATTCACGAAGCAAATGAGTACCTTCCATAAACTCACCGCTGATAACTAGACCACCAAAAGAGAAATCAGGGACTTTGTAGTTAAAATGAAAAAGAACATCGATACAATGAACAGAAGCTCCGTCCAAGAATGGCTACAGACACATAAGTGGGAACAGGTAGAAATACCAACGTATGACCAGAACGTACAAACGGATATGGACAAAATCACATACGACCCGCGAAAAGAGAACGTGGAGACCCAGACCTACAACGCAAGTACGCAAACTGATGAAAGCAGCCTAGTAACGACCGAAGAAAGAGACCTGAGGAAATTATGGAACGAGATAGAGATGGAAAATTCATATGAAGTTTTAAAAAAAAAATTAAAAAACAACGTTTTTTAAAGAAACAAATCGAATTTACATTCGCCAAGACAGAGGTAGAAATACGAATCTACTCACCACCAGCACAGAAGAAAGACTCGCCAAATGAAAATACTGAGGAATGGATAGAAACCACAAGACGAAAAAACCAGAAAGAAAAGGAGGAAAAGCGGGAAAAAAGGCACACGGATGCAGTCCTCATAACAGCAAATGGAAAATCATACGCTGACCTGTTAAGGATGGTTAAGAACGAAGTCGATATAGAATCTTCTGGAGCTAGTATTACAGGAGTCCGGAGAACTAATAACGGGGAATTATTTCTGAAAGTAGAAGAAGGTGAGGCTGAAGGTCTTAAACAGACTATTGAACAAAAACTGCCGGACGTCGAAATCCGTGCTAAAACCCAAAATACCATCGTTAACATCAGAGACCTAGACACAGTTACCACGAGCGAAGAAATAATTGCTGCGGTCATAAACACAATTGAGGTTAGGAAAGAACAAATAAACATTAAAAACATAAGACCAGCATATGGAGAGACCCAGGTGGAGACTGCATCGCTCCCACAGAAACAGGCTAAGGAACTTCTAGAGAAAGGCACATTAAAGGTTGGATGGGTTCAATGCAGGGTGAGGGACAGAATCCAAATAGTGAGATGCTATAGATGTTGGCACCATGGGCACCATGGTAGTACGTGCAACGGCCCAACCAGGCAGAAACTGTGCTATAACTGTGGTCAAGAAAGCCAAAAATCAACTGAGTGCAAAAATGAAATGTTTTGTCCAGTCTGTAATATGAAGGGACACCGGACAGGTTCAGGAACGTGCCAGGAATTTACAAAAGCTCTAGCGCAGGCGAAAAGAGCGGAATGTCAAAAGAAACTATGACTAAGATCGTCTAAAACTGTACAAGTTATTGCCAAAGATTGTGAAATACAATCACACAGTCCCATCTGTGGGCAGGTGGGGCGCCGAGCAGACAATGGAGCATGCCTAATACTCAAAAAAGCGTTATCGGAAGCAAGACGAGACAAATCGGAGCAATGATTAATATAATCCAAATAAATGCGATGCGCAGCCCGGCTGCCCATGACCTATTAAAGGCTACCGTCCACGAACTAACAATAGATATTAGTCAGTGAACCAAACAAAAAAACCATGAAGAACGGCTGAATCACGGATGATAAAATTGATGCGGCAATCTTTATATGCAACAAGGACCTAGCGGCCTTAAAGCACGGAGGTGGACCGGTTTCGCATGGGTCGAGCTAGAAGATCTTGTAATATATAGCTGCTATCTATCACCAAACAGTAGCCCCCAGGAATTAGAGCTATCCCTATCCACCCTCGGCCAGGACATTCGGTGCCAAACCAAGCGCAAACTAGTCGGAGGAGACTTCAATGCAAAATCCCCCTATTGGGCTGTTCAGGTACAGATAAACGCGGAGAAATTATCTTGGACTGGATCTCAGGACTCGATCTATATGTGAGTAACGTAGGAAACTCACCCACTTTTGAACGCCGGAGCAGCTCCTCCATATTAGACCTTACTCTTGCTACGGCCGACCTTGTGCATAAAATTCAAAACTGGCAGGTGCCACTAAGGTGAAACACTAAGTGACCACAGGTACTTGTCATACCGTATAGACGTAGGTACAATAAAGCCATCTGCAAAAAAATGCAGATCCCTCGCAGGGGGTGGCACGCAAAAAATATAAACGAGGACAAATTCGCAAATAAGCTGGACAAGGAAATTCACAACACAAATGACCGCTCACCTGATGCTCTCTACTGTGTACTACAAAAAACTTGCAATGATATCCTTATGCCAAAAAAGCCTTCGAAAAGAATACAGGTATACTGGTGGAGCGCGAAAATTGCTGTGATGAGAAAGATCTGTTTTGCTAAATGACGTGCCTACCAACGGAAAGGGAAGAGAAATTCAAACACAGACATGGAAGCTACGTACAGAAATTCTTACGCCACAGTAAAAAAGAACTTACGCACAGAAATCAAAAGATCTGGCGTCAACTCTGCGATAAAATAGATGAAAACGTGTGGGGTGACGCATATTCCATTGCTACCCGAGAACTCAAAATAAGATCTCCAAATCTGAAAATGATCATGGAAAAGGTGCGAGAAGTGGTAGAGGTGTTCTTCCCCAAGCACCAGAAACTACAGTTGGTTTTACCGGAAGTTAAAGACACTCCTGATTTTTCTATTGAGGAGCAGAACAGGGCCAGCCAACGTCTTCGAAATGGCAGAACACCAGGACCCGACAATCTCCCACCAGAAGCTGTAAAGATTTTGCCGTAAACAGACAACCAACATTCGATCTAGAAGTTATGAACAATATAATAGCAGATGGCACATTCCCGGATAGGTGGAAGATAGCAAAGTTGATACTCCTCCGGAATCGTGAAAAGCCCATACACGAACCATCCTCTTACAGACCAATATGCTTGCTGGATGTCCTCGGAAAACTACTTGAACAACTGCTTCCAGCCAGAATTAAAGCGGAATTGGACAAGGGTAGAGGTCTTTCCGATAGACAATATGGGTTCAGAGAGGGAAGGTCCACGGTAGATGTCGTTCTGAGGGTGATCAAAGTGGCAGAGAAACCCACAAGCAGCACACGAAGAACACCTAAGATGACGGCGCTGATAACAATAGACATAAAAAAATCTTTTAACTCTGCAGCCTGGGAAATGATTATGGAAGAGTTAACTAACAGAAGTTTACCCCATACCTGTTGCACCTGGTGCGCGATGAGGTCGTCGAATACGAAGTAAATAGTGGTGTTCCTCAGGACTCAGTGTTGCGCCCTACCCTATGGGACATTCTATACGATGGCGTGTTGAGGCTCGTTTTCCCCGCGGGGGTGGAAATAGTAGGATTTGCCGATGACCTAGCTTTAGTTGCAACAGGGAAAACTGAAGAACTAATGAGAAAAGCAAACATCGCCATAAAGCAGGTCGATGAATGGCTAGAGCGAAAAAAACTTAAGCTAGCCCCTGAAAAAAACAGAAGCTGAACTTCTCACTGGCAATAGGAAAATAGGACCTATAAAATTCAAAATGTGGTGATTGCTGGTATCGTCCCGATAGAGTGCAAAATCCACGAGATAGTCCAATTATATAAGACAAGGAACTGGGCAAATAGGACAGAAAGACAAAAAATTGCAAATATCCAAATGCATGAAGACTGGTTATAGGAATGGAGAATGTCCAAAACAGGACATTTGACCAAACTATTGATCTCAAAACTTAAACCTTGGCTAACACGGAACCATGGTGAGATAAATTACCATCTAACACAGGCCCTCAGCGGCCACGGATGCTTCAGGGAGTATCTACACAGTTTTTGCAGGGCAAGTGACGCAATGTGTGTATACTGCGGCGACGTGGACAGTACACTTCATACTGTGTTTGAATGCAGTAGGTGGATATCCGAGAGGGACAGATGGAAGGAGCAGACAGGCCTCATCCTAGAGGTGCAAACACTGGTAGACGCGATGCTGAGATCACCAGAGGCCTGGACATACACGGCGACAATGATACGTGACATCCTGACACAAAAAGAATAAGACGAATGTACAAAAATCAACTACAAAAAGGAATACCAAAACTATAGGGCCAATACTATACAGCCAGATTCCCGAACAACTAGGGCGGCAAAAAACCGTCCGGGCTGCTCACCCTGAAGGAATGCGCAAGCGATACCGGCGTGGCGGACTTTTTTAAGCCAAGTAGGGGTTTAGTGAGTGAGGGCGTCACACAGAGGCTGGTAGAGCTTCCCCCAAAGCACATATTAAAAATAAGAAAAAAAAAGACGGTTTTCATCTATTGTTCTCTTGTTTCTTCATTTAAACTTTTGTGGATGGTGTTCACACTCATGCCGCAAAAGGGTTCCGGGCCTATAAAGGACTACTGGTTCCCTTGTTTGCTAGGTGATCGGCTTCCTCGTTTCCGTCTAGACCAGTGTTACCTGGTACCCAGTATAGCGTTACTTTCTTGTTTTTGACAAACTTGTTTAGCATTCCCACACAGTTCCATACCAGTTTGGATCTGATGTTGAGCTATTGGCCTTTTTTCTTAAGAAAAAATTCGTTTTTTGCGATAATTCCTGTCGAGGTTAAACGGTGCACATCTTTCGATTGCGTGTATCTCTGCTTGGAAGATACTTGGGAATGTTCCCATGAATTCTAAGTCTTTGGTACGAGGTCCAAACACTCCTGCACAAGTACCTTCCTTTGTCTTCAAACCATCTGTATAACACTTGATAGCATTTTGCTCTATGTGGTATGCTGAGGATTCGTCGCTCCAATCGGCTTTACTGATTTTTGATAACTTCACATTGCTGTGTAGTTTTTCTCGAAGTGATATTTGCATACCATTTCGTCTTTTGGTGCTTCTAGCTATCCGATTATTTTACCTCTGACTGTTCCTTCCTTGCTGAACCTTACAATCGCCCATCTGGCAGCCCTTTTCACTACAAGGTGCAGCGGAGTCAGATCAAGCAGCAGCTCCATTGCTGCTGTCGGACATGACCCCATCGCCCCCGTGATGCAGACACACGCCAGTCTTTGAATCTTCTCAAGCTGTTTCCTCATAGAGGGCAGCTTGGTTCTACTTCCTCACGCAACTGCCCCATAAGCGTTTGCAGGTCTCACTATCAAGGATTGTTGTGTTACAACCCCACGTTTTTCCTACCAGATTTCTGCACACAATTAGAGCGCGTTTGGCTTTACCTTCCGCTGCCTCAGCGTGTCTATTTCATAGGAGATTGCTATCTAGTATAACACCCAGATACCTTATCTTCTGTTTGTATTCTACTGCCCTCTAATCTAACAGTATGGGCTGTATGCAGTTTAGTTTTTTCCTTCTAGAAAATGGTATCACCGTGGTTTTGGTCGGGTTGAGTCTCAGTCCCACTGTTTGCCACCATCCACTAGTTACTTTGAGGCCTCTCTAAACGATTTCATAGAGCGTTCCCTCACACTTCCCTCTGATCATTATGACTATATCATCGACGTAACCTTGACATTTTATGTCTAGGTCGTTCAGCCCTGCCAGTAGTTCATCAACTATCAGGCTCCACATTACCGTTCCACCCCGTTCTGGTTCTCAGCATTTCTCCCATCCACTTTGAGATAGTGCTGTCGATATACCTTCTTTCGAGGGCCGCTTTGACAGCCTCATGTGAGGTGTTGTCAAAGGATCCTTCTGTATCCAAGATAGCACATATCGCTACTTCTTTTTCTCTATCGCTGCTTCTATTTGATTTGTCAGCTGATACAAGGCGGTTTCTGTGGATTTCCCTGCTCTATATGCATGCTGACAGTTGTGTAGTGGTGCACCTACCAGCACTATTGTCCTAAGGTAATTATCGGTTACCTTCTACATTCTTTACCATCTTTAACAAAAAAGATGTGAAACTAATGGGTCTAAATGACTTCGGTTGAGTAGTGTCTTTCTTCCCCACCTTATAGCTGCCTCCGGGGTGGATTCTGTGTTTTCGCAGAAGGTCCTAAAGTTTTTCCTTTTTGCCTTTCTGATCAATTTGTTGTAGGTGGTAAGCACCTCGGAGTATTCTAGCCAATTTCCGTATTGCTTAGCTTTGTTGAAAAGTCCACGTACTTTTGCTCTTAATGTAGACAAATTTTTGTTCCACCATTTTTCATCATTATGCTCCTTCACGGTTTTTACCGGGCAGCTGAATTAAAATGCCGTGGTGATTGCTAAATTTATTTCTCCTGCAGCCTGCTACAGTGCTGTGTAGTGTTTGATACTACCTCGCAGTGCCACTTGCTCTAGGTTCTCTTTTAGTTGGGAACTAAACATAGGCCACACAGTTTGTCTAGGGTTTCGAATAGGGGTGTTTTCCTCACTCGCTCCTTCCAGTTCAAACTCTATGATCCTATGATCTGACATTGAGGGTTCATTTGAAACTCTCCACTTTTTAATTAATTTACTTACGTTAGCGCTACCTACCGTAATATGCAGTACCTCATTTCTGACCTTAATGACAAATGGTGTGTTGCCAACGTTGTACACAATTTTCTTTAATGAGGTACTCACCTCTCTTATTAGTGTTCGTGCTGCCCCACATCGCATTGTGTGCGTTCGCGTCACATCCCAGGATGAGTGGCAGCCTTCTCCTAATAAAGTGTTCAACCAGCTTTTGTACTTGAATGGGTGGTATGCTGCTACCATAGCCAAGGGAGTATGCTGATGCGATCACTACTTCGCGGTGGAGGCCCTCGGTCGTGGTGAGGGCCTGAATTGGAACTAAATCCCACGTTAAAAACCCTGAAAGACAGATAAGTAATGTATGCCTTTCCTTACCATAATGCAATTTCTAGGGGAGACCTCAAGACTGTCCCAAACCAACTTACATTCCTTGTTGCTAAGGCCTCTAATCTTACCTCCGTAGGTCCAGGGTTCTTGCATCAGCGCGGGCCCTAGGTGCTGTTTAGTGAACATCCTAGCCATCACAGCCGAGGCTGCTTTGGCATGGTGGATGTTCACTTGGGCTATTTTGGTGCGCCTGCTTGCCATTCTTGTTTTGTGACAGGAGGCGGCAAGTCCTTTTCTGTCCCTACAAGAACATCTTCCTCTGGCTCCGTAGACATGGCAGGACTGCTCATGTCTACGAGTGTGAGGTCAATGTCGTCCTCCCGGTAATCCGGGCTGACTTCCTTGTTCTCTGTATCGGTTAGGTAGAGCCCCGCTTGACATGGTAAGGCTTGATACCCTCTGAGGTCGCCAGGTATCAGAGGGGCTCCGTTAACGATGGCCAGTTGCCCTTGGCCACCAGCCAGTCTCTTCGGCACGGGTCGCCTGACACCTTGGATTAAGGATTTGGAAGTTCTTGGTTGTTCGATCTCCGCCGACCGCTCCGACCGGAGTTGGACTCTAGTCGGTAACGTCTAACGGTTTGTTGCGAAACTAAGCCCTCTCACCGCGAAAAGATGACTTCCAGAGTGAGGCTTCCAGGTCTCATATAACCTATACATCGATACAACATCGATAAAAACCAAATATAATTCATTGGAATGTATCCTGAAGCCTGCCTACTGAAATATCTGAAGGGAACATTGGATCACGGACTCTACTTTCCAGTGCAATTGACTGAACATCTACAAGCTTCACGAGAAAATTGACGTAAATTGTCGTAAAACTCGGAGAATCGAAAATTTCCTGGAATTCAACTAATCAAAAGGTTGTTGCCCTATCCACAATACAATGGAAGCAGAGTATATAGCAAACCTGTCAAAGAGGTTGCTAGAAGAACTAGTTATCTTGAAGAACCTGAAGACGACCTTTTACCTGGACAATCTCAGCGCGGTAAAATTAATCAAAAATCCAGAATTTCATCAGAGAAGTAAACATATCGACGTACGTTTCCATTTTATACGTGAAAAAGCTGATTTCTTAACAAAACCATTGCCGACGGTCGCTTTTAAAACGCAGATGAAGATGCTTAACATCTTGAGGAAATTGGACATTGAAAAATCTTGACACATGATAATATGCCATATGAAGAAATCGTTCTTTCGATAAAAAGACTTTTTCGAATATACCATTAAATCTACCAGTAAGTATCAATAACATACAAGACAGAATGGCAAGAACAGAAAGACAATACCAGACACTCAAGAGAAGATAGGACAATGTTTTATTTTACTTAGGAATAAGAGGGATTTATTGCAATAATCTAATAAGTATAAATTTTGTTGCAACTGATTCTTGTCACCGCCACAACAAGGAATAATAGCATAAGACAAGTAAAACCAATCTACTGGACCGGAAAAAAACTATCAAAACCCGGCATGAGCAATAACAGAGACCAGACAATAACAGAATACCACACAAGTTCAGACAAATCCAGACAAGACAAGGCAAGACCAGACAAGACCAGAGAAGACCAGACAAGACAAGACCAAACAAGACCAGACAGGACGGCAATAGACCAGAAAAAAGGACAAGCAAATACCAGAAAAGAGGAAATTGGACAAGAAGACAAGACCAGGCATTACCAGGTAAGACCATACAAAACCAGACAAGATCAGAAAAGACCACATAAGACAAGGCAGGACCAGACAAGACCAAACATGACTAGCAAAGACCCTAATGACTAAAAAAGACCGTAGAAAAGACTAGAAAGGACAAGTCCGGACAAGAGCAGATAAAACCAGGCAAGACCAGAGAAAACCGAACAAACCCAGACAAGATCGGTGAAGACCAGAGAAGACCAAACAAGACCCAACGAGACCATACAAGACCAGACACGATTAGACAATATCAGGCAACAGCAGCAAAACTAGACAATACAACAAGCGACTAGTTACGAATATTTTTAGGATTGTGTTCAATATTAAATCTTGTCCCACTAATATTCCGACTTTCTATCCAGTTTAGTTTACGTACCGCATTTATATGTTTGTATAACTCTACGTATTTTCTATTTTAGCAGTTTTACATTGGTCTTATTTGTTTAATCCTATTATTCCTTATTGTAGCGGAGAAGTAAGCAGTTGCAACAAAATTTTTATTTCTAAGCTTCTTGTGATAAATCCCTCTTAGCCCTAAGTAAAATGAATCATTCATTGTATTTATATGCTCTTCTTACCTGTCCATTTTTAAATATGGAATAAAAATATGGAAATATTTGAGATGAGAATATAAAATTTGGAATAAAAATATTAATTAGTATATAAAATAAATTAGTTTTTTATTAGTGGATAGAACTAAATTTGCAAAAATATGCCTTTTCTAATTTAGTTATTATACTGAACAAAGTTTCCGTATTAATGTTTTTTAGAAGGTCAAGATCTCAAAGTTGCTTTGCCAAAGATATTATCGCCGAAGTTATTTCCCATCCTCAGTTTCTCTTGGAGTTGTACTTGTAGTTGTGGCTGTGCTTATAGTTGGAGTTGTAGTTAGATTTTTAGTTGGAGGTGTAGTTCGAGTTGCACTTGTAGTTGTGGTTGTAGTTGGAGTTGTAGTTCAATTTTTTTCGTAGCTTTTGTTTCTGGTTTAATTTTGTATGCAATATCGTCGTCCAAAAACTTACGTGGCCCAAATATATAAAAAAAAAAAAAATCGAAAATGGACAATGGACCATCTTTCTTTTGGCATAGTTAAAAAAAAATAGTAAATAGTAAATAAGTAAGGTAATAAACAAATTTAATAACCGCAGAAGTTTTTTCATTTAATAAGGACAAAATTAAAAATCCGAGGAAAATTAAATTCATATTGACGATGGAATTACTTCAAACGACTGGAAATATATATTATCTCTTTTTGACACCTTGTCACCTATTCCCTATATTCCAGTATATGCCACAATTTAAAATTTAAAATGAATCAACAAGATTAATAATGAAATTACTCAGAATTGTTTGAAACGAGTGAATTTTACACAGATATGCAAATCAATTCCAATAGTTTTATATGAAATAGATTTCATTATCTTAAGCTATTAAAAACTAATTATTGTAATAAAAATAATTTTACAGGTATTGTTTGTTTAACCTGTATTGTTTACCATAACTATTATAACAATGTTTATCGTATGATTTCGATAAAGTTTTATTTACCAGAATTATTTAAATTTCAATTTAAATTATAAACAACTACAAAAAACTACTAGAAAGAAAAGCAAAGAAAACTATGCTTTTCCCAAAACGATATTGCTTATTTTTCTTTCTACATTGTCTCTTGTTGCTTGTTTCTGTTAGACAAGACAAGACTAGACGGATAATACAAGACGGATAAGAGTCGACGAACAAGAATAGACAGAAAAGACAGACAAGACGGACGAGACGGACGAGACGGAGGAAATGGACAAGACGGTGAAGACGGAGAAGACGGATATGGCGGACAAGACGGACCAGACTGACGAGAGTTTTGGCGGATGAAAACTTTCCAAACATCTGGAAGAGAGCTAGGCTAGTCCTACTTAGAAAAGGGGACAAGTCCATAGAAAACGCGTCATTCTATTGACCATTGTGCCTGTTGCATGTTGCTGGGAAACTGCTATATTAGATAAATATTGAGCTCAGTCAAGGGAAAAACCTATCAGAAAAATCGCATGGATTCAGGGAGGGCAGGTCAACAGTCGACGCTATTATGCGAATCTTGGACGTGGTAGAGAAAGCCTCAGTTGGCACAAAGGCAACAAAAAGATTAGTGTGCTCATTACTTTAGACGTTAAGAATGCTTTTAATACAGCAGCATGGGAAGATATTATGAATGAGGTTAGTGAGAGAGGCTTCGCCCCATACCTGCTGAGACTACTGCACAGTTATGTGCATGATCGTAAGATAATAATCGAAGCAGACGGTGAAGTCGTGGAGCAAGAAGTGCACAGCGATGTTCCACAGGATTCAGTAATGGGTCCTACACTGTGGCACATCCTGTACGATGGAGTACTTAGGCTAAAGCTAGCAGAAGGTGTTGAGATAATAGGTTTTGCTTATGATATAGCTCTGGTAATAGCAGAAAAAGACAATGAGACAGTAATGGAACATGCAAATAGGGCGATTGCACATACTGATAAATGGATGGAGAAAAAGCTCTTAAGGCTGGCCTCTGGAAAAACAGAAGCTCTTAGTAGGGAAAGATCCTATGTTCTGGGCCAGCCACCCAGTCACGTCCGGGCCGGCCCACTTCCGGTCCCAGCCACTTCCGGTCCCGCCCAGGTCCGGTCCCGCCCACTACCGGTCCCGACCACTTCTGGTGTCCACACACTTCCGGTGCCCACACTCTTCCGGTGCCCTGCTCACTTCCGATCCCAACTACTTCCGGACCCGCCCTCTTTCGGTCCCGACCATTTCCGGTCCCGCCCACCTTTTCAATACCAGCGATTAAACTACAAAAAGGAGTTAAAAGGAAGTATTCAAACTGACGGAAATACCATATACCGAAATAGTCGCAGCTTGTGACAGCTCCACCATAACTTTCCACTCATCAACCAAAAGTTATAGAAGCAATTCCATTTGGATCAAGCGACGGTATGCAAGCTAGACATTTTATTTAAATTAATTGGAGAACATTAAACTTTGCCAATTGCTACAACGAGTGTCTGCTGTATTTTATAAAATTACCAAAAGATTGTGACGTCACATCAACGTTGGAAAACCTGCTACAAACGGTCTTCAGCCAGTCAGCACCAGAAAACATAGAATATATGCTTGAGATATTAGCGTACAATAAACGGAAATTATTTAGAGACGTAAAAACAACTCGACAGTGTAATGGTTAAGATTGTCTACGATACATTAGAACGCCTAGCACAAAGAAAAGCGCGATTGGAGCAACACATTGGAGCATGGAGATTGGAGATTGGAGCAAAAATCAGCGGTTGAAATTAACAATTGAAAGATATCAAAATGCGAAAAAGGGTTATCAACTTTTTTCTAAACTGCGTATCAATCAATAACTACTGTGCTTGCTGCAGCCAGTATAAATTACATTTAATGATCCATATAACACCTAGAGAACTATATTCGATGTGGGATTCGCTTCCGCCACATATTCGAGAAGAAGAAGATATAGCCGCCCGTCTCCCATGCTTCAAACTTTACAATCTACCAACTGATGTGGACCATATTGATGGACCCCCACCACCTCGATATAAATGTTATAAATGTATTGATGAAAAAAGAGGATGGTTTTGTTATCTGTAATTGCAATGATTTTTTCCTAATAATAAAAAAATAATAATTTAACAATGTATTATTTCGTTTTTTTTATCCATTTTATTCAATTTCAAGATAGAGGTAAAATTAAATAAAACCAAGTTATTATTTGTATAAAAATACATATTTATTAACATTTATAAGCATTATAATAATCACTATTTTACAATAAGTGTAAGCATATTTTAAAGTACGTTAGTTTCATCAATCCAGTTGTTATGTGAAATATCCAAACCAAGTCAGTTCACATACACCTTCGATCCTTTACGACGCAGCACTTTTTCACACAAGTAGACATCATGATGTTCAGCCTTTTGCAACTCATACTCGTAGAATGCTTCTTGGATTGGTCTACCCTGAATATCCTCCAATAAATATGTAACAGGGTTAGAAATTTGAACTTTTATAATTTTAAACAGTTCCGTTGGCCAATTAGGAGTATATCCTTTAGCAAATACAGTCTTCTGCTTGCTAATACGTACAAGGAAATAAATTTATTACCTTTATTCTCATGAGCATAAGGACCAAATTTTGCTAAATCTGCTTGCAATAAATCATCTAAAGCTTTAAATATAACTCTACGTCTGTTAATTTTTTTTCTAGCGGGTTTATTTAAATCACTCCCCACATCCTGTTGTACGGACTTCGTAGAAAGAGTTTGACTTCGTCTCATGAGGAATGCATTGCAAATTAACACGTTTCTTTGGGTTAAACCGATCAGGAAATACTGAAGGATTAACAACAACAACATCTTAACGAAAGCTGATGCTAATTAAGAAGATCATCGACAAATATTATTCGATTATGTCGGCTTCTCGTAAAGCATTTTCGATAGTCTGAATCTCACAATCCTTGGATGTGTTTCCAAATTGTGCGACTTTTTTAACAGCCATAATCGTTTAACCTACTCGTGAGGATCGTTCCATTCAATAGAGGGATTAAACGACTCCCCGTTAGCAATTTTTTCATCGAGGTTAGGGATTTCCCTTCGAAATCATAGTCCGGGAAAACACTTTTTTCATCTTCTTCTCTCTTATTACTGCAATTTCTTATAAATCCTGTAGGGATGTTCTGTGTGGAAGTTTGAGAATTACGAATACCAAATTGATGTTCTCACAAATCCAGGTAATTTAACAACTCTTTAAAGTCGTCAGCTAACATTGATACGTTTATTCTGTTTTCTTTTATTCCCACCAGTATGTCATTGTATATATATATATATATATATATATATATATATATATAATTTATTTATATTGCTTAGACCCACAGGGGATCACATAAAGCAAATTATAACCTGTTGATCTTATTTTTCTTGTTCTTCCAGAATTGTTTCATCAACTCGCTATGTTTAACTCGAGGTTCATCTGTCCATTTTGCTTTTGTTATTTTGGGTTTTTCTACTGATATAATTTCCCAGCTGTAAATCTTATTTCTAAAGATTTTTCGACTTTCGATGTCTGTCGGTGAGATGTTGGCGTTTTTTAGATAAATTTGGACCTGTTTTACCCAGACTGTTGTCGTTTTCATTTTCTGTATGTACTTCAAAACTCTCCCTGTTTGTCGGTTGTCATCTAGTCTCATAAAGTGCCCGTAGAATTTCAGTTGTCGTTTGCGGAAATCGGTTTCCATGTTGGAGTATTTTTCTGTGATAGTGTGTGATTGTAGACCATATCCTTCGACTGTTAGTTTTGAGCCAAGGATTTTTCGGATAATTTTTCTTTCAGCCTTCTTGTTGTTCTCTATGGCTCCTTTGTAATTAAGGTTTAATGTCTCGCTGGCGTAGAGCATTTCGGGTTTGAAACCAGTCGTGTAGTGGGGGATTTTGGTGCTAATATTTATGCATTTTTTATTATAGCTATATGCTTGCAACTTTTCCAAATGCTATCCGCATTTTGAGTTCCCGATATATTTTTATATATATATATATATATATATATATACATATATCTATATATATATATATATATATATATATATATATATATATATACGAAAGTACAATTCAATAAATACAGAAGAATAAAATGTAGATGGAAAGTGGATGCAAGTAGATGGAAGTTGATGGAAAGTGGATGGATAGTTGATGCTAGTAGATGGAAAGTGAATGCAAGTAAATGGAAAGTAGATAGAATGTAATGTGAAATAAAATAACAAATTTGAAATAATACAATTTTTTTATTTCAGCAATTTACAATTTCGTTTTTCGTGTAAATCCTTAAGTTGCTTTATAATAGCACCCGGTGTAACAATAAATAGGTGGATCTTACCACTTTGCACATCGACAATCGCGTGCATTAAATTTAGAAAACTAAGTGTTGGTTCAACAAAGAGGTAAGAATATTGGAACCAAGTTCCTTTAGGGAGGTCTCGGTTGGAGCGATTCGGCAGAAAACGTTAAGTTATGTCCGTTACGCGCGATGTCCGTTAACTCGCCTTTCGTTATCTCTCAGGGTATATTTCTATAGCGCGCGCTCTCTCTTTTTTCTGTTTCTCTCGGTGTATATTTCTATAATGCGTGCTCTCTTTTTCTTACGCAGAGTTACAGATAAGCGTGGTCTGTTTATAACCTTAAAACTAAACAATAACAAGAAAAAAAAATGTCTAACGTATTTTTCTTTTTTGTTGTTTTAAATCATAGGAGAGTTATATTGTTTATATTATACTCATTAATTTAATTAGATTTTGAAAAATGGAAAGTCAAGAAAGGATACAAAATACTGAAAAAAATAAGTTTATAAAAATAAAACTGTACAATTTGAAGCAATTTTTAACTGTTTACACATGTTTATCGTACATATAATTTAAGTGTTATTATATTTACTATATTTATATATGTCGTAGTCATATAGTGAAATCAGTCAGATTGTTTAGAACTGAGCCATTGCATGATCTGTCGGCAGTTCGAGTAGTTCATCTAATCCGTGCAGCTCATGAAATCTCATGCAAGCTCAGCTCGTGAAGTTTTATTTTCAAATTTTTACAAATTAATTAATAAATTATATGTGAAAATTGTACAAGTATTTTTTCTCAAACATTACATTAGTTTCTGATTTCTCTCAGTTTTAGATTTCACAGTTTGAGATTTCTCTCAAAGAATTTTAAAATAACTGCGTGTTCGTCATGAGACGTAATTTCTAATGCCCTATTGCAATTTATAATAGAAGCATCTAAATTTTCACTCCCGGTATACGTTTCAATAAACCTAAGGGCTAAATATATGCTAACTTGAGTTGCCATATTTAAATTTGGAAAATTATCTTTTCAAATTTCTACTGTTAACTTCTTCTTATACCTCGTTAACATTTAATTAAACATACGACAATAACGGTTGTATATATCAAGCAAAAAATGTACATTAAACGCAAATTAAATATATATATATATATAAATAAATATATATATATATATATATATATATATATATATATATATATATATATATATAATACAATATTTATTAAAAATATATACCAGAGACTCCTGGTCACCAATTCCAAATTATCTGAGATATTTTTACCTATATCGGGGTCTTACGACTGATATGGTCTGGTATTCGTTAGGCATGTTGATCGTATTATTGTTTGGTCGGTCGTATTATCTTTGATAAAGAAAGTCTTTAATTTAATTAGTTTTCTTCGAAATGTAATCTGTTACAATGTTTTTTTGTTCATTATAATCCCTGGATATTTTACTTGGTTCTCCAATTTTATAATTGTGTTATTAATTTTAGGGCGCTTTGTTGGAATGTACTTGATTTTTTTTTTCTTGTAAACATGATGGCTTGGGTTTTTTCGGCGTTAAGCTGCATTTTCCAAGTGTTACCAGCGATTTATCGCGTCTAGGTGGTTTTGTAATATCTCGGCGATGGTGTCCGCCAAGACTACTCTTGTAAATATGGTGTCATGTTTTATCTGCGTACAGTGCGATTTTTGTATTGTCCATTTTAGGTATGTCTGCAGTGTAGTTGTTTGAAATGTATAGGCTCCAGTACAGACCCCTGGGGAACACTCGCTCCTGCTGGACGGGTCGAAGACATCGTTATTATCCCCAGCGTGATTTTCAATTTATTCATTTTGTATATCAAGCCTGTGGCACCTTGTCGAAAGCCTTTGAGACGTCCAAAAGTACCGCTCCTATGGCGTATCCTCTATTGAATGCGTCAATTATCGCTTCCGTTATACTCGTAGTTTGGTCCGTTGTCGAATGTTGTTACCTGAATTCGTACTGCTCGTCGGGGATTATTTTGTATTCTTCTGCTATGTTTGCTAGTCGTTTTTGAATTATTTTCTAATTTATTTTTCCGAGTCCTGTTAGTAGGCTTATCGGTTTGTAGCCTGACGTCGTGTTCCTAGGCTTGTTTGGTTTGGGACTTTGTATCGCTTGGCGTGTTTCCATTGGGTCAGAAACGTTCTGAGTTTAAGCGATTCGTTCACTATTTGATTCATTCTGACTACGATGGGCGGCGTTAGGTTCTTGAGTGTCAAATTGTTTATATTATCACAACCGGGTGCTTTCCTATTCTTGAGGTTTTTTATTATCTCAGATATTTCTTCTGACGTTGATTCCTCGATTTCGTTGTTTTCTTCGCTGTTTAGAAGCCTCTTGCTGTTTTGTGGATTATTTGGGAGTTGGAGTTTGCGTTTGGGTCGTTCGGTGTGAATTGTTGTTCGAGAGCGTTTGCGATAATCATTGTCTTGTCCATGTCAGAAGTCGCTATGCTGCCGTCGGTGTTTTTGAGTGGTGGTATTGTATTTCTGTTTTTCAGTTTTAGGCTCTTGGCTAGATCCCATGGTTGGTCTAGGGTTTCGTTGATTCGGTCTAGTCTGTTTTCCTATTCTGCGTTGTGTTGTTCTAGTAGCGCCGGTTGCCTGATTTGTCAGTCTGTTTAGGACGATTTTGTCAGTCGGCGCTAAGGTTCGTAGTAGGGAAAGATCCTATGTTCTAAAACCACCTTCCCCTCTGACCTTGACCTTGGAAATTCCGGTTGCTACTTCTGGTTGCTATTTCCGGTTGCTACTTCCGGTTGCCACTTACGGTTGCTACTTCCGGTTGCTGCTACCGGCTGCTACTTCCGGTTTCCGGTTCCGACTTCCTGTTTGACCTCCGGTTTCAACTTCCGGTTTCGACTTCCGGTTTACGGTTTTGACTTCCGGTTTACGGTTTCGACTTCCTGTTTCCGGTTTCGTCTTCCGGTTTCCGGTTTCGACTTCCGGTTTTGACTTCCGGCCGCCATTTCCGGAACTTCCGAATGCGCGGGAAAATTAAAAAAATAGACGCGTGGCGGGAAAAAATTAGATGTCGGAGGGGCAAATGAGGTGTGCAGTTGGTTGCATATATCAACTGGGCTAGATACATGAGACTAGATAGACGGGGCTAGATATATGAGACTAGATAGACGGGACTACGCAGTACTCGACAGTGTGTAGACGTATTTATTGGTGCTTCGCAGTTTTTTGAGTTTTTCTTGGAATGTCCAAAGAGTTGATTCGTGCCATTTACAGCGAAAGTTTTGTGTCCAAAGACAAACGTGCTGTCCAATTTTTGTGCTTGTGCGTTTTGGTTTTTGTTCGCGATTTGACGCTTTTTGTCAATGCGATATTGACGCTGCCCGCGAGTGCCCCCAAGTGACTTTTTATCAGCCTTGTCCCCCCTTGTCGTCCACAGATGACCTGTGTGGCGATTGACACCGGTTTTAAACCCCCAGGGGGAGTTTCTGCACTTTCGTTCAAAACGTGTTGTGAAATCTCCATAACTTTATCCGTCGACATCCGCGACATCCTAGCCCGCATAGGGTTGAGGGTGGTGTCTTTAAACTTCCCGCGGACCAGTGCGTCGATCCGTACCTATATTTGTAGTGCGCCGACGCCCGGCGTCGTTCTATTTCCGTTCGGAGCCTTCACCATAAAGGTACTGGGGTCTTCTTGACTTTCCTTCGCGTTACTGGATTTTCTTCCCGGTAACACGGCCATATGAGTGGCAGGCAACGCAAGGCCTCCGCCGGGGACGGTGCACGTGCGGGAGACGCCGAACTTAACCCTTTCGAGGCGCGAATGTCGCTCGGGCATAGCCCGAAACAGGCAGTGAGCAACGAAAACGTGTTCAGTGGAGGAAACCTAAGCATGGCGGACCCGGACTTCGAAGTTAGTGACGCGACCAAGCGCAGGCGGTGCGCATCGTCGCCGGACGTCAACGTGACGAAGAGGCAGGCGACGGACCACTTCGCTCAATTGGGAAAGAAGATTGCTGAGTTGTTGGACCTCGTCGCCTGGAACACCAGGAACACCAAAGTTGAAATTAAGGCGGTCGCGCGCGACATGGACAGGATCTACGCCATGGCGAGAGAGGAGATGGAGGAGCTACGCGACGTGGCGGTCACGGCCCCCAAACCCAAGAAAACGAACGTGTGCGTTCAAACGGACAGGGCCCCGCCCATACAGAAGACCAGGCAGCGGGCCCAGGAGGAGGCTGAGGCCTCGTTTCTTGCGAAGGTGGCCAGTGCGACCACATCGCAAGCGGCCTGCGAGCTGGCCAGGGAGTTGTGGCCTCCGGCAGCGTGGGAACTAGTAGAGGGACGCGTTGGGAACCCACTGGCGCAAAAGGATCGTCAGCACGTGGCGATTTTCACCGCAGAGGGAGAGGGCACGGGGCTGCTTGACGGCTACCCCATGGACGAGGCGGAGGAAATCACCGTCGAGGGAGGCGGAACCATCCAGCACTTGGCAGTGGTGTTTAAAAAAACAGAAGAGGATGCCAAGGAATGGACGCTGGCTAAGGTGTCCTACACTTCAGAGGTGGACGTTGAAGGGCTGTACTTGCTGCTGACTTCGGTGAGGGACCTACTGGCCCGCCAGGGAAGGAGGGGCGTGGATATTAAGGTGCCGTTAAAGGCAAATATTGCAACTTTCCTTAAGTTAGTGGCCTGTGTGTTCCACGGGAGCAACATGCTCGTGCGTGTATATATCTCAGAGGGGGCAATGGTGCCAAAGCAGAGCGCAGGAATGGCGCCTAACGCGCAACCGAGCATGGCCACCCTGGTCATCAAGGCCGGGGATGGCAGTTACGCGGACCGAGTGCGCGAAGTTAGAGAGGGCGCGTCGGGAACCGGAGCGCTGGATGATGTGCAGTCGGTAACGAAGTCGGCGGACGGGGACGTCATCCTCCGCGTTCGGGGTGATGCCGGTACACTCCGTAGGGCCTTGCAGGCTAAAGTAGGGGACGACAGCGTCAGGTTACGCTGCTTCAACAACTGCCGAGGTAGATGTGGCGCTTAGGCACGCTCTAAGTGCTGGTGGCGCGGACGCGGGCGGCATCGGACATATCGAAATCGGTGTGCTCCGGTAGTGCCGCGACGGTACCTTGATGACAACAGTGACGGCTAGTAAGCGCACGGCGGCCGCTCTGCTGAAGGTCGAAAGGGTCCGGGTGGGGCTCTCAGTGGCGCGCATCGGCGAGCGCACTCGCCAAGACCGTTGCCACCGCTGCTGGGAACTCGGCCACAAGGCGGTGCGCTGCGAAGGCGTGGACCGTAGTAAATGTTGCCACCGGTGTGCAAAGCCAGGGCATCTAGCGCGGGCCAAACCCTACTGTCCCTTCTGCGATAAAGAGGGGCACAGGGCGGACGCGGCTAACTGCCCGCACTTTGGGGCTGCAAAAAACAATAAATGGCGGAGTTCGTTCAGCTAAATTTTTCACTTACAGCTGTTACTTCTCCCGCAACAACCCAGATGGGGTTTTTGCGGACTGCCTGGATGGCGTGGCGCGTTCCATCCAGGCGCATAGCGGGAAGGCGCTCCTTATTGGGGGAGATTTTAATGCTTGGGGAATCCAGTGGGGCGGCGACATCACGGACGCGAGAGGGAGGTTGGTCCTGGACTGGGCGTCGGCACTGGACCTCGGCATTTGCAACCGGGGAAAGGTTCCGACTTTCAGGAGAGGTCCGCGAACATCAATCGTGGACTTGACGTTCGCATCGCAGGGACTGATGGGAAGAGTCAGGGATTGGCAGGTGAGGGACGATTGGGAGTCGCTGAGCGACCACCAATGCGTTTCCTTTCACTTGGACAGTAAAGCCATTGAGGGGCAGCCGCGCGAGCAGCGCGCTCGTTGGATACTTGGGAGAGCTGACCGGGAAGCTATTACTCGGGAGATGGCTCGAGGAAATGCACCGCACGGGCTAGCCGCGGAGGATCTTACCGGGGCATTCGTGAACAGGGTGGTTGACGCGTGCAGGGCTGGCGTCCCTCAAAAACGTCTGTCCTCAAGGGGGCGGAAGCCGGTTTATTAGTGGACGCCTGAAGTGGCGCAAGCGAGACGCGTGGCGGCGGCGTCTAGGCGTCAACTACAGAGGGCGCGGCGCAGAGGGGAGCCATGTGAGGCTGCGGAGGAGCGGGCGATACAGGACCGTGGTAGTTTTCGACAAGCGATTGCGCGGAGCAAATCCCAGCGGTGGCAGGAACTTTGCCTTCTGGTCGACCGCGATCCGTGCGGATTGCCGTACCGCATAGTCACCGGTCGATTCGGGCACCGAGGGAAGGGTCCTGACGCGTGCGTGTTGGGTGGAACCGAAGCTGTGGTTGAGCACCTTTACCCCACCCGGTAACGCTCGTAACAGGGAGCGTTAGCGTGGGCTTACCGCACTGTTAGCAGTGACGCCGTGGAGGTCATATCGCGGATTCCTCCCGCGGACCTCCTTGTTATGGAGCGCGCGTCGGTGAGGGACGCAAGAACTTCTGGTGGGAATCGCGGGGAGGCAAGGAGAGCTGCTCGGGAGCAACTACTTCCCTGCTGGCAGAAGATGTGGTCACGTGGCGGAAAAGGCGCGTGGACTCGTCGTCTCATCCCTGATTTAATTCGGTGGATGGGGCGAGGGCTGGACGAGGCGGGTTCGTACTTTCCCACCCAGCTTCTTACCGGACACGGGTCCTTCCGAGCGTATCTCCATAGGATTGGGAAAGCCCCAGACGACAGGTGCATATCCTGTGGAGAGGGCGTGCGTTACGACGCGGAGCACACTCTCGTGGCGTGTCCGCGTTGGGAGAAGGAGCGACAGGCCCTGGCGTCGGCCCTGGAACGGGAAGTCACGTTTGAAGCCGTGGCGGGTAGCCTCGCCGGCGAGGTGGGGCGGGGCGTGTGGGCGGCCTTAAGCCGATTCGCGGCCACAGTCATGCGGGCTAAGGAGTTGCCTGTGTGGGAACAAGGGCAGTAGGGTTTTTCTTGTTTTTTTTTGTTTGTCTCTGTTTTTTTTTATTACTTGTGTTGTAATTGCAAATTGTAAATGCTATTGTATAGCATATTTTACTTTCGTGTAAATACTGTTGTATTTTTATTCGAAGGGTGGGCAGAGGCAGTAATGCCATCGCTGGCGGCTCTGTCCTTCCGTTTTCAGTGGAGTCACTTTGGGGAAAAAAAAAAAAAAAGATGGGACGAGACGGGACTAAATACATGAGACTAGATACATGAGACTAGATAGACGGGGCTAGATACATGAGACTAGATAGACGGGGCTAGATATATGAGACTAGATAGACGGGACTAAATACATGAGACTAGATACATGAGACTAGATAGACGGGCCTAGATACATGAGACTAGATAGACGGGGCTAGATATATTAGACTAGATAGACGGGTCTAAATACATCAGACTAGATACATGAGACTAGATAGACGGGGCTAGATACATGAGGTTAGATAGATGAGTCTAAATACATGAGACTAGATTGACGGTGTTAGATATATGGGGCTAGATAGACGGGGTTAGATACATGGGGCTAGATAGACGGGGCTAAATACATGGGGCTAGATAGACGGAGCTAGATACATGGGGCTAGATACATGGGGCTAGATACATGGGATTAGATAGATGAGGCTAAATACATAAGGCTAGATAGACGAGGCTAGATACATAAGACTAGGCAGACGAAGCTAAATACATGAAACTAGATAGACGGGGCTAGATACATGAGGCTAGATACATGAGACTAGGCAGACGAAGCTAAATACATGAAACAAGATAGATGGGGCTAGATACATGGGACTAGATAGGCGAGGCAAGACAGACGAAGCTAAATACATGAAACTAGATAAGACTGAACTAAAATATATAAGGGTTTGTTTAATTTAACTAAAATATATTTTCGATTGTTTTTTTTGTTTAACTTAATAAACGTAATAAGATTTTAATTTAAATAAAGTTTCAGTATTCGGTTAAGCATAGCCGGATGTTTGTGTATGTCAGTGTAATCACTTTCTTAGTTTTGTTTTTCATATTTGTTTTTATCAATCTACTGCCCTGGCTTGGCGATTAGACGCAACCGGATGTTTGTCAGACATATTCTGTTATCTTATCAGCGGTGCGCGAGCGGAGAAAATAATAAACATTCCAGCGGGCAAATAAGACCGAACTGAGAGAGTTCTAAATCAGTTGTCAACTAAACCTCGTCACGACAAGTGGCTAGCTTAAAAATGTTCTCCTGTGCTAAATGTGTGAAAGTGTTTGGAAGGAAGGATGCCCTCTCAAGACATCTGAAAACCTGTGGTAAGTTTAAAAATATATTATAAATAACCAATTCACAAGCTAATTTAATTTATAGAGGCTAAAATTACCCTCAAATGTGACGTTTGTGATGTTCAATTCACAAGAATGGACAACTTAAAACGTCACAAGAAGCTATCACACAACATCAACACGCCATCTACCTCGAAGATGAACTTAAATACCTCCACCTCGAAGAGACCCCTAGAGACCGATGATATACCCTCCACCTCGAAGAAGCTGAAAATGAGCCCACCAACCCCATCAATCCACCGCTGTGATGTTTGCGATCAAGTTTTCCCGACCAGAGCCAAATATGCGGGGCATCTACGTTCACAACAGCATATCCAGGTGGCAACTAAACCATATCAACAAGGTATTACCGACATTTCTAGTAGTTTTAAGAAAAGGGTTGCAACACAAAGAATTAATGGTTCGGGGATAAATATAGATAGCTTTATAGTCAATTCGAGTTGTACTGTTGGTAGCGTGATTGAAAACGTTATCAGGTCGTATAATTCAGGGGTAAAATTTAATATTGAACTCTTTGGTATTTATATAAATGAAAAAAATCCCGCGGGCGAATTAAAGTCATTCAATACAAAATATCGCGAATTAACCACTAGCATGAGCAACTTTTCCGAAATTTATGATGATATGTGTACCAAAATTAAAACCAAATGTAGCGAGTTTCAGGAGAAAGATTCGGGTTGGTCATAAAGGGAGTTTTCCCATTTAGAAATTAATCTAAAAAAATAAATACGTGGGTTATCATTTATTGAATTACCGAATGAAATTTTGGCTCGGAGAGCATGTGTCAATGTCCAAAATGAAGACGAGTTTTGCTTTCTATGGAGTATTATATCCGCGTTACACCCCGCGAATGAAAATCCTCATCGCCCGGCAACATACCCTCACTTTTCTTCGATTTTAAAATATGTCAGACTAGAGTTTCCGCTTAAAATTATGGACATTTCTGAATTCGAACAGACAAACAATATTAGCATTAACGTTTACGGTTTGGAATTTAATTTCAAATCTAAACAACTTGACGTAGTAGGACCAATTTATCACACAACAGAGATTAGGGAAAGATGTAAATTTATTATATTTAGAAGAAGGGGTTAAGGGCCATTATGTATTTATTAAAGATATTTCACGACTCGTAAGAAGCCAGATTACATCAGATTGTAGAAAGAAATATTTACGCTACGGCTGCTTAACCTTCTTCTCAACAGAATCGACTTTTAAGCAACATAGATTGAATGACTGTAACAAAATATACACTATTATGACAGAAGACCTTATAAAAGATAAGAGTGGTATTATGATGCCGGGGAATGTATTAAAATTTCAAAATTTCGATAGAAAAATGTTAAAACCAATTGATACATGTTTACCGAACCCAGACAATAGCTATACAAATCAAACACATATTCACGTACCGTACAGTTTCGCCTATAATATAAAATGTTCATTCGGTGATTCATTAAGTAAATTTTTCACTTATACCGGAGAAGATTGTACAAAATTGTTTTGCAAAAACCTCTATGCAGATGTTAAGGAATTATACAGGAAACATTTAAGCGTTGTACTTCCGATGGTTAAATTAACTGCACTTGAGCAAAATACATACGATACGGCCAATTCTTGTCATATATATAATAAATTATTACAAGTAACAGATAAAGTCGCCGATCACGATCATTTAACGGGCAAATTTCGGGGAGCCGCCCAATCAAATTGTAATTTGAATTTTAAAATTCCTAAAATGATTCCTGTATTTTTCCATAACATGTCGAATTATGATGTTCATTTGTTTATTAAAGAATTTGGATCCAAAGAGGAAAATATTGACATTATTCCACAAAATAAGGAAAAATATATATCTATCACCAAAAATCTACCGGTCTGGGGATATGTAGATAAAAAAGGGGTAGAAAATAAAATTTATTTGAAATTAAGATTTATAGACTCATTAAGATTTATGGCTAGTTCTCTGAAGAAACTAGCGAAAAATTTGAATGACGATCAATGCATAGAGGTTCGAAAATTTTTCCCCAACAATGAACATTTTGTATTATTAAGGCAGAAAGGTGTTTTCCCATACAAACACATGGACTCATTCGATAGGCTGACTGAAACATCTTTACCGCACAAGGACTGCTTTAACAATTCTCTAAATAACTATATCAGTACCGACAAAGAATATAATTTTGCTCAGACTGTTTGGACTATATTTAACTGTCGAAATTTAAAAGATTAGTCTGACCTATATTTAAAGATTGACGTATTGCTATTGACAGATATTTTCGAGCAGTTTCGAAACGTATGCACCACGACATATACGCTTGATCCAGCCCATTATTATACGGCCCCCGAACTGAGCTGGGATGCAATGCTGAAAATGACTGACATAAATTTGGAACTTTTCACGGACATAGCCATGCACCATTTCGTCTCCAAAGGCATTAGAGGAGGTATTTGCCAAGCCTCACTGAGATACGCTAAGGCGAATAATAAATACTTATCTGAGTATAATTCGAACCACCCTAGTACATATTTAGCGTACTGGGATGCGAATAATTTGTATGGCTGGACACTTTCTCAACTAATGCCTTACGGTAGGTTTAAATGGTTGACGGAGACTGAAATTTTTGACTTTGACGTGACGAAAATGAGTAATGATTCACCTATTGGTGATTTTATCGAAGCAGACATCGAGTATCCTGAATCGCTACAGGCCTCACATAATGATTTACCATTCCTCGTTGAAAGCATGATTCCACCAAATTCAAAATTTAATAACAGAAAACTTATTCCAAATTTAAACAACAAAGAAAAGTATATTAATCAACAGAACTTTAAAGCAGGCAATAAATCACGGACTGAAAATTACAAAATTCATAGAATTATAAAATTTGAACAATCTGATTGGCTAAAACAATATATCGACCACTACTTTACGACAGACTGCTAAAAATGATTTCGAAAAAGAATTTTTTAAATTAATGAACAACAGTGTATTCGGCAAAACCATGGAGAATGTGAATAAACGAGTGGATGTAAAACTTGTTAATCAGTGGGATGATATTGGGATGAAACACTTCTCGCTAAACCGAACATGAGAAGTGTTTCCACGTTTGCAGAAAATTTAGTTGCGATCCAGTTTTACAAGTTAAAAGTTTGCTATAATAAACCTATTTATGTGGTGTTTGCCATTTTGGATTTGTCGAAATTGTTAATGTATGAGTTTTTTTATGATTTTCTCAAACCCAAGTATGGTGAAAAAGTTGCTCTATGTTACTGCGACACCGACAGTCTCATTTCATTGATCGAAACTGATGAAATTTATATAGATATCAAGGAGGACACTGAAAAATTTGATACCAGCAATTTTAGACCTGATGACGTTTTCAATATGCTACTAAAAAATAAAGCAATGCTAGGGTTAATGAAGGATGAGTTAGGGGGTAGGATTATGAATGAATTTATTGCGTTGAGACCGAAAATGTACGCGTATTGCACAGAGGAGGATAAAGCGAATTGGCTCGAAAAGGCTAAAGGAGTTAAGAAGTGTGTAGTGGATAAAGATATCACTGGAGCCGATTATTAACAATGTATGTTTAGTGGCGAAGTTGTATATCGGCAACAGAATATTTTTAGAAGCTGACGTGACGTGAGTGATGACGATAAAAGATTTATCTGCTCAGATGGTTGCAATACTTTAGATTTTGGTCATTCGCTTATTCCATAAAGCAATTTTCAATTTATCCTATAAAGTAATTTCCCGTATATTTAAATGTTTATTATTCACCTTCAACCCAATAAATTCATTCATAATGTATATTTTTGTATTGTAACTATTAATAATGTATAAATGTTTATATAGCTATTCTTGTAATTTTAAATAATGCATATTTTTCTTATAATTCTTAATAATGTTTATATTTTTACTTTCATTATGTTATCTAAGTTTTCAACCTTAACGATAGAGAAATGTATTATTGATAAGAAAATAACTCGATACACAGGAAATAACAAACGTAGTCTTATCAATTAATTATTTTTAACCACAGAATTTTCAATGCTTGCCAAGGAGAAAACATGAAGAATAGAGATGTAAGATTTTAAAAATATATTGAAATAATTTTACTAATACAAGTCTCGAGAATGTTCGGGTACTAGCATTGATAATTATAAACCCAAACTCTAAATTCATAATTAGTTTGTAACCAGACCCCGTCGTGAGAAGTCAACATCAAGCACTAAATTCATCGCTAGTTGTTAAAATAGTTTACATTAAGATTGTTAAAATACAAGTCGGGATACACCATAATTATAACTACTATAAAGTTGAGGCTAATGAAAATATTAGTAAAGACGTAGAAGAGGTGTTAAAATATATAGTGGATTATCACGCAGAAGCAGTTTTTCCAAATATAGATATATCTATAGTGTTTACAGACAACGCAGAATTATTGTTTGAACCTGTTGACAATCCAATTCGCTATAGCGAATTATAATGGATGGTGGGGAGAAAATAAATTACTGTATCTGTTATTCTCAACAAAACTTGTTTACTATATATATATATATATATATATATATATATATATATATATATATATAGAGGATTACGATGAACTTTATTATTTAATAGAAAATAAGACTGCTTATCTAGAATATTATTATATGCCAGAAGATGTAGGTGAGCCGATTAACTGTAGTGTTTTTGCAAGCCCGGTATATTCCTTGAAATATATTTTAAATGGATATATGGTGAATGATTTGATGAGGGAGAGAGAATATAATAATAAATCTTAAAGGTATCAAATGATGTGTTTAAACTGTTAAATTATATGCATTTTATTAATATATTTTTCTTTTATTATGTTATTAATTCTACAAAACTGTAATAATCTATATATCCTTTTATTGTAATTGTAAACATATTTTTTTCCGTTTAATAAATGTCTATGTAAAAATATATTTCTATTTTCATTATGTCAACCTCTTTCTACGTATTCAGACTAAACACGGAAAATTAATGATGAAATATAATATTCTCTACCGCAATCTCCTATTATGAACTAATCTCTAGAAAATATGTATCGGAACAGTTGTGAATAATAGATAAGAAATATTACTTCTCAAGGATGGTGATAAGGTTGTAAAATAATGAAAACTCTACATAGAATTTATAGGTTTATTAAATTTTAATAATAATACATTTAAATTTACATCAATACATTTAAATACTTATATAAATATTCAACATTTCTTACGCTACACATAGATAGTCGTTAATATGGTTCAAACAGAATGCCTCATTTTAATTAAATTGGGACAATCGTAAAATTCATCATCTTCTAAATTTAAAACAATATATTCATTACTATGTAATTAGGGATTGAAAATAGAATCTAATAGTAACTTCTTCGAATACCCTTTTACAAAAATAGTATTAAAACTATCTGAATGCCGAATGTGAAAAATATTTTGAAACAGATATGGCGATAAATTTCCAGCGCTGTATTTAAGACCGCGATAGTAATTCTCCAACCATTGAACTTGTTTCTTATCTGCTGTGTTAAGAGATCTGAAAGGTGTTGATGGTTTGAATAGGTAGGTATCTACATTATCTACATCGAATGATTTGATTGAAAGTTCTTTCGGTGTAAATCTTCCAGTCACACTGAATCCTTGAACATCGAATATAAATCGTCTAGCCATATGGACGATATGCTTCTTTCTCAGTATTGGCCCCAGCAACTTCTCCAAATGATTGATTCTTCTACGAAAACGTACTCGATTTGCAGATACCCTCAAACACTCGATACCGCTTCTAGAGTCACACTGAGATTCAATAATACAAATTTCAACAATATCTACACCATCAGAGTTTGTTAAAAATGATATACTTTCTTCATCATGAGTTTTAAATTAATTTTCGAACTATACCCGACAATGGAGTGTATTCAACGACAGGATCACCCAAAATAAGGCAATAGGCTCGAGTATTTGGTTTGAATGCTTGCGTAGCTTATAATTCAATTTTTAAATCAACAGTAGATTATTTAATATTTTCATTTAGTTTAGATACATCAAATGCAAAAAAGCATGATCTCTGATTTTAATCATATTCAATATTGGTTCATTTATACCATCGCCATAGTAACTGTTTTGGAAAGTGGCATACGCATTAAAGATAATTTAGATACCTACCTATTCAAACCCACTTTCCATCCACTTGCATCCACTTGAATCTACTTTCCATCCACTTTCCATCCACTTGCATCCACTTTCCATCCACTTGCATCCACTTTCCATCCACTTTCTATCCACTTGCATCCACTTTCCATCCACTTTCCATCCACTTGCATCCACTTTCCATCCACTTGCATCCACTTTCCATCCACTTGCATCCACTTTCAATCCACATTCCATCCACTTGCATCCACTTTCCATCCACTTGCATCCACTTTCTATCCACTTTTCATCCACTTGCATCCATTTGAATCCACTTTCCATCCACTTTCCATCTAATTGCATCCACTTGAATCCACTTTCCATTCACTTGCATTCACTTGCATCTTCTTTCCATCCACTTTCCATTCACTTTCCATCCACTTGCATCCACTTTCCATCCACTTGCATCCACTTTCCATCCACTTTTCATCCACTTGCATCCACTTTCCATCCACTGTCCATCCACTTGCATCCACTTTCCATCCACTTGCATCCACTTTCCATCCACTTTCCATCCACTTGCATTCACTTTCCATCCACTTGTATCCACTTTCCATCCACTTGCATCCTCTTGCCATCCACTTTCCATCCACTTGAATCCACTTTCTATCCACTTGCATCCATTTGCATCCACTTGAATCCACTTTCCATCCACTTGCATCCACTTTCCATCCACTTTCCATCCACTTGCATCCACTTTCCATCCACTTGCATCCACTTTTTATTCACTTTCCCTCCACTTGCATCCACTTTCCATCCACTTGCATCCACTTTCCATCCACTTGCATCCACTTTCCATCCACTTGCATCCACTTTCCATCCACTTGCATCCACTTGAATCCACTTTCCATCCACTTGCATCCACTTCAATGCACTTGCATCTACTTTCCATCCACTTGCATCCACTGGCATCCACTTCAGTCCACTTGAATCCACTTTCCATCCACTTGCATCCACTTGGATCCACTTCCCATCCACTTTTTATTCTTCTCTATCTATTGAATTGTATAACTTGATTGTTAATCATTCTTTCATTGTAATAATGACATCTACATTGATATGGTCATGGGCTAACTACTCATAACATTGTTGTAGGCTTATTGTTATTGTTTTTGTGATAAGTTGGATAAAGAAACACAGAATTGTAATGAGTAAAGACATGTATAATATGCAGAAAATTAACAAATAACAAATATTTGAACTGACAAACAAAGTAACAAATTATTGAAATGAATCCAACTAACATTTTATACATTTTAAATAAAAACATAACTTATAACAAGCATAATGACATATGAAATACTAATGAGATTTATGTAATTGAGATTTTCCACTGACAATAGTTTGTAGTTGTGGACTAATTTTACTTGTATTCCAATTATTAAAAGAGATTTAAGATGCTCATTAGTTAATTTAGATCTGTAAACATTTTTTGTGTACTTCATTTTGGAGAAGGTCTTCTCAAACAAATAAGTAGTACCAAAAACAGAAAACAGCCCACGAGCAAATTTATGCAAATTATCAAATTGTGTCAGTGGAAGACTCTTATAAAATTCCAACAAAGATGAGTTTTGATATTTGTTCTTAATTATATCACGACACTGTATATCAATCATTTCCATTTGAAGTTCCGGGGCTAGGGTTTCAATGTCAGTATCAAAAGGATTCTGAAAAATCTTAATTTGATTCGCAATGGCATCAAAGTCCGAGAAACGATTATCAAAATTTATTTTCAAAGCACTCAAGTTTCGATTGCAAAATTGATAGGAAACTCAGTCTCACTGGTGTGGCTGAATATTTCACATGTTTTAAAATGTGAAAAACATTTACTTCGTAGTTGTGATTGAAACAGTATCAATTTCTTCCGGAATGATTTGATATTAGTGTATAAATCAGGAAGATGCTGATTTTCTCCTTGCAATCTCAAATTCAGTTCGTTCACATGTTTTGTCAAATCAACATAGAATGCTAACTTCCAGAGCCATGCGTTGTTTTGTAATTCAGTAAGAGGGCGATGCTTTTCATTCACATAAAATTTCGATCACTGCTCGAAGTTCAAAAAAGCGCTGAAGGACTTTCCCACAACTAAGCCAACGTACGGCAGTATGATAAGGTAAGTCATTTTCTCCAATCTCTTCAATAAATTGTCGGAATTGTCGGTGATTCTGCTCAAAAGATCTGATAAAATTAACAGTTGATATGACTGGTTTCAGAACTTCAGACATATCCAAACATTTTCCGCACAAAGACTGTTGATGAATGTAATACAATGTAAGACTAATGGTTTTGAACCACCGTCATTTTCTACAGCCTTTGACCAAGAGCGACCACTCCTTTATCTTTCTCAATCATGTTTTTGCCTCCATCAGTTGTAATACATTTCAAGTTTTTCCATCGAAGGTTCTTTTGATTAATGGCCATTTCAACTCCTTTAAAAATATCTGTAACAGTAGTTGTGCCATGAATACTATACATATCAAGAAATTCTTCATGCACTTCATAGCTTTTATCTACTCCTCGAATATAAATCAACACCTGAGCAGTATCTGACACATCCGTTGACTCATCCAAGGCCAAAGAAAACCACTCAACATGTCCATTTTTGTCGAACAGTTGAGAGGATATATTTTCAGCGATGTTTTCTACCCTTCGAGCCACAGTGTTTGCTGACATACTGACAGTTTTTAATAAATTTACCTTTTCAGGGCACATTTATTCGGCTACTGCAATTATGCATTCTTTGATCATTTCTCCATCGGTGAATGGTTTTCCACGTTTTGCAATTTCAAGAGCCACACGAAAGCTGGCACGAGTTGCAGCCTCTTGTTCAGTTTTGTAAATGAAGATTGCTGCGATTTCAATCCGCGCTTCATAGCTTCGAATTTTTCTGTCCGCAAACTTCCTGTATATTTTGAGTAATTTTGAAAATGTTTTGTTTCATAATGACGTTTAATGTTATATTCCTTGAGAACGGCTATGCTTTCATTGCAAATCAAACATAGCGCCTTCTTACTGGACTCAATTACGAAATACTGAATGTTCCACTGATCTTTGAATTTTCTGCATTCACTTTCAATTTTTCGCTTCTTTTCCATACCACTAAATCACACACAAAAGCAACAATTCAAATCAAAATACTGTTACAAAGATGTCTTAAACTTAAACACGCACAAGCACGTTTTAAGGAGGTACGCACTATTTTATTTCACAACAGTGTCATAGGAACTGACTTGTGGTTGCGCCACTAGCCTTCTTATATATTCCAATTACTGCCATCTAGAAGTGAGTGGAAGACACCAGAACTTTCTCGAACCAACGAGATTATTCTGTACGTGCTATTAGCGCCATCTGTTAGCGATATAAGGTACTACCTATTTCCGCTTGTGTCCACCAGATGTCGTGTCACGTTACTCCTCATGGCTCGTACTCTACGACTAATCTAGAAATTACAGATAATGGCAGGAAAATTAATAATATGCAGTGTTGCCGTTTAGCGGACTTTAGTCCGATTTTCAGCCATTTTTAAACGTTGCGTACTTTTTCGGTCTTTTTTTTTTCAGTGGACTATTTCACTTTTTACCACCGGCAACAATGATAATATGGTTTTGGCCCTCGGAACTTACTGGAGTAATCAGTATGGCCCTAAGGCTGGAAAGTTTGGAGACCCCTGTCATAGACAATGATTTAATGGAAGAAAACAGTTTGGATAAAAGTGTGGTTGAAGATATTAAAGCAGATGTATCTAAAGATCATGCTATAGATAATGACTTAATGGCGGGGATAAAAGAAAACAGAATAAACGTCTCAATATTAGCTGACTCCTTTAAAGAGTTGTTAAATTACCTGGATTTATGGGGTCATCAATTTTATATTAGTAATTCTCAAACATCTAAACAGAATATCTCCGCAGGATTTCCAAAAAATTGCATTAATAAGAGAGGAGAAGATGAAGAAAGTGTTTTCACAGACTATGATTTCGAAGGGAACATACCTTACCTTAATGAAAAAATTGCAAACGGGAAGTCGTTTGATCCGTTTATTGAATGGAATGATCCCAACGAGTTGCTTGAACGATTATGGTTGTTAAAAAAGTCGCAACAATTTGAAAACAAATCCAAAGATTATGAGATTCAAACTATCGAAAACGCTTTAAGAGAAGCCGACATAATCGAGTAATATTTGACGATGATCTCCTTAATTAACATCAGCTGTCGTTAAGATGTTGTTGGAGTACCGCGTCGTAAAGGATCGAAGGTGTTACTTCAAAAAATATGTACATATTGTAAAATAGTGATTCTATTTGTATTTGTAAATAAATATATATTTTCATTCTACTAATAACTTGGTTTTATTTTTACCCGTAATCCTGAAACTGAATAAAATGGTTAAGAAAAACGATATACATTGTTAAATTATTATTTTTATTATAATTAGTAAAAAAAAATCATTGCAGATTACAAAATATTTTTTCATCAATACATTTATAACATTTATATCGAGGTGGTGGGGGTCCATCAATATGATCTACATCAGTTGGTAGATTGTAATGTTTGTAGCATATAGCATCTTCATCTTCTTGAAAATTCAATGGAAGCGCATCCCACACCGATAGTAGTTCCCGGGATGTTATATGTGTCATTAAATTTAGTTTATACTGATTGCAGCAAGCACGACACCTATTCATTGATACACAGTTTAGAAAAAAGTTGATAGCACTTTTTAGCATCTTGATATCTTTTAATTGTTAATTTTAATCGTTGAATTTTTTTTAATGTGTTCCAATCGTGCTTTTCTTTGTACTAACCTTTCTACTACATCTTCGGCGATCTAAACCATTATACTGTTGGGTTGATTCTATATCTTTAAATAATTTACATTTGTTGTACGCCAATATCTCATACATATATACTACGCTTTCAAACTGCTGACTAGCTGAAGATGTTTGTAGTAGGTTTTCAAGCGTTGATGTGATGTCATAATCTTTTGGTAGGTTTATAAAATGTAGCAACCACTCGTTGTATTAATCGGCAAAGTTTAATGTTTTCAAACGTTCCAAACGATAATCAATTAATTTGAATAAGCCATCTAACTTGCATACTGCCTTTTGATCTAGATCGAATTGAAGCCCTCTGCTTTATAATGTGATATATCTGCTTCTATTCCGTTTAGTTGATGGGTGGAAAGTTATGGTGAAGCTATCGCAAGCGGGTACTATTTCGGTATATGATATTTCCGTCTTTTGAGTTTCTAGCAAAGGGTTGCAGTTGGGACACTTTTCCTTTTAACTCCTCTTTGCGGTTTAATCGCTGATGTTGAAAAGAACGTATTCACCTTTTGCCATTCAATTTTTAATGCGAACCATTCGATTGGAATTAATGTGAAACTTCTTTGGTAGTTGAATATGCGAACACAGGGGTAATAGCCTCTAATCGCGCTGAATCTAGTTCAAGCTGATAATGTCTTGGATATTGAGTAGCTAACTTCGTTTATGAGCCGACATTCACTTTTAATTTCTTCATTGAAATCTTGTAGTAAGTCATCCAAGAAAGTAAGTGAACTTATACCCGAATCTGACATGGATGCTGTTGATACTGACATTGTGTTGATATAACTAATTCATTATTAGTAGTTTGTCTCCTATTTATACCCAAACGGATTTTCAATGAGCCAATCAAAAAACTTCGTGTCACGTGATCCAGACAAGTTGAGACGAGAAATTGTTATCAGCGCTAGACGGCTAGTTGCATCTAACCGATAAATCAAAAGCATGTTTATCGTGTTTATTAAATTAACCACAAAACAACCTCAAGAAATTGATTAGATAACCATAATTTATTATTTCCATACTCGCACACCGCTGATAAGATAACAGAAAGTTGTTATTGCTACCAAACACCACCTAATCAACAAGCCAGTAAATCAAAATAAAAACCTAGATTATTAAGTTAAATTAAACAATCCCTTATATATATTAGTGCAGTCTTATCTAGTTTCATGTATTTAGCTTCGCCTGTCTAGTCTCATGTGTCTAGCCCCGTCTATCTAGTCTCTAGCCGCATCTATCTAGTCTCATGTATCTAGTCTCATGTATTTAGTCCCGTCTATCTAGTCTCATATTCAGTTACACAACGACGGAACGGAAAAGGAAAATGTAAAGCTAATGTTTTGGAATGTAGCAGGGCTCAGGAAGAAATTGGATAAAGTGGACGGGTCTTTTATAGAATTCTTGAGGAAATTCGAAATAGTTGGGTTAGTGGAGACCTGGGTTCAAGAGAAGGAATGGGATGCTTGTAAAGAGAGACTCCCCAAGGAGTACAATTGGAGGATACAACCGGCACGGAGAGAGAGTGACTACGGAAGGGCAAATGTGGGAATAATAACAGGGGTCAGAAGAGGCATCAAGGAATCGGAGAGAATTCTAGAAGAGGTGGAGGGTCTAGTTTTTAGGGAGGTAGAACTGGAGGGGGAGTGGTGGCAGATAGCAACCGTTTATAATAATAAGGGACTGGAAAAAATTAAAGAGGGTATAAAGAGGAAATTAGAAGATATGGTAACGACAAACTTGCTACTAGGAGGTGATTGGAATGTTAGGATAGGAGAAGAGCAGGCCAATACGGTGGATAAGACGGGTGATGTGATAAGAAGGAATTCTAAAGACAAAATTAAAAATGCAGAGGGAAATGTTTGGTTGGCGTGGGTGTTAGAGAACCAATGGGATATTTTGAATGGGTGTATTGAGGGCGACTGGGAGGGAGAATTTACGTTTGTGGGTGCAATGGGTACCTCAGTTATTGACCTAATAATTACAAATGATGCGGCGAGACGGCAAATAAAACTGATGGAAATCGGAATAAGAAGTGAGTCGGATCATATGCCGGTAGTGGTGTCGTTGAAGCAGCAAAGGGAGAAAGATGTTAAGGCGGAGAAATGGGTGGCCAGATGGGATAAGGAGGCGACAGAAGAATACAGAAGGAAATTAGAAGAGGTAGAGTGGAACGCCATAGAGGATATAGACATGATGGCAAAGAAAATGGAATCTGCACTTGTGAAAAAGAAAATCAAAGAAGCGTTTCCAGGCCGAGCATGGTACGACGGGGAAGTGCGGAACGCAAAGCAAAGGTTTCGAGAAGCTATGAGAGAATGGAGAAAGTGAGAAGGGCTCAAAGTGCACGTGCTGGAAGCGAAAACAGAATTGCAAAAAATGGAGAAGAAGAAAAAGGAGCTTTGGGAGGAAAAGGAGAAGCAGCGGGTACGATAAATCAAGACATAAGCTGAGCTGTGGAAATACGTGAGAGAGAATAGGAAAAGGAAGGAAAGATTACCCAAGAGCATTGCGATAGAAGAATGGCAAAACCACTTCATGAGGATGCTAGGAGGGGTGGAGATGCGGTCAGAAAGAGATGATAGTTCAGGAGATCGACAGAGAAAGCAGGAAGAGCTCGCCGAGGATATCACCGCGACAGAGGTGGAGGATGTTATTGATTCCCTAAAGCCAAGAAAAGCGGGAGGTTTGGATGGGCTCGGAAATGAAGCGTGGAAAGAAGCACCTGGAATCTGTAAGGAGAAGTTTACGGAGGAATTGAGAAGGATAGGGAGAGGAGAGAAAAGGATACCAGTCAGCTGGAAAGTGGGGATAATTCAACCGGTGTTTAAGAGTGGAACGAGGGACGCGCTAGAAAATTATAGAGGTATAACTTTCATGAACTACTCATTCAAAATATTTGCTAAAATCCTAGATTGTCGCTTGAGGAAGGAAATCAATGAAAGGAAGCTTTTGCCGAAAATACAAGCGGGGTTCAGAGAAGGAAGGAGCACGGTGGAACACCTGGTGACCTTGAGAGTCATCATAGACCAAGGAATAAGAAAGGGATGCCTGTTTGCTCTTTTCATTGATTCGAAACCCGCATATGACTCGGTGAACAGAAGGAGACTTGACGAGTGTTTGGGCAAGCTAGGTATCTCAGAGAGTGTAAGAAGGAACATCAGGAATTTGTACGAGGAAACGGTCTGTAAGGTAGTAGCGAATGAATGGGAATCGGACTATCTTGAGGTGAGGAAGGGCCTGAGACAAGGCTGCCCTTTGAGTCCCACGCTTTTCAATCTGTATGTGGCGGATATGAAAAAGGTTCTACAGGCCGGGCAAGCTGGAGGAGTGGTGATTGGGAAAAAGAAGGTGTGGAGCTTGGCATATGCGGATGACATGGTGGTATTTGCAAAGTCGGCTAGTGGATGAAGGGCGTGATTGAAAGGCTCGGCAGGTATTTCGAAAAGAGGGATTTAAGGGTGAATGTTGGTAAAACAAAATGGATTCGGTTTAAAAGGGGTGGGCGATATAAGAAAGAAAGGTTTGAATGGCAGGGTACTGAAATAGAGGAAGTTAGTAAATTTAAGTATTTGGGGTATGTCTTTGGGACTGGATACAGTAATAAAGAACACATAGAGTATGTTACAAAGAAGGCATGGGTGGCGGCGGGTCGTATCTGGGAGGTTTGGAAAAGGAACTTTGATGGAAACTTTAGAGCATATGGGAGGCATGTGTGCGAAGCGTGTTACTGTATGGATGCGAGGTCTGGGGAACGAAAGAGGAAGACAAGATCGTAAGGGTGCAGCTAAAGTTTTATAAGAAAGTGTTGAAACTTGATAGGTCGACGCCTGGTCACATTGTGCTTCAGGAAGTGAGTGCTTGTAAGGTGGCGGTAATAGCTGCGGAAAGAGTGATAAAGTTCGAGTATAGGGTGGATGGGGTAGGAGATGAAAGGATAATAAAGGAAATCTTTCGAGTAGTGAATAAAGAAGGGTTAAGTGGTTGAAGAGAGAGCGGTTGGGGGTTGAATAAAAGGAAACTGTATGAGAGAGGCGGGTTATCATCCGAGGGGTTGGAAACGGAAAAAAGTGCGGCTGCTCAGTGGACACGGATGCTAAAAGAGAGGTTATTAGAAGTGGACTTCCAAGAGCGCCAATCGAAAATAGAGGCTAGTAAATATCACCAAGGCTACAGTCAGATACAAGTGCACGGCCGTGTTACTGGTTATTTGAGGACAAGTAAGGGGTCGGACGACCAGTCAGTGTTGGCGAGATTTAGGTGTGGCAATGAAGAGCATGGAAGGATGAAGGAGGAAAGTGGAAGGTGTTTGGTGTGTGGGTTGAAGGAAGATATGTGGAGTCATTGGTTGGAAGAATGCACGATGGCGGAGTGGAATGACCAGAAGAGAAGGCGAGGAAAGGATTGGAGGGAGTGTATGGACGAGAGCGGGAAGGGACTGTCGTTTTTACACAGAGTGAAAACATGGAAAGAGCGGATGCGACGGGGTAGTTTTTTGAGTGTTGCGGTTTAGTTTTTTTTTTTTTTTTTGTGAGCTTATGTCCGATGTACAGGTGTTGAAGTATAGGTTTATAGGGTGGTAAAATTTCTTTTTTCTTTTTAATGGGGTTTTAGTTTCACAACTTTTTTATTATTTTTTATTGTTTTATTTTGTATGTAAATTTTGTATGGAAATTATTTTAATTATGCCAATAAAGGTTATTATTATTATTATTATTAGTCTCATATATCTAGCCCCGTCTATCTAGTCTCATGTGCCCCTCATTTGCCCCTTCGACATCTAATTTTGAATTTTCCCGCCTCGCGTCTATTTTTTTTAATTTTCCCGCGCATTCGGAAGTTCCGGAAAAGGCGGCCGGAAGTCAACACCGGAAGTAGAAACCGAAAGTCGAAACCGGAAACAGAAAGTCGACACCGGAAACCTGAAGTCGAAACCGGAAGTCAAACCGCAAGTCAAAACCGGAAACCGGATGTCAAAACCGGAAGTAGCAACAGGAAGTAGTAACCGGAACCAGCAACCGGAAATGGCAGCCGGAAGTAGCAACCGGAAATAGCAACTGGAAGTAGCAACCGGAAATAGCAACTGGAAGTAGCAACCGGAAGTTCCAAGGTCAAGGTTAGAGGGGGAGGTGGTTTTAGAACATAGGATCTTTCCCTACTGTTCGTTGCTACGTCTTGTTTGCTTTACGTTTCGCGCGTATTACGTTCATTATTTCCTGTTGGAGTGTAGCTGCTTTGTTGATGGCTTCTTTTCTTGTCGCGGTTTGGAACGCTTGCTTTATATCATTCTCGAATGATTTTTCCGCCTATTCTAGGCTTAATGGGTTTGTAATATTTGTGCAGGTAATATCTAGGTTGTCTTTAAAATTCCCAGTTCAGGACTGATTGTTTTCTTCAAGTTTTTTTTTTGTTCTTTTCATTTGGACGTTTATGTGAACGGGATTGTGACGGAGCTCAATCTTCAAGACAGACTATATCGATGTTTGCTGTGTCGTTTTTCATTACCGCTATATCCAATATATACTGTGTATATTTCTGTGTTACCCGCCGTGTCTACTTCGTGCAATTCGTGGTGTTTTAAATTCCTCTTGATTATTATAGCAACGCCGCCTCAGGATCGTTGGCCCCTGTTTTTCCAGTAGATTTGATAGTTTGGTATGGTTAGGCGATTGCAGTGCCGCAGGTGGGTTTCGTTGATTAACGGCAAGTCTATGTTGTATTTTGTCATGTGTGCTACTAGTTCGAGTTTCCTACTTTGGACGCTATTTGCGTTCCAGAAAACAATCATTAATTCGTTCACGTTCCGTTTTTTACGTTTTTGATGAGGGCTAGAATAGTTGTGATACTTCTAGTGAAATTTGTCACTTCGTCTTTGTCTCTTTGTATAACGGAGTAGTTAAATAGCATGTTTGATCGCTATTTTTTCCTTGTTTGTGTTTGTAGTCGGTGCTTTTGTTTTCTTTTCGGTCTTGTTTATTTTCACTGACGCTTGTCTGTAGTGTGTCTTTGAATGTTGCGTTTTCCCTGAATATGGCTTGTCTAATCGGGTTGTCTTGTCGTCGCTGTTATTTTGTTCGTAGGTTAGGCTGGACAGTTCCTGCATATCGACAAGTGTTCCCTTCAACATTTTGGCGGCAGTTTTTGCGGTTTCTCGCAAAGGCGCTCTGTGCTTTACTGCAGATTTCATACACCTGAGTAGGGAAAGATCCTTCGTTCTGACCCCACCTCTTCCTCCGACCTTGACCTTGACTTGACCTTGACCTGGACTTACATTAGTTCAGCTTTTCAGCATCAGATGGCGCTTTAGTTCAACTTTCACCAACAAATGGCGCTTTAGTTCACCTTTTTAGTGACAGATGGTGCTTTAGTACAGGTTTTCACCAACCTTAACAAATTTCCTATCATTAGTTCAGAACTAGGTTGGTAGATGGCGTTTTTGGTTCTTTAGTCCAGGTTTTCACCAACCCGATCAGATTTTATTATTATTAGTTCAGAACTAGACTGGTAGATGGCGGAAAGATGATGCGTTCTAGGCCCACCGCCACCACTGACCTTGAAATTACATATTTCTGTAAAACTATGGCGCTTTACCGATTCCTGTAATGAAATTACAGATTCCTGTAAACAACCTGCCAATCTTTCCCTACTACATTACAGATGGCGCCAATCATTATTTTCGAGCAGATATCTTTCCATTAGTTCGGAATTTTGCTGTCAGATGACGTATATAATTTTGAACAGTTTCCTATAATTCTGAACAGTTACCTTCCAATTAGTTCAGAACATAACGGGTACATGGTGGCACTTTGTGGAAAGTCTTTTTTTGATAAAAATGCAAATCACGTACCAAATGAATTATTCACATTAGAATCTGCAATCTTAAAACTGGTTTATTGTCGCAATTAAATGCAATTTTGCAAATAGTGTTTATTGTTGCAATTAAATGTAAATAATTCTTATCGCCGTAAATGCTTATTGGTATTATGTATATTTATTGCCCTTACGGGTTTATAAATTGAATCCAAAATTTAAATTTTATTAAAAAAAAGAAACATATGCTGCTCAAACTAAAAACAAAAAAAGAAAGTCACTAAATTCCTATCCCTAAACCCCGATTACCGGCTTCCCTCCCCACATATTGCTCTTCTTCTCTCCTCAACTTTCTTCATCCAATCTATCCCCCTTCCATCCTCGTTTAAAATCTCTTCTCTACACTCGTCCCTTTCTCTCATTTCTGAACATTCGTTCAGCAAGTGTTCTATTGTCTCCTTGTTTTCTCCACACATCCTGCATACTCTATTCCTATCCTTCATCCAAAATTTATTATCTCTCTCTTCATTTCCACATCTGAATCTTGCTATTGTCACTCTCTCTTTTCTACTTTCTCTTCCTAGGTACTTTGGCAGTTCTTCCGTTATTATTTTTTCATATTTCCCATTGTACCTAGACTCCCTAATTCTTGCTCTCCTTTCTTGCCTTTGCACATCTCTATCTCTCTGGACCAATTCCTCTGTCATTACTCTACCTCTCTCTCTCATTCTTTCTATCTCAGCTCCTGCATACCCGTTTCTTTCTAGATATGCTTCCCTCTCTTTCCACACCCCCTTTCCTATTTCTTTTCTTTTTTCTTTGAGGCACTCTTGCAGAATTCTGCACTCTCCTCTCTCTATCACTCTCTCCTCAAAACTTATTGCTCTCTTTCCTGCTTCTATTCTTATTCCATCTCTCTTTGTTTCCTCCATCACTATATACCCCGGGGTCTCTCTACCTAGTCCTAGCACCCATTTCAAATATTTTTCTTGCACCCTTTCCAGTCCTTCTTGCTCTCTCCATCCCCATATTTCCGCTCCATACGTCATCACACTTTTCACCAGGCTATCAAACATCATCAGTCTCCTTCTATAGTCGTGTCCAAATTTTCTCTCTCCTATTCCCCATACCACTCCTAGTATTTTATTGGCTTTCTTTACTAACTCTCTCACGTGTGCTGTTTCAGTATTTCTCTCATTAAACACGTACGCTAGGTATTTAAATTCTTTTACTTCTTCAATTTTCTCCTTCTCCCATCTCCACTCAATTACTCTTCTCCTGCCACCCCCTTTTCTAAACACCATCATCTTGGACTTCTCCACATTCACTGTCAGATTTTTCCTCCTCATATATTTCTCCATGTTTCTTATCATTTCTTTCATCCCTTTCTCGTCTCTCGCTAGCACCACCAAATCATCCGCGTAGGCTAGGGACCACACTTTTTCTTTGCCCACCACAACCCCACCCGTCTGCGCCTTGCCGTAAATGCTTATTAAGCAAATGTTTTTCAACATTGAAATTTTTTTATATCCACATATTTTGAATGTATGTATTATATTTGTATGTATATAAGTGAAATAATAATTGTATGTATATAAGTGAACGTAAGTGAACGTAGTGAAACAATTTCGTGATATAAGAATCTAAATAACTAAAATTAGACACATGTTTGACCTTGACCTAATTTGCATTTTGATTGGGATACGGGAATACGGGAACTACACACAAATTGAATTAGTAATACCAACGCAATGTCTTTAACAACTCCAATGATAACCGCACCAGATTCGGGTATAAGTTCACCTACATTCTTGGATGACTTATTACAACAGTTCGATGAACAGTTAATTAGCAATAGTGGATATCGTCTCATAAACGAAGTTAGTTACTCTGTCTCCAAGTCATTATCAGTTTCATCTGGATTCAGCGCAGTTCGAGAATTTTATCTATTATATATATCTAATATTCAATTCGAAAAACAGTCATTAACGCCAATTGAATGGACCACATTAAAAAATCAATGGCAGAAAGTTAATACATTCCTTACGACTAGACGACAAAGATGTGTTAAAAGAAAGTGTTCCAACTACAGTTGTTTACCAGAAGCTCAAAAGGAAGGAATACCATATACCGAAATAGTTCCCGTTTACCATAGCTGCACGATTAGTCTTCATTCATTGCCCAGGAGGAACAGAAACAGATATATTACGTTACAAAGCAGAGGTGTTCAGTTCGATTTGGATCAATTGGCGGCATGCAAGTTAGATGTATTTAAAAATGTTAGATTTATTTAGATTAATCGATTACCGCTTGGTACGTTTGGAAACAATAAACTTTAATAATTATTACAACGAGTGTCTAAAACATTTTATAAATTTACCTAAAGACAGTGAAGTCATACCAACGTTAGAAACCCTGCTACAATTTTCTTCGTCCAGTCATCACTTTGAATGTATAGAATGTATTTATGAAATATTAGCATATAACAAATTAAAATTAATTAAAGACATAGAAACAACGCGACAGTGTTATGGTTAAGATCATCCACGACGATACCGCAGTACAAATAAAAGCACGACTGGAGCGATACATTGAAAAAAAAAACGATTAAAATTAACAATACAAAATTATCAAGATGCAAAAAAGTGTTATCAACTTTTTTCTAAACTTTGTATCAAGGAATAAGCACTGAGATTGTTCCGGTTGCAGCCAGTATAAATTACATTTAATGAACAATACAACACCTCGAGGACTATATTCGATGTGGAATTCACTACCACCACATTTTCAAGAAGATGAAGAAATAGCCGCCTATCTCCCAGGCTTCAAACATTGCAATTTACCAACTGATATGGATCACATTGATGGACCCCCACCCCCTCGCTATAAATGTTATAAATGTATTGATGGAAAGCAGAAAACATTTTGTTGTTAGTCGCACAAAATCATTATGTTGATCAACATTGCAAATTACATTTTGATGGTGGGGTTATTCGCAAAACATTTTTTTCCACGACCCCGGTTGAGACTATAGAATGTTATATTTGTATCAATGTTGAAAAAAAGTATGCATGGCCATTAAGATGGAGACGAATGATTCTACTGCTAAATAGCATACCACCTACACGAGAAATAAGAGAGAAATACTAATACTAATACTAAATACGAAATGTATATTAATCAAAATGATGTTTACTAATTATAATAAAAATAATAATTTAACAACATCGTATCGTTTTACTTATCCATTTTATTCAATTTTAGGATTATAGGTGGAATTAAATAAAACTAAGTAATTAGTAGAATAAAAAATATATATATTTTATTAACAAGAGTATAAATAAAATTTACAGGTAGTATAAAAGTATACATCTAAACGTTTCTTTAATAATTCAATTTCATTCCTAATCATTTTTAACCGAGTCTCAATATCCGATTTAAATGCATTATAGTTATTACGGGAACGAATAAATTGTTGATCAATGTCCTCCTGCAATTTTAAAATTTCGGGTCAATATTGCTTGGTGTAATATTAATAATTGTTTGTATACTGTATATTTAATTGTGATTCTAATTGTTGGAGATTTCAACGCAAAGGCGCACAGCTGGGGCTCCCCGGTAGAAAATAGAAGAGGTAATATATTATCAGAATGGATCAGTGGGAAGGACTATGTAATCCTAATTCTAATTTCTGTATGACACAACTTTTCATGATGACACAACTTTCACTTCTTTCCCTTCTTTTTCTTCTCTTCCCAAAATCACTTCATCTTTTGACTGTGCTCCTGTTTCCTTTGTTCAGTCCACAATGTTCCTATCTTCTTCCTTTCGCTTACAAAAATTTGGTATTCTTAATTTTGCTTCTGATTTTTTTCCTGTCTCCTATCAATTGCTGATTGATCCCCAATTGCTTTAAGTCATCTTCTACTTCATGAAACCAAGTTGTTTTCCTACTTGAGCTGTTTACTACATCAAAGATTTTTTTTGTAAGTAGTCTGCGTTTTCCAATGATATCTGTGAGTCTCTCTGTGTATTCATATAGCTGTTTGTTAGGTATTTTCATCCATATCCCATCTCTGTGTACTGCTCCAAATATTTTTCTTAGAATTTTGCTTTCAATATTTTCTGTTTCTATGATGCCAGATGCTCCAATTGTCGTCGTTTCTGACGCATACAATGCTTCAGGCAATACAACTGTTTTGTAATGTTTGAGTTTGGCCTGCCTTGATATGCTCTTCTTATTATAACGTGACCATATAAGTTTGTATGTTTTCTGGAGCTTTTCCATTCGTTTTATGTTAGACATCTTGTTTGATCCTCCTATTTGTATATATTCCTCTAAGTATTTAAATTTTTCCACTCTTTGTATAGAACCATAAGTCGTATGTATGGTATGTACATTGTTGGTATGTCGTTCCATGTATTGGGTCTTCTCATAATATATCTGTAAACCTGTTTTAGCGGCTATTTCATTTAATCGCTCCAGTGCTTCCTTTGCCTCCTGTGTGTTATTGCTGGCTATGGCAACGTCATCTGCAAATGCCAAACGTTTAATAAATGTTTTTGTTTCGCGTGTTCTTCCTAGCTGTATGCCTTTCACTTGTTCCTCCCACTGCTTAACAATTTTGTCTAAGTCCAGGTTGAACAAAATTGGTGAGAGGCCGTCTCTTTGTCTGACACCTGTTCGTATCTGAAAGGGTGTCCGTGAGCGTAAGTTGTATAAGTGTTCTGTTTTTTTTGTCAATGCCATATTCTTCAAGTATTGCAAAGAGCGTTTGTCTATCAATGCTGTCGTACGCTTTTTTAAAGTCTATAAAGGTAACTACAGTGTTATTTGTCTGACTGACTTTCAATATTGTTCTAAGGTTCCAAATTTGTTCGATGCATGATCTCCATTTCCTAAAGCCAGTCTGGTATTCACCTATTTGATGATCTGCTTGTGGCTCTAGTCTGTTCAATAACACTTGAATATTTTGTAATTGACTGGCACTAGTGAAATACCTCTGTAATTATTTGGATCTGACTTATCACCCTTTTTATGTAATGGGCGAATCAAGGCACATTTCCATTCTTCGGGCATTTTTACTGTGATCCAAATGTCTGTAATGATCTTATGAATTGTTTTTATGATGTCTTTATCTTGAAGCTTCCACACTTCAGCAATATCTTCTCCTGCCGCTCTGTTATTTTTCATTTGTTGTATGATCTCCTCTATTGTATGTGAAGTAGAATCAGGATTGGATGTGATTTTTTGGAAGGTCAATTTTTCCGTGGGTTCTTTACAATTAAGAAGGGTATTAAAGTATAGTTTGAGAATTGTACAGTTTTCTTTAGTGTTCGTTTCCAGGGACCCATCTGTTCTTCTAAAATAGAGGCTAAGAGGTTGATAACCTTTAATATTTCCTTTGAATATTCTGTAAAAATTTCTTGTATTATTTCTCTTAAAACCTTCTTCAATTTCTTTTAGCCTGTTGTTGTCGTATACTCGTTTTTCTCTTCTAATTTCCTATGATGATTGTTTCTGAACTTCGTGAAATTCCTTCCATGTTTCGGATGTTCTGTTACTACTGAACTTCATCCACGCCTGTGTTGTTTTCTCAATGGCTTGATCACAAGTTGCGTGACACCACCTATGTTTCCTTTTTCTAGGAGGTTGCGCCCAACGCATTGCCTTCTGAACTGTGGTCGCAAGATCTGTCCAAGTGTCTGTTGGATGCCTATTAATTTCTTTAATGATTTTGTCTCTGTTTATCCGCAAATATTCTGGATCAGGCTTGACAATTTTGTTTTTTACTGTCTTATTCTGTCTTGGAATTGGTCTAATCTTAACTTGTAAAAAATAATGATCTGACTCGAAGAACCCTTTACGCGTTCTGACATTTAAAATTTCCTGCGTATTTTTGTTAGAAATGGCCACATGATCAATCTGGAATTCTCCCCATGCGGTGTTAGGTGCTTTCCATGTTGTAAGTTTTCGTCTTGGCTTTTGAAATTTTGTCGACATAATTTTGAGATTAAAATTTGTACAATATTTTATGAGGTGTTTGTTCTCCATTTTTGTTTGTGCGATAGTGAGCTGAATAAGGGCCTGTGATTTGTCTGTATTTTCTCTCCTTACCTAATTGCGCTTTAAAGTCTCCCATTAAAATTTTAACATGTCTTTCTGGTATGCTGTTGGTTACTTCTTCCATGTCTTCCCCGAAGTCTTGAACTGCTTGTGGTTTTTTTCTGTTATGCTCATTTGTAGGTGCGTTTGCATTGATAATCGTGTAACCTTTATTGCCTGATTTGAAGCAGTGTGTGCAGATCCTTTCTGATGTTGAATTCAAGTCAATAATGTTATCCATGACTGATTTGTGTACTGCAAATCCCGTCCCAAACAATGATGGTGTACCTCTTCTGACAGCAGGTTTACCTTTATACATCCTATAATTTTCCGTGTTGAAATGATTTTCGTCTTGAAAACGTGTCTCCAGAATCGCAAGAATTTTTATTTGAAATTTTTCAAACATATCATATACACATATAAGTTGTTTTAGTTTTCCAAGTTTGAAGAGAGTATTAACATTATGAGTGCCAACGTAGTGCTTGCCTTGAGATTTTGAGAAGCTCCGACTCTTCTCCTCATGATGTTCCTGGTCCCCCAGAATCCGATGACAAGGAAAGTCCAGCACGGTGACTGGGGCCTGGGGTAGCGGATATTCCTTTTGTTCCATCATTATTACTTCAAGTTGAAAGTGGTTGTGGTGATCTTAATCGAAGAAAGATCACGATGATTACAACTAAGGTATTGAGCCTTAGAGGTTGCCTCTTGATGTTTTCTAGCTAAGAGCAGGCATTTCCTCCTACTCTTAATATATAGGTTTGAGTTTGCGTTCGCATCTGTTGTTTCAACTATCTTTTACGGTGTATTAGGTCGAAAAAGGAGGGAGAGCAAAAAATACGTTCATGTCACTTTGACATTAAAAAACAAACTCACATATATATATATATATATATATATATATATATATATATATATATATATATATATATATACAGATGTGCCCCCTTTTCTCGAAGTGACTCACGGCACTTTTGACACCCCTGTAACTTAGTTGTGTATGAAGCGGAAGTTTGAATTTTTAGTTATCAAGAGACATACTATAACTGGCTATATTGCCAATATACCTAATAACTATACCTTATAGTTTACGAATTATCGCCAGTCAAATTTCGTAATTTTGTAAGTGACACACTCACCTACGATCAAAATTCTAAGGTACTTCCAGTAATCTTACAAACTTCAAATTTATATATATATATATATATATATATATATATATATATATATATATATATATATATATATATATATATATATTTATATATAAATTTATCAGCGAATTCTTATAATTTACGAATAATAGGTTCTAAATGGAGTTAGTTATTCTACCGTAATTTGCAGTTCTGGTAACTGACGTTTTGGCGAAATTGAGACTTTTATCGCTCAATATTCTTTACACTTTAATTCATAAGAAACAAAGTGTTTTGTGGAAAAAATATGTTTATATATTAAATTAACACAAAATAACTGACCTATAGTTTTGAAGTATAGCAAAAGGAAAAATCGAACGTGAACATCTCAGAATCACCAAAACGTACTTACCGGGACTGTGGTAGTTGTGGAGGGACGGCAGTATTTATTGTAATAAACTATTTTGCTGTATATACTATTCCCAAAAAGGTTTTTGTATTAGAAATCGCATATCATACCATTGCAATTTTCTTCCGGAATGTTTCTTTTTGTAGAAGTCTTCAACCTCGGGGATGTAATCTTCCAGTTCGACAGGAAGGCTAACCGTTACTCTTGCAGATCCTCTAGCCCATGCGCCCGCATTCAAGATCTTGATATTAATTGCATCGTGTCGTGCCGTCGAAGTCCGAAACAAGGCATTGAGATCTTCACTAACCTTTATGTCTTGGAACATCCTAGCAAATTTATTGACATAATCTGCGGGCATTCCTACTTCCCTTAACCATTCTACCATATCTTCTTCCTTTTCACTATCCGCACTGAAAAATGTATACATTAAAATATTTATGAAGCATAGATATAATCATACCAATATTTATGACACTGTTTGGACGATGTTTTGCTGAAGTCAAGACCAATAAATAAATTAGATAAACAAGATTGGAGAGGCAAAACTGGAGACAAGATTGGACAGACAAGACTAAAGACAGGATGAGAATAGACTAGACAGACTAGACTACATAGACAACACTTGGCAGACCAGACTAGACAGGCAAAACTAGACAGACAAAACTAAATGGGCAAGAGTAGGCAGACAATACTCGAGAGACAAGACTAGACAGACAAGATCAGATAGACAGGACTGGATAAACAAGACAATATAGACCAGACTAGATGAGAATCGACAGACAAGACTAGACAGATAAGACTCAACAGACAGGACAAGACTAGACAGATAAGACTCAACAGACAGGACTGGACAGACATGACTAGACAGACAAGATTAGACAGACAAGACTAGACAGACAAAATTAGACAAACAAGATTAGACAGACAAGACTAGACAGCCAAGTTTAGACAGAAAAGGCCAGGCAGACAAAAACTAGACAGGCAGGACTAGACAGATAAGACTAGACAGACAAGACTAAACAGACTAGACATACAAGGCTGAACAGACTAGACAGGACTAGACACAAGACTTAGATGGGCTGACGAACAGAACATATGGACCAACAAGACAAAAATGGCACTCAATTAATACTCACTGGTAACGGAAATGCTGCAGGACAAGGAGAGCTGAACTGTCACCGAAAACTTTATAAGAGCCATTCTAAGACAAAAAGAACAAATAAAACCGGTATATATATATATATATATATATATATATATATATATATATATATATGTGTGTGTGTGTGTGTGTGTTGGTTTGCTTTCTCGGGGATTCTGCGTTGATGTTGAGGGTTGGTTCTGAAAAGAACCGAATTCTCGACGTTTCGGCGAACTAACATTCGCCATTTTTAAGAAATATATGCGTCCGTGCAGGTTAACCGTTCGACGCATACTGAGAGCACGTTCGTCGGATGCGACTATTTATAGCTGTCTGGCTTCGGGTCATGCGCGTTGTGTGCGGTGCTTCGGTTCCGTTGTTTGTTTGTCTTGTCTGTCGTATATGTGTCTTGGGTGTCTGAGATTCCATTTTCATGCAATCCGAAGCCAGAGAGCTATAAATAGTCGCATCCGACGAACGAGCTCTCAGTATGCGTCTAACGGTTAACCCGCACGGATTAAAATTATTTAAATAATTATTCAAAATTATTTAAATTTACAGTTTGTTTTTAATGTCAAAGTGAAGAAAAAAGAGGGTTGAAACAACAGACGCGAACTCAAACCTATATATTTAGAGTGGGAGGAAATGCCTGCTCTTAGCTAGAAAACATCAAGAGGCAACCTCTAAGGCTCAATACTTTAGTTGTAATCATCGTGATCTTTCTTCGATTAAGATCACCACAACCACTTTCAACTTGAAGTAATCATGATGGAACAAAAGGAATATCCGCTACCCCAGGCCCCAGTCACCTTGCTGGACTTTCCTTGTCATCGGATTCTGGGGGACCAGGAACATCATGAGGAGAAGAGTCGGAGCTTCTCAAAATATCAAGGCACAACTTATATAACTTATTAACAACTTATATGTGTATATGATATGTTAGAAAAATTTCAAATAAAAATTCTTGCGATTCAGGAGACACGTTTTCAAGACGAAAATAAAGGTAAACCTGCTGTCAGAAGAGGTACACCATCATTGTTTGGGACGGGATTTGCAGTACACAAATGAGTCATGGATAACATTATTGACTTGAATTCAACATCAGAAAGGATCTGCACACACTCCTTCAAATCAGGCAATAAAGGTTACACGATTATCAATGCACACGCACCTACAAATGAGCATAACAGAAAGAAACCACAAGCAGTTCTAGACTTCTGGGAAGACATGGAAGAAGTAACCAACAGCATACCAGAAAGACATGTTAAAATTTGAATGGGAGACTTTAAAGCGCAATTAGGTAAGGAAAGAAAATACAGACAAATCACAGGCCCTTATTCAGCTCACTATCGCACAAACAAAAATGGAGAACAAACACCTCATAAAATATTGTACAAATTTTAATCTCAAAATTATGTCGACAAAATTTCTAAAGCCAAGACGAAAACTTACAACATGGAAAGCACCTAACACCGCATGGGGAGAATTCCAGATTGATCATGTGGCCATTTCTAACAAAAATACGCAGGAAATTTTAAATGTCAGAACGCGTAAAGGGTTCTTCGAGTCAGATCATTATTTGTTTTAAGTTAAGATTAGACCAATCCCAAGACAGAAAAAGACAGTAAAAAACAAAATAGTCAAGCCTGATCCAGAATATTTGCGGATAAACAGAGACAAAATCATTAAAGAAATTAATAGGCATCCAACAGACACTTGGACAGATCTTGCGACCACAGTTCAGAAGGCAATGCGTTGGGCGCAACCTCCTAGAAAAAGGAAACATAGGTGGTGGAACGCAACTTGTGATCAAGCCATTGAGAAAACAACACAGGCGTGGATAAAGTTCAGTAGTAACAGAACATCCGAAACATGGAAGGAATTTCACGAAGTTCAGAAACAATCATCATAGGAAATTAGAAGAGAAAAACGAGTATATGACAACAACAGGCTAAAAGAAATTGAAGAAGGTTTTAAGAGAAATAATACAAGGAAAACCCACGGAAAAATTGACCTTCCAAAAAACCACATCCAATCCTGATTCTACTTCACATACTATAGAGGAGATAGAGGAGATCATACAACAAATGAAAAATAACAGAGCGACAGGAGAAGATATTGCTGAAGTGTGGAAGCTTCAAGATAAAGACATCATAAAAACAATTCATAAGATCATTACAGACATTTGGATCACAGTAAAAATGCCCGAAAAATGGAAATGTGCCTTGATTCACCCATTACATAAAAAGGGTGATAAGTCAGATCCAAATAATTACAGAGGTATTTCACTAGTGCCAGTCAATTACAAAATATTCAAGTGTTATTGAACAGACTAGAGCCACAAGCAGATCATCAAATAGGTGAATACCAGACTGGCTTTAGGAAATAGAGATCATGCATCAAATAAATTTGGAACCTAAGAACAATATTGAAAGTCAGTCAGACAAATAACACTGTAGTTACCTTTATAGACTTTAAAAAAGCGTACGACAGCATTGATAGACAAACGCTCTTTGCAATACTTGAAGAATATGGCATTGACAAAAAAAACAGAACACTTATACAACTTACGCTCACGGACACCCTTTCAGATACGAACAGGTGTCAGACAAAGAGACGGCCTCTCACCAATTTTGTTCAACCTGGTCTTAGACAAAATTGTTAAGCAGTGGGAGGAACAAGTGAAAGGCATACAGCTAGGAAGAACACGCGAAACAAAAACATTTATTAAACGTTTGGCATTTGCAGATGACGTTGCCATAGCCAGCAATAACACACAGGAGGCAAAGGAAGCACTGGAGCGATTAAATGAAATAGCCGCTAAAACATGTTTACAGATATATTATGAGAAGACCCAATACATGGAACGACATACGAACAATGTACATATCATACATACGACTTATGGTTCTATACAAAGAGTGGAAAAATTTAAATACTTAGAGGAATATATACAAATAGGTGGATCAAACAAGATGTCTAACATAAAACGAATGGAAAAGCTCCAGAAAGCATACAAACTTACATAGTCACGTTATAATAAGAAGAGCATATCAAGGCAGGCCAAACTCAAACATTACAAAACAGTTGTATTGCCTGAAGAGTATGCGTCAGAAACGACGACAATTGGAGCATTTGGCATCATAGAAACAGAAAAAATTGAAAGCAAAATTCTTAGAAAAATATTTGGAGCAGTACACAGAGATGGGATATGGATGAAAATACACCTAACAAACAGCTATATGAATACACAGACAGACTCACAGATATCATTGGAAAACGCAGACTACTTACAAAAAAAATCTTTGATGTAGTAAACAGCTCATGTAGGAAAACAAATTGGTTTCATGAAGTAGAAGATGACTTAAAGCAATTGGGGATCAATCAGCAAATGATAGGAGACAGGAAAAAAATCAGAAGCAAAATTAAGAATACCAAATTTTTAGTAAGCGAAAGGAAGAAGATAGGAACATTGTGGACTGAACAAAGGAAACAGGAGCACAGTCAAAGGATGAAGAGATTTTGGGAAGAGAAGAAAAAGAAGGGAAAGAAGTGAAAGTTGTGTCATCATGAAAAGTTGTGTCATACAGAAATTAGAATTAGGATTACATAGTCCTTCCCACTGATCCATTCTGATAATATATTACCTCTTCTATTTTCTACCGGGGAGCCCCAGCTGTGCCCCTTTGCGTTGAAATCTCCAACAATTAGAATCACAATTAAATATACAGTATACAAACAATTATTAATATTACACCAAGCAATATTGACCCGAAATTTTAAAATTGCAGGAGGACATTGATCAACAATTTATTCGTTCCCGTAATAACTATAATGCATTTAAATCGGATATTGAGACTCGGTTAAAAATGATTCGGAATGAAATTGAATTATTAAAGAAACGTTTAGATGTATACTATTATACTACCTGTAAATTATATTTATACTCTTGTTAATAAAATATATATATTTTTTATTCTACTAATTACTTAGTTTTATTTAATTCCACCTATAATCCTAAAATTGAATAAAATGGATAAGTAAAACGATACGATGTTGTTAAATTATTATTTTTATTATAATTAGTAAACATCATTTTGATTAATATACATATTTCTCTCTTATTTCTCGTGTATCATCTTAATGGTCATGCATACTTTTTTTCAACATTGATTTTAATCCGTGCGGGTTAACCGTTAGACGCATACTGAGAGTTCGTTCGTCGGATGCGACTATTTATAGCTCTCTGGCTTCGGATTGCATGAAAATGGAATCTCAGACACCCAAGACACATATACGACAGACAAGACAAACAAACAACGGAACCGAAGCACCGCACACAACGCGCATGGCCCGAAGCCATACAGCTATAAATAGTCGCATCCGACGAACGTGCTCTCAGTATGCGTCGAACGGTTAACCCGCACGGACGCATATATTTCTTGAAAATGGCGAATGTTAGTTCGCCGAAACGTCGAGAATTCGGTTCTTTTCAGAACCAACCCTCAACATCAACGCAGAATTTCCGAGAAACCAAACCAACACACACACATACATATATATATATATATATATATATATATATATATATATATATATATATATATATACAGTATGCGTTTAACGGTTGACCCGCACGGACGCATATATCTCTTGAGAATGGCGAATGTTAGTTCGCCGAAACGTCGAGAATCCGGTTCTTGTCAGAGCCAACCCTCAGCATCAACGTGGAATCCCCGAGAAAACAATACAACACAGGTATCTATCCGCGAGAACCTCAAATACAACATATATATGTATATATATATATATATATATATATATATATATATATATATATATATATATATATATATATATATGTATATATAGCATAGAATAGGGAAAAAATTATAAGAAGTGACACGGATGTATGAATTGAATGCCAGAACACCGTATTCTATGCATGTTACATTTCACCCTCGCTAATCCTAGAAAACTTTGAACGATACCTGACAGCCTGATACATAGCGACAGACGTCAATATTGGAGTCGGCTATCCATTTTGGGTTTCCATTTGCCATATTTTGGTTGGGTTCAGAGACAAGTGCGATGTCAAAATTGTCTTCTGCGCATTTTTGCCTTAGCAGGTCCATCGCTCTTTTTGGCCTGCCAAGGTTTGTTTGGAGTATTGCTTGATTAGCTTTTAGCGATAGAGTGTTCCCTCCTCCTCACCTTTGCCAGGGACTTTGTGAATGCTGAGCATTTTCCGGTTTCTGCACGGTGCCCCTCTTCTTGGCATATGGGGCATCTTGCTTTTCCTTTGCAATCTTTCTTCGTATGACCCTCCTCTTCACAGTTAAAAGATGTTTTGGTCCTTTAAGGGCCATTACAGTTGTTTTGGCAGTGTTTGTAACTCCAGCACTTAATGCATCTGGTCATATGGATCCACTTGTTCACCCGGCACCGGACTAGGCCAACTTTAATGTATTTTTTCAAAAGAATTTTTTCAGCGTCCGTCCTATTTATACTGAGCGTGGCTGATCTTTATACTGAGCGTGTGTCCCGCTGCTGGTCTCAGTTTGCTGAGCGTATAAACCTTATTCTCCGGTTCTTCGATGTTTCCTCGGATGGCCGTTTTAACTTCGTCTCTGTCAGTAAGAGCGTCGATGCCTTTTATATGCAGAGACACCTTTACTATTCTGTCCTCCAGACTCCAGGCTATGGTCCAGTCGTTTGCGCTTTGGTTCTGTAATATATGATGTAGTTTGTCCAGCGCCGTTTTATTCTTTTCCACTGTGATAAGATCCTTGCCTTCCTTCGTATTGCTTATAAATAGGATGCTGTCGTTTTCCTTCCAGTGACGATTTTACTGTCTGTAGATTGCCCTGGTAGCTTTTGTCCTTGTTTTACTCAACAATGACGTAAGTTCTACGTTCTTGTTTAGTGTCACCTCTTCTTGTTTTATCACCACTTGTGTTGTAGACTTGTGGAAAACAGCCTCTGCCAGTTTTTTGAAAGTTTCCGTTTCAAAACCTTCTGGCTGATGGGTAATAATACATTCATCGCCTACAGTTTCTGTTTTGAGTTGCAGCAGTAGCGAGAAGATTTTCTTATCCGTTAGTTCTGGTGTTATTTTAAATATCTTTTGTCTCGCTGTTTATCCTATTTTTTTGTGTCTTAATTTTACTTTCGCGTTTCAGCATGCCGAAATCTTCATAAATATCATTAAGTTCAGGATATATATCCTTAAAAACCTTCTGAATCCCTTTATTCATGTTCATTTCATTGTTATTTACCCAGACTGTCATTACTTCATCAATATTTTTCCTTCTATTTACAATGGGATTTCCTCTCAGAACTCTTGTATTTTTGTAGGTTTTGTCTGTCCATCTATGATTTTCGAGCAATCGATAATGCTCGTATCATTTGCAGGGCTCAAACTCCAACAGGTCATTTTTGAGCGTTTTTTCGCCATTTTCAGGAAATATATGCGTCCGTGCAGGTTAACCGTTCGACGCATACTGAGAGCACGTTCGTCGGATGCGACTATTTATAGCTGTCTGGCTTCGGGTCATGCGCGTTGTGTGCGGTGCTTCGGTTCCGTTGTTTGTTTGTCTTGTCTGTCGTATATGTGTCTTGGGTGTCTGAGATTCCATTTTCATGCAATCCGAAGCCAGAGAGCTATAAATAGTCGCATCCGACGAACGAACTCTCAGTATGCGTCTAACGGTTAACCCGCACGGATTAAAATTATTTAAATAATTATTCAAAATAATTTAAATTTACAGTTTGTTTTTAATGTCAAAGTGAAGAAAAAAGAGGGTTGAAACAACAGACGCGAACTCAAACCTATATATTTAGAGTAGGAGGAAATGCCTGCTCTTAGCTAGAAAACATCAAGAGGCAACCTCTAAGGCTCAATACCTTAGTTGTAATCATCGTGATCTTTCTTCGATTAAGATCACCACAACCACTTTCAACTTGAAGTAATCATGATGGAACAAAAGGAATATCCGCTACCCCAGGCCCCAGTCACCGTGCTGGACTTTCCTTGTCATCGGATTCTGGGGGACCAGGAACATCATGAGGAGAAGAGTCGGAGCTTCTCAAAATCTCAAGGCACAACTTATATAACTTATTAACAACTTATATGTGTATATGATATGTTAGAAAAATTTCAAATAAAAATTCTTGCGATTCAGGAGACACGTTTTCAAGACGAAAATCATTTCAACACGGAAAATTATAGGATGGATAAAGGTAAACCTGCTGTCAGAAGAGGTACACCATCATTGTTTGGGACGGGATTTGCAGTACACAAATCAGTCATGGATAACATTATTGACTTGAATTCAACATCAGAAAGGATCTGCACACACTCCTTCAAATCAGGCAATAAAGGTTACACGATTATCAATGCACACGCACCTACAAATGAGCATAACAGAAAGAAACCACAAGCAGTTCAAGACTTCTGGGAAGACATGGAAGAAGTAACCAACAGCATACCAGAAAGACATGTTAAAATTTGAATGGGAGACTTTAAAGCGCAATTAGGTAAGGAGAGAAAATACAGACAAATCACAGGCCCTTATTCAGCTCACTATCGCACAAACAAAAATGGAGAACAAACACCTCATAAAATATTGTACAAATTTTAATCTCAAAATTATGTCGACAAAATTTCTAAAGCCAAGACGAAAACTTACAACATGGAAAGCACCTAACACCGCATGGGGAGAATTCCAGATTGATCATGTGGCCATTTCTAACAAAAATACGCAGGAAATTTTAAATGTCAGAACGCGTAAAGGGTTCTTCGAGTCAGATCATTATTTGTTACAAGTTAAGATTAGACCAATTCCAAGACAGAAAAAGACAGTAAAAAACAAAATAGTCAAGCCTGATAGAGAATATTTGCGGATAAACAGAGACAAAATCATTAAAGAAATTAATAGGCATCCAACAGACACTTGGACAGATCTTGCGACCACAGTTCAGAAGGCAATGCGTTGGGCGCAACCTCCTAGAAAAAGGAAACATAGGTGGTGTCACGCAACTTGTGATCAAGCCATTGAGAAAACAACACAGGCGTGGATGAAGTTCAGTAGTAACAGAACATCCGAAACATGGAAGGAATTTCACGAAGTTCAGAAACAATCATCATAGGAAATTAGAAGAGAAAAACGAGTATATGACAACAACAGGCTAAAAGAAAATGAAGAAGGTTTTAAGAGAAATAATACAAGGAAAACCCACGGAAAAATTGACCTTCCAAAAAACCACATCCAATCCTGATTCTACTCCACATACAATAGAGGAGATAGAGGAGATCATACAACAAATGAAAAATAACAGAGCGTCAGGAGAAGATATTGCTGAAGTGTGGAAGCTTCAAGATAAAGACATCATAAAAACAATTCATAAGATCATTACAGACATTTGGATAACAGTAAAAATGCCCGAAGAATGGAAATGTGCCTTGATTCACCCATTACATAAAAAGGGTGATAAGTCAGATCCAAATAATTACAGAGGTATTTCACTAGTGCCAGTCAATTACAAAATATTCAAGTGTTATTGAACAGACTAGAGCCACAAGCAGATCATCAAATAGGTGAATACCAGACTGGCTTTAGGAAATGGAGATCATGCATCGAACAAATTTGGAACCTAAGAACAATATTGAAAGTCAGTCAGACAAATAACACTGTAGTTACCTTTATAGACTTTAAAAAAGCGTACGACAGCATTGATAGACAAACGCTGTTTGCAATACTTGAAGAATATGGCATTGACAAAAAAACCAGAACACTTATAAAACTTACGCTCACGGACACCCTTTCAGATACGCACAGGTGTCAGACAAAGAGACGGCCTCTCACCAATTTTGTTCAACATGGTCTTAGACAAAATTGTTAAGCAGTGGGAGGAACAAGTGAAAGGCATACAGCTATGAAGAACACGCGAAACAAAAACATTTATTAAACGTTTGGCATTTGCAGATGACGTTGCCATAGCCAGCAATAACACACAGGAGGCAAAGGAAGCACTGGAGCGATTAAATGAAATAGCCGCTAAAACAGGTTTACAGATATATTATGAGAAGACCCAATACATGGAACGACATACGAACAATGTACATACCATACATACGACTTATGGTTCTATACAAAGAGTGGAAAAATTTAAATACTTAGAGGAATATATACAAATAGGAGGATCAAACAAGATGTCTAACATAAAACGAATGGAAAAGCTCCAGAAAGCATACAAACTTACATGGTCACGTTATAATAAGAAGAGCATATCAAGGCAGGCCAAACTCAAACATTACAAAACAGTTGTATTGCCTGAAGCATTGTATGCGTCAGAAACGACGACAATTGGAGCATCTGGCATCATAGAAACAGAAAAAATTTAAAGCAAAGTTCTTAGAAAAATATTTGGAGCAGTACACAGAGATGGGATATGGATGAAAATACCTAACAAACAGCTATATGAATACACAGACAGACTCACACATATCATTGGAAAACGCAGACTACTTAGAAAAAGAATCTTTGATGTAGTAAACAGCTCAAGTAGGAAAACAAATTGGTTTCATGAAGTAGAAGATGACTTAAAGCAATTGGGGATCAATCAGCAAATGATAGGAGACAGGAAAAAAATCAGAAGCAAAATTAGGAATATCAAATTTTTAGTAAGCGAAAGGAAGAAGATAGGAACATTGTGGACTGAACAAAGGAAACAGGAGCACAGTCAAAGGATGAAGAGATTTTGGGAAGAGAAGAAAAAGAAGGGAAAGAAGTGAAAGTTGTGTCATCATGAAAAGTTGTGTCATACAGAAATTAGAATTAGGATTACATAGTCCTTCCCACTGATCCATTCTGATAATATATTACCTCTTCTATTTTCTACCGGGGAGCCCCAGCTGTGCGCCTTTGCGTTGAAATCTCCAACAATTAGAATCACAATTAAATATACAGTATACAAACAATTATTAATATTACACCAAGCAATATTGACCCGAAATTTTAAAATTGCAGGAGGACATTGATTAACAATTTATTCGTTCCCGTAATAACTATAAGCATTTAAATCGGTTATTGAGACTCGGTTAAAAATGATTAGGAATGAAATTGAATTATTAAAGAAACGTTTAGATGTATACTATTATACTACCTGTAAATTTTATTTATACTCTTGTTAATAAAATATATATATATTTTTTATTCTACTAATTACTTAGTTTTATTTAATTCCACCTATAATCCTAAAATTGAATAAAATGGATAAGTAAAACGATACGATGTTGTTAAATTATTATTTTTATTATAATTATTAAACATCATTTTGATTAATATACATATTTCTCTCTTATTTCTCGTGTATCATCTTAATGGCCATGCATACTTTTTTTCAACATTGATTTTAATCCGTGCGGGTTAACCGTTCGACGCATACTGAGAGCTCGTTCGTCGGATGCGACTATTTATAGCTCTCTGGCTTCGGATTGTATGAAAATGGAATCTCAGACACCCAAGACACATATACGACAGACAAGACAAACAAACAACGGAACCGAAGCACCGCACACAACGCGCATGGCCCGAAGCCAGACAGCTATAAATAGTCGCATCCGACGAACGTGCTCTCAGTATGCGTCGAACGGTTCGCCGAAACGTCGAGAATTCTGTTCTTTTCAGAACCAACCCTCAACATCAACGCAGAATCCCCGAGAAAGCAAACCAACACACACACACATATATATATATATATATATATATATACAGTATGCGTTTAACGGTTGACCCGCACGGACGCATATATCTCTTGAGAATGACGAATGTTAGTTCGCCGAAACGTCGAGAATCCGGTTCTTGTCAGAGCCAACCCTCAGCATCAACGCGGAATCCCCGAGAAAACAATACAACACAGGTATCTATCCGCGAGAACCTCAAATACAACATATTTATATATATATATATATATATATATATATATATATATATATATATATATATACATATATATATATATATGTATATAGCATAGAGTAGGGAAAAAATTATAAGAAGTGACACGGATGTATGAATTGAATGCCAGAACACCGTATTCTATGCATGTTACATTTCACCCTCGCTAAGCCTAGAAAACTTTGAACGATACCTGACAGCCTGATACAGATCGACAGACGTCAATATTGGAGACGGCTATCCATTTTGGGTTTCCATTTGCCATATTTTGGTTGAGTTCAGAGACAAGTGCGATGTCAAAATTGTCTTCTGCGCATTTTTGCTTTAGCAGGTCCATCGCTCTTTTTCGCCTGCCAAGGTTTGTTTGGAGTATTGCTTGATTAGCTTTTAGCGATAGAGTGTTCCCTCCTCCTCGCCTTTGCCAGGGACTTTGTGAATGCTGAGCATTTTCCGGTTCCTGCACGGTGCCCCTCTTCTTGGCATATGGGGCATCTTGCTTTTCCTTTGCAATCTTTCTTCGTATGACCCTCCTCTTCACAGTTAAAAGATGTTTTGGTGCTTTAAGGGCCATTACAGTTGTTTTGGCAGTGTTTGTAACTCCAGCACTTAATGCATCTGGTCATATGGATCCATTTGTTCACCCGGCACCGGACTAGGCCAACTTTAATGTATTTTTTCAAAAGAATTTTTTCAGCGTCCGTCCTATTTATACTGAGCGTGGCTGATCTTTATACTGAGCGTGTGTCCCGCTGCTGGTCTCAGTTTGCTGAGCGTATAAACCTTATTGTCCGGTTCTTCGATGTTTCCTCGGATGGCCGTTTCAACTTCGTCTCTGTCAGTAAGAGCGTCGATGCCTTTTATATGCAGAGACACCTTTCCTATTCTGTCCTCCAGACTCTAGACTATGGTCCAGTCGTTTGCGCTTTGGTTCTGTAATATATGATGTAGTTTGTCCAGCGCCGTTTTATTTTTTTCCACTGTGATAAGATCCTTGCCTTCCTTCGTACTGCTTATAAATAGGATGCTGTCGATTTCGTCTTTTCCTTCCAGTGCCGATTTTACTGTCTGTAGATTGCCCTGGTAGCTTTTGTCCTTGTTTTACTCAACAATGACGTAAGTTCTACGTTCTTGTTTAGTGTCACCTCTTCTTGTTTTATCATCACTTGTGTTGTAGACTTGTGGAAAACAGCCTCTGCCAGTTTTTTGAAAGTTTCCGTTTCAAAACCTTCTGGCTGATGGGTAATAATACATTCATCGCCTACAGTTTCTGTTTTGAGTTGCAGCAGTAGCGAGAAGATTTTCTTATCCGTTAGTTCTGGTGTTATTTTAAATATCTTTTGTCTCGCTGTTTATCCTATTTTTTTGTGTCTTAATTTTACTTTCGCGTTTCAGCATGCCGAAATCTTTATAAATATCAGTAAGTTCAGGATATATATCCTTAAAAACCTTCTGAATCCCTTTATTCATGTTCATTTCATTGTTATTTACCCAGACTGTCATTACTTCATCAATATTTTTCCTTCTATTTACTATGGGATTTCCACTCAGAACTCTTGTATTTTTGTAGGTTTTGTCTGTCCATCTATGATTTTCGAGCAATCGATAATGCTCGTATCATTTGCAGGGCTCAAACTCCAACAGGTCATTTTCTTCTGTTGTCTGGGTTCCGACGTCGTTGCCCTTGTATGCGTTGGTCTGTATATCCACGGCAAAAGTTATTTTTTCCAACCTCTCGTACTTATTTTCCTTTATACAATTTTTTATGACAGGGGAACTCAGGCAGCCTATCTGTCTAGATAGTTTCTTTGCGATTTCTTTTATCTCACGCTTGGTGTTTTGTTCAAAATTCTCCTCGAGTTCCAGACCTAACTTGGTTATCATAGCAATTGCCTCCTCTAACACAAATGCATTTGAGCTTTATATCCTGTTGTATGCTGAAGTTTCTTCCTTCTCCTTCTTCCTTTTCTTCAAAGCCTCTAAAGCGGTACTGATAGAATTGCTTCTAGCCCTGACCGTGCCGAAAGGTAAGCGAGTCGTTTGCTAGCTCCCCCCATAATCCTTGGAGCGACCCGAGTTTAAAGCGGGGTGATTCCGGACAATTGGCCCTACCCACTTGGGGTACTGTATTTTTAACAACCGACATTTCGTCTTTATGGCTGACACGCTTAGACCCTCGCCGCTTAGTTTAGGGAACTTTTTTTGTTGAAGCTGTTATTTGCCTCTGTGCAAACCTGTTGGTCCGCGGGAGCTCATTTTATTTGGCTGCTACCCTCCAACCCTGCTGGATGTATAGCCGGCGAGCTTCCCCTATCCGCCACCTGGGGGACGCGCTCGGTCGGGGTTTCAGGCATCCCCTCCACCAAAATAGGGAGACCGAGAAATCCTCCCAAATAAGGGGACCTCGCTTCAGTCTTAACCTCCCGTAAGTTAACCCAACTAATCTAATTCTAACCTATCCTAACGCTAGCCCAACTAACCTAACCCAATGAGATTAAAGCTGATTAAAAGCTGATTAGAGCTGATTAAAAGCATAAATTGCCCGATTAAAATCAATTTAGGTGGGTTATGAGGAGATCATAAGATTCCATGTGAGTGGCTGTAGGGGCTGTTAGATATATCGATCTTCGATAATTATAGCTGGTGTCTTGCTTGGCTACAATGCAGATTATCGTACTAAAGCTGTGGGGTTCCACATAGCTGCAGATGGGCATATCATACATTTCTATTCTCTCTATGCTCAATATCTGTAATTAATTAGGTTTATTGATTATTATGTTTATAAATTGCTGCGATCGAAAAATAGTTAATATCAGCGAATTTAAAATACATTAAATGTAACTACATAACTTTGTTAGAAAGAAACAAAACATACATATGAATAGACGATTTATTATCGATCTGCAAGCATTGAATGTAAATGTAAAATTTACACCAAAAGAACTTTCCAATTCAATTACGAAGATCATATAGTACTTAGGGATATTAATATTGATATTCTGGAGGAGAACTTGACTCCTATAGGGCATAGATACTTAGATATAATGCATGAAAATGGTTTTGTTAAGTGGCTCTACGGGTGTACCAGGTTTAGTCTAACCAGACAATCTTGTTTGGATCATTTGTTTTTAAAAAGTGTACACTTTACCCTTGAAACTGCCATTTTGACATGGTCTACGAATGATCATGACGTAGCTATGGGACAAGTTTTTCTGTGTACCAATGAATCCCGTGTTCATGAGGTCGCTGATAATTCTATTTTGAATAAAAATAACATAATTAGAAAATTTGATAAACAATGTTTCAAGATGAGTTTTGAAAGTGAATCATGGGCATTGGTTCTTGAGGAGATGGATGCAGAGTTAGCTTTTGATCTGTTTTATACAAGATTATTAGACATATTTAATAATAGTTGTGATCTAAATAAGTGTGGCCATAAATTCAATAAAATCAAACCGTGGATAACTTCTGTCATTGTCAGATCAATTCGTGCAAGGGAAAAATTAGCTAACAAAGTACGGTAGCAACCTTTTAATACAACTTTAAAGGTAAAATTTAAAAAACACAGAAACATTTTGAAAACATCAATCCGAATAGCGAAAGAAATTTATTATCGTAATATGAATTTGAATGAATGTGGTAATAATCTACGGCAGTTGTGGCAGAGAATCAATGAGGTGACTGATTGTGCCACAATTGCTAGGCCCACTATCTCAAAGATTATCACTGCTGATAATCGCTCTTTTGATGCAAATTAGTCATTTGAAATCGTCCTTGAGTTTAATAAACATTTTGTTGGTGTGGGGAATCGTATAGCAGATAAAATTAATTTAGCACAAGCAAATAATAACAGCAATAGTCTCAATACTTTTGAATATTATAGTAACCAGAACACTTACTCAATTTTTTTTCCTTGTGCCAGTATGTGAAAATGAATTTATAAAAATAATAAATAAATTGAAGAAAAATGTAGCTCCTGGAATGAATGGGTTGTCCTCTAAATTGTTGATTTCTAATTCGGTTGCTTTGTCGGTCCCCCTATCGCATATAATAAACCTCTGTTTTCAACAGGGATATTTTCCTCAAGAGTTAAAAAAAGCAATAGTAATTCCACTTTATAAAGCAAATGACAAGTCAATTCTAGGTAATTATCTTCCATTTCTCTCCTTTCTAGTGTGGCTAAGATTGTGGAGAAGTGTGTCAAAGCTAGATTGGTTGATTTTTTAAATAGATTTATGTTATTTCTGAGAATCAGTTTGGATTTCGAAATGATACAAATACAACAGATGCAATTTTTAATGTAACTGGATCAATTATCGATTGTCTAGAACATCGTTTCTCAACCTGGGGTACGCGTACCCTCAGGGGTACGTGAAATGATGGGGGTACGCAGAAAAAATTATGTAATGGCGGACATTGGTAGATAAATTGAACATAAAAGGAAAGATAAAAAGTAATAAAAGATAACAACATCAAAAGATGTTACTAAGGGAATTCTCCGAACTGTCTTTCCATTTTTATTGTTTGTTATTTGTTGAACCAGTTTTACATCGTTATTATACCTAATGAGGGGTAGGGTAGGGTACGTGGTTTAGCGATGATAGGTCAAGGGGTACGCAAGTAACAGAATTTTGAGAAACGCTGGTCTAGATGATGGAACTAAATGTCTCGGGGTGTTCTTAGATTTGGAAAAAGCCTTTGACACAGTTGACCACAACTTGCCACTACGGAAAATGGAGAGAATTGGGATAAGAGGTATTACAAACAAATTTTTCGAATCCTACTTGAATAGACGGACTCAGGTAGTTAAAATTGGGGAAACCAACAGTGATGCATTGACAATGAAAACGGATGTCCCACAAGGATCAGTTCTTGAGCCTGTTTTATTTTTAATATATATATATATATATATATATATATATATATATATATATATATATATATATATATATATATATATATAAATATATTAATAACTTATTAAATTTGAGTATTACAAATTGTAAGTTATATTCCTTTGCTTATGACACAGTACCTATTTTATCAGGTTCCTCTTCGAATGAAGCTTTTGGTAATGCATTAGAGGGAATGAAAAGTATAAAAAATTGGCTTGATTCAAACTTACTTAGTCTTAACCCATTCGAGACGACGATTTTTTTCGAACACGGTTCCCAGGAGCATTGCACACCGGGTATGCAGCTTGCTCCTCGGAAAAAATTTATTGTGAGGAGCGGATTGAACACCATGTGTGCAATGTAAGGTAAAATGAAAATTGCAAGAATTAAAAACCAAAGTTTCAACTAAATGAATCCATAATTTGATGTACCATTAAAATATCCTTTTGGAATTATTTTCCGTAGGCGATGATCAATTTCATTATCAGACGAGAAATGAAGCGATCGTAAGACATTTTTAAATCTTTGTCTAGCCATGTGTTGGGAAAGACAATGAAAACCAAATTGTTCGCTTTTATTCCAATAATTATAAATTATTGGACATTTAATAGTTCCAATATGTAATAATAAACTTAAAAACACCTTGAATTCAGAAATGGTTAAGTCCCTCCATTTTTCCTTTAAACTCATTTCACCGTAATTGTTTGTTTGTTTGGCAATCAAATAGAAAAAGGTATAATCAAATAAAAGTTCAGAAAGATTGTACGGACTACCTCCGTTTGGTAACTTTTGGAGACCTGGTTTACCCACAAAAGGAATTTTTGTTCAAACATGAAATCATCACTTTCATTATCACTGGTTGCTTCCTTCATTCCTGATGTTCCTGCCTTAGGTATTCATAGTACTTTACATGTAAAGGCTTCAGATAACTTTTTAGATTTTTTGGTACATAGTAAAACCCATGCCAAATTTTGTTTTCCTGTACTTTACAGATTTCATTTGTGCAATAAAAATCATATTTCGACGACTAGTTTACTCAGAATAATTAATAATTGCAAATTACTGTTATTGCACACACGGTGTGCGGGGCCGTCTTATAGTCACGGAAATCAATTGCACACATGGTGAGCAATCGGTCTCGAGCGGGTTAATGTGAGTAAGACTGTGGCACCGTTTTCCTTCACAACTGCTGGACAACCAGCAGAAACTTTTCGCCTGTTGATTCACAGAGCGTGTTGTTATGAACAGGTTTGCTCTTGTGATTCAATCCGCTTACTCGATAGCGTGAAATATTTAGGCATTATGGTGGACCGACACTTGCGGTGGGACTGTCATATCTCGTACTTGTGCGGCAGACTCAGGAATTTAAGGGACAATTTATAAGTTTGTCCAACTGAGATCTGTACTATCTGCGGAGCAGGTGAGAATGGTTTCCCTGGCGTTGGTCAAGTCCATTGTTGAGAAAAGAAAAAAAAAATTGTCTAAAAAAAACACTTGATTATCCCTCAGCTTTTCTTTTTACTGAATTTCGGACTTTAAATATTCGAAATTTGTTTATATTAAATTCTCTTAAATTCATTCATAAGCACCAGTCTGACTTTCCTGTGACCCCGGCCCACAATCACGCGACTCGTAGACAACAACGCATGCCTCTGTACGAGCCTCGCAGCCGAACCTCCTTGGCTGAGAGGCACGTGGCACGCTGGGGTCCCAGACTTTACAATCTCCTACCTGAGGAGGTCTCCTTGTCTAAATAAATCTAAATAAATCGTGAAATAGAACGACTGATTCCAAATACATTTAGCAGATCTTTTTTTTTATACATTTTCCAAAAATTAATAACAGTGAGAAGAATTATTTTATTTCAATTATTTTATTTTTAATTTTGTATTAGAGTTTTATTCTTATTTTCATTCTAAGATAAAAGAAGATACATTTTATTTGTTTTAAACGACTCCTGGCTACGCACTGCCTTTGTGGCCAGTATTTTTTGTTAATATTTGTTATTGTGTATTTGTATATATTTAAAAGAAATACATTTATTTTGAAATTTAAATTAAAATAAAATATGCATGTTATCCTATTGCCTTATTTTATGCGATGCAAACGTTGAATACACCCCTTTATCGGTAATAGTGCGTAAATTAATACGTTTTTGTCTAAGAATCAATAGTTAAAAAACAAAATATCAAAATGAAAATAAAATTTAAAAAAAGAAGTTACTGGGGCCAATACTGAGAAATAAACATAACATCCATATGAATAGACGATTTATTATCGATGTTCAAGTATTGAATGTAAATGTAAAATTCACACCAAAAGAACTTTTCAATTTAATTGAAATAAAATATGCATGTTGAAATTATATTAGTAAATATTCTATATGAAGTGTAAGAAATGTTTGTATAAGTATTTGAATTTAGATGTATTGAAGTAAATTTAAATGTATTATTATAATTCAATAAAACCATAAATTGAATGTATGTAGAGTTTACACTATTTTGCAACTCAGACATTCATACTCGCGCACGTTATCATTTCCTGTATAAAAAAATTTCTGACTACGGTATTTAAAAATCTTACATCTCCCTTTTTTTCCTTTCCCCACACTTTTATAATATCTTGCATCTCAACATTTCTTGATTCCTTTTCACAACGGTATTTAATATCGAGGTTTTTAAAAATCTTTCAACTATCTTTTTTTTCCTTGTCATATAATTTTAAAATATCTTGCATCTATCCATTTCTTGACTCCTTGTCACACCCATTTACTCTTATGGAAAAGTTTACCCACCCCGCGCTCAATTTTGAATTATCTATATGCAACCAACTATACATCTCCGATGTTTAGTCAACTCGGAGTACACTTCCCTTCTTTTCAACACACCCCTCACCATCCTTCTGGCCTCACGCCTCTTCAAGGTCAAAGTTCAATGGCCTCACCCCACCCCTCAAGGTCCAGGTCAAAGATCAATGACCTCACTCCTCCTTTAAGATCAAAGGTCAGGTTAGGTAAGGTTTTAACATTGGATCTTCTTCTACTGGTTTTGAATGGCATATTCTTTCAAAAACTCTATTGCCAGGCAACGCTTTCTAAAGTGATTTCACTAGCATAATCTGGCAGCACACTTACAATTCACTATAGCTTACCGCCCTACCACATGGTAGCGATGAAAGCGCCAGTGGCGTACACATTTAGATTTTTCAGGTTTCACCTTCATTAGATTTGAATTTTATTATTTGACATTATCATTTTTTTATTTAGGTTGCATACCGCAAATCGCAAATAAATGGCAACATAGATAATCATGTGACCCTTTCAGCATCTCCAGTGGCGTGCACCTCTAAATTCTCGACTCCATTACATTCTATTCAACTGTTCCACCCTCAAAAACTATTTCATCCATAACAACTATTCCATCCTCCACCATCTATCCTTCTATCCACAAAAATGGCCGTGCGGTAGATTGTGCGGACAAAAACCAGACGAAGTAGGTAGAATTTTGCAATTTCTTCTACATCGTTCGATGTATCTTGCGTACGATGTGCCGATTTGTAGATTCACAGAAGCCAGGAGGGGCCACGGCCGATAAAAGGAAACAGGTAGAATGCCAATCCGCATTCAAGCTCTACAAAAGTACAAATGGCACAACTTCATGCCATGCAATGGCAGATCGAGAACAGACTGGACCGTGCCATAGGCTATTAAAAGTTGCAAAAAGTTATCGCAGCTGGCAAAGTTATATAAAAAGTTATCGCAGCTGGCAAAGTTATTGCAAAAAACGAAATTCGAATTTTGTGTCCTAGCTGGGAGGTGCTTCCGACGAAATTAGCTGTCATTCTGAAACCAAGTTTGCAGGTTTTGCTTAAACGGTGAGCCGCCGAGAGCCCTGTGAGTGGTCGCCTTTTTTTCGCGCGTCATGTTTAATCCGTCTCTCAGCTTTAGCAACTTTTACCACCGCAATTCGCAAAATTTAACTTTTTTCTGATTTGTAAATTTCACTTTTTTGCCGGCTGCGGTTCGGTAAGGAGGAATTTTCCAAAATTCCTCAAATTTCCGGTACGCCAAAATCGAACTTTTATTATCCCAACATTTACGCTGCAACGCCAATCGGTAATCGGTGTTCATCGGAAAGATGATTCGAATTTTTGATTTTTTTTTCCGCATTTGCTGAAAAAACAATGAAAGCAGTGAAAAACAATACACTAAGAAAACACTGCGGCGCCACTGGCGGGACGCAAACACAGACGTCAACCCAACCGGCAGTCAGTTGAAATCAACTACGACCGCGGAAAAAATTGTTTCAGAAGGTTGCGCCACAAAAGTCACACATCTTTCAAATCTGCTTACTGTTACATGAACCACATACTCAGGAAAAATGATGTGGCAGACACTTTAAGATTCTACATAATATTACACCATTTCAGCTATTCCATCTACAACAACTCTTCCGTCCAAAATAATACGATCCGCATCTATTAGTTAGACATATAAGACTTGGTCTAATTTGTTTTCAAATATGCCACAATTTGGTGCTTAAAATGAATTAACAAATTAAGTTATTTGAAAGGGAATGTGGTAGCTTTACGTAATAAACATTTCGCTATCTCTGCCTATTAAAAACAAACCGACCTAATAAAAGTATTTTCCAGGTATTGTTTAACCTGTATTGCTTACCATAAATATTATAATAATGTTTAAATTGAGATTTTGACAAGGTTTTGTTACTTAAATTACATCAAATTACGTACAGTTTCAATTTAAATTACATTTAACTAAAAAATGACCTGCAACTTCCGGATAGCTTAAAGCTTTCAGTTATAATACCCATTTTAAAAAAGCAGGTCAAAATTGCTGTAAAATTACCGAGAAATAAGCATACTATCTTTATCCTCGAAGATTTTTAAAACAGTTATTGCAAATAAGACTTGTCTGACAAGACATGACAGACAAGACTAGACAGACCAGAGCAATAAATCAGACAAAACCAGAGAAACAAGACCAAACCGACAAGACCAGATATACAAGTGCCAATAGACAAAACCATATATTTCCAAACTAAACAACTAAGACCAGACACACAAAACTTTCAAACAAGATCAGACAGACAAAATCAGGCAAACAAAATCAAACAGATAAGACCAAGCATACAAGAGCAGAAAGACAAAGTCAGACATACAAGACCAGACAGTTAAAACCATACACAAAAGTAATGCGTGAGCAGTTCCGGTGTGGACGATCTAATCAGGGGGGCACTTGTCAAGCAAGTCGCGGGCTTGCTACGTGCCATAGACAAGACTAGGGTTTTCGCGTACCCGACTTTTTTTAATACCCGGGTATCGGGTATTATTTTTTCATATACCCGGGTATACCCGGGTACCCGGGTATTTGCAACTTTTGCAAAAAAAAAAACAATTTTCTTATAATAATGTTTTATTTTATTACGAAAGAGTGAAGTATGTCAATAAGTCTCCTTAACATCCGTCACACAACAGTCTTGTTCTAATTAACTAATTAGGAACTAGTTCCATTGTCCTGCTTTCGCTTTTCGGTAGAGTTAGCTGTTTATGATGAAAAGCTTCTCAGATGAATTTACCACGAGTGACGGCCCGATTGGAAATACTGTCTTGTGCAACCAAGCGTGCAACAATTTCTGAAATTTTAGTACAAAGTCGAAAAAAAATTATTATTATTGTTATTCGCAGTCGTTTTGGAACTAGGCTTTAACTTTGTTCAGATTCAGATTGAGAAGACGATGTCGATGGCACTTCTTTTTCGCACGGAAAGTTCTGTTTTTCGATGTTTATTTTATTTACTTTATCTAAATGGTTTATAATTTTTGGGCATAATGAACATTGTACAGATTCGTTATTCTGTATTTTTTTTTAATATTTCCATATTCCAGAAACAGGTCTATCCATTTTGCCTACGAAAAGTAAACCATCGTTCAGTAAAATTTTATATGTTATACACTAGATACAATTTTTTATTTTGTATTAATAATATTTAATTCAATTACTCAACGTTCACCGAAAAATATTTTAATCAAACTCCAACGAAATAATAATAATAATAATAAATAACTCCAACGAAATGAACTCAACGCCTTCTTTAGAGTTATTTTAATTGTTCGTAGTGAAAATTTGCTAATATTATTTTTAAGGCGCTACTTAATAAAAAATTTCCGAGAATTTTGATGAATTTGGTACCCGGGTACCCGGGTCTGACAAAGAAATAGTACCCGTGTACTAAAAATTTCATATACCCGGGTATACCCGGATCAGCGTACCCGGGTAAAAAACTCTAGACAAGACTAAACAGATGAGATCAAACAGTTATGACCAGACAGAGAATGCTGTTAGGCGGACTAGAATAGATAGACTAGACTAGTTCGACAAGACCAGACCTTGTTAATTACTTAGGATCCTAGTTAATAGAAGAAAAACAAAAGGAATACATTTTACGGTATGTGTACGTAAAAAGAAGGTGCACTGACCACTAATGACCATATTAATGCAGACATACTAAGTCAATTCACAGAAAATAGACTAAGTTTCTCTCAGTTAATACCTACGCTTAAACATGTTAAATCATTCGATATTAAGTTATCCACGTAAATAAAGTAATAATTAGTATTTCATGAAACGGCCAAATTACAAGGCTGCACATAAATGACTAATATAAACAGATTCGAATATCTGAGATAATTGGGAGATTGATTCAACAGATAAAAGTTAAAATTAAAAGTTAAAAAGACTTACGAGCTTGGTAAGACAAAACAAACAAGTTAATAAAAAATATATTTGAAGAACGCACTAGATTCATTTCTCACAGTCTCATTTTGACAGGTAAGAGTACACAAGAGAAGAGAAGGAACAATAGAATAAGAAGCGTGAATTGATTGCACTAGACAGAATAAACTTCATCTGCAATGATAGACAAATAAACCTATAAAATCAATACTATACTGAATATAATAATTAACAAACGCAATAATTTGTACCGTGTCGTTGGAAGTTCTAAGATAATCACCATACCGTACCGTTTTAAATGGGACAGTGGCCAGTCACTACGACAGTGTGTGAGACACTGCGACAGTATTAATGGGGCGTAATTTTCAATTTAGTCTGGTGTGATAAAAACCACCACGATGTTTATCAAAAAATTAAAACTTACAGGACAAGAAATAGCTATTTAATTATATTTCCCGCCTTGGAGAAATATGTGAGCAAACGGAATTAGAATTAAATGAATATGGGAACAGATATGGGATTATATAGCTAAAACTAAACAATTTGTAAATGAAATTGTTAATGTGATTTATACACCAGGATGAACTGTTTGGTCCTTACGTATGTCAATCAAATCAGTTAACCCTTTACACTTTGTTTACATTCGTCAGTGAAAATCAAAATATTCTTATTACAATTTAGTCTTTTATTTAAGCATTTATTTAAGTATATATTCTGTCACATTTTAGATATAATACTATATACAAGAACAATATACAATAGGGCTTGTTTGCGAAGTTCGCTGAATTCCTCATTCTACCATATGCCCAGTTGCCCAGTCCAGATGCCCAGTCTATTGACTGGCAATATTAACTAATAATAACATGATGCAAGTTAAGAATAATAAGGCAGCTGGAGAGGACTCTATCGTTGCTGAACTGTGGAAGGTGCTGGAAACAATGCCATGCGCAAGCTAACCGAGATCATCCAGGACATCTGGGAAACAGAAAAATTACCACCCGATTGGAAATCTGCTCTGATCCATCCGCTTCACAAAAATGGAGATTTTACGGATGTAAACAACTACCGTGGAATTTCTCTCGTCCCGATAACATACAAGATTCTCTCGAAGGCGTTATAAACAAGAGCAGAAAATCAGTTGGATAGTCAACTGGGAGAATACCAGGAGGGCTTCAGGAAGACTCGATCCTGTATTGAACCGATCCTGAACCTTAAAACTGCACTTGCATACTCCAAGATGAAAAACCGCAAGGTGGTCGTCACCACCTTTATTGATTTTAGGAAGGCCTGCGATTCCATCGATAGAGAAACGCTTAACAAAGTACTTCAGGAACTAGCACTAGACAACAACCCGCAGACTAATCCTAGAAACTTTGACCAACACCCATTCCAAGGTTAAATTTAGAGGCGAGATTTCAGAAAGCATCGAAATAAAAACTGGAGTGAAACAAGCAGATGGACTTTCCCCACTTCTCTTCAAGTATGTCCTTGAAAAGGTTGCTCAAATTGCTGCAATTTGGGTGCTCAGAGTGGTATCTACCTGGGACGTAAGAACGATGGACTTGCTGTACATTGCCTGGCCTTTGCTGATGACATGGCACTGTTTGCTGATTCTCTTGATATGGCAACAATGGAGGTAAACTGCCTTAGAAAACATTCTGCCAAAGTGGGTCTTCAAGTGTCGCTGGAGAAAACAGAATTCACCAACATTAGAGAAGCAAACAGAGAGATGTTACTAGAACAGGGAAACATCAAAAGGACTGAGAAATTTAAGTATCTCGGCGAGTGGATTGAACCCAACTTATCAGAAAGAGCATCATTATCCAAGACAGTCAGCAAGTTAGAACTAGCCTATCGGCTCACTAAGAACACTTAAAATAAGAAATGCCTGTCATGCAACCTGAAACTTAAGCACTACACGTCAGTCTTACGACCAGAAGCCCTGTATGTCATGGAGTGTCTTTCCTTGAACCGAAGGGGTCTAATAGAGAAATTGGAAATCAGAGAGAGGAGAATCCTCAGGAAGATCCTAGGCCCGGTAAAGGAAGATGGGAAATTCCGAAGACTGCATAACTCTGAGCTCTACGAACATTTTGAGATGCTCTCTGACTGTGCAAGGAAAAGAAGGGTAGCTTTCTATGGCCACGTTGCAAGATTGCCTCCAAACTGACTAACCAACCGTCTGTTCACCTTCTGGCAAAACAAAAAGCTTCGTACCACTTGGTTGACAGAGACCGAGAAGGATATTAAAGAACTGGGAATAATACTGTGCGACAATACTGGGCAAAGGTCAAAGCTCATCAGTTGAACAAGCGTGGTTCAAAGTAGGCCTATTCGAAAGAAGAAGAACGTGATGCAAGATTTTAATAACATTAACAATATTTATAACCTTTATGATAACAGCAACTATAACATAACTAATAATAGTAATAAGAACATAATATGGAAATTCTAAATAATAATAACCGTGACGTAAACAGTGTCGCAGCAATGGAAATTATGATGTGTTTATGTTGTGTTATGTATGGTTTATATTTTTTTTTTTGCAAAGAGTTAGGTATTTAATTTTACACACATTGTAATCTATGCTGCTTAATATTAGGACTTAATGTGTTGCAATTGGTACTTTTTGAAACTATTCAGGTTGAACCCTCTTATGTGGTCAGGGAGTTGGTTAATGGAATTGGCTATTTGGTAAGAATAGGAACATTTAAACTTTGAACCCCGATGTTTTCGCGGCGTCAGAAGGCTATTCCTTAAGTTTTCATTGTGTACATCCGTTCTGAAATTTATTTTATTGTAGAGGTACACTTTTTTTTCTAAATTTCTTTTAAACAGGCATATCATAAGATATTCGCGTACGACATCCAGGCATATCCAATTATTAGCAGTTTCGGTATTGACGTGCTGCTTCCAACGGAGCCCATGCACAAATCGGACGCAGCGATTCTGGAATTTTTGTATACGGTTCCCTCTGCATAACTTAACAAATCTCCGTATATTGCTTCCGAATATGTGAGGCCAGACAAAACATGTGTGATAACCATTTTTTTAATGTTTTCAGTTAGAAGATGCTTTAATCCATAAAGAATTTTTAACTTTATATATGCCTTCTTAATTAATTCATTAATATTCGAATGGAATTTTAATTTGTCATCCATTTTGACACCCAGATTCTTTGCCTCACTGGTTATTTCCAACTTTTTAGAATTCATGGCTAAATTGCTTTCAATTCATTTTTTTTTCTCTGTCTGTTTTTTTGAACTTAGTTTTAAGGAGTATGGTCGTGAGATTTCAAAAATATGTGGTAAGTCCAAGTTAACTTCTTTTTTAGACAATATCCAATTAACTGGTACGAATTTGTATATGAGTTGCGAATCATCGGCGTACTGTTGGTGTTTACAGTGTTCAACCACAGACCCTAATTCGTGTAAATAAATTAAAAAAAGTAATTGTGCCAGGACAGAACCTTGCGGTACCCCCACTTTGAGGTGGTGATAACTCGACCTTGCAGAATTACTTTTTGTGCACGACCTTCCAAATAATTTACAAAAAACTTTATCTAGTGGTTAGATATGCCTATTTAGTGAGGAATAAACCACCATATTCTCTTAGATAAACTCGGAAAGTAGGGAATAAGAGGTTTTGCCCTAAATCTATTTCGATCTTACCTAACTAATAGAACACAACAGATTAAACTATTCAATACCGCTTATGGCACGGTCAAGTGAAAAATCACAGCTATCAAAATGGGGATACCACAAGCTAGCGTATTGGACCCCCTTCTGTTTACAATATACTAAAATGACTTACCGTTGGAGCTAAGTCAAAGTAAGGTCTCGGGCTCCCTAGTTGGGGGGTGGGGATACCTGAAACCCCGACCGAGCGCGTCCCCCAGGTGGCGGATAGGGGAAAGCTCGCCGGCTCTGCACCCAGCAGGGTTGTAGGGTAGGAGCCAAATAAAATAAGCTCCCGCGGACCAACAGGCTTGCACAGAGGGGTAAAAACCTCTTTAACAAAAAAGTTCACTAGACCCAGTGGCGGGGGGCTAGTTGGGTTAGCCACATAAATGAAAAATGTCGAATGTTAAAAACATATTACCCCAGGTGGGTAGGACCAGTGGTCCACAATCCCACCCAGAGTCTATCTCAGGCCGCTTCTCGGATTCTTGGGGGAGCAAACAAGCGACACTAGACGGACACCCGGACTGCGGCAGGCTGCCGCAAAGCAGCCTAAATACCAGAACTAAGGAAAGAAGATCCTCGTTAACGATTTACCTAACATGGGACGAGAAGATCAAAAACTCCGTGAAAAAGAGCGCTACAAACATGAAGCAACCTAACCTAAGGCAGCTAAATTTCTTCCAGCGTATTAACTCCATAAGCTCGGAAGGGTCAAGCAAAATAAAGTAAATGGAGCCACCCACCTATGAAGAGATATACAAAAAGAAAAAAAGCCCAGAATACTTCGTCATCAAGGAAACAATGGAAATGATCGCACACCTAAGCTCTGAAATGGACAAACACTTGGACAACAGCACAAAACGGGCGATAAACGAGATTGCTGAAAAACTCAAAAGGCAGCTTAATACACTTAAAGGGACAAGAGTCACAGAATGGTTCCAGCAGCTCAGGTACGAAAAGGTGGAACTAACGAGGAACTAACTCAAACGAGTCCGCCAAAAGAAGAAAAATCTAGCAAGAGACTATACAAAAATGAAGATGCAAACACAAACAGAGGTCCAAGTCAACATACATGACCAAAAAGAAAAAATGCAGGAAAAGGAAATAATACAGGAACAGGGAACACAAACCGAAACGGGATCACAAAACCCCGACGCTGCAAAGCAGTTAAACCTAGAAGATCTTGCAGATTACAAGGACTACTAAACTGCAGAAAACAAGACCTGGGAGCAAAAAGAGTACAAGAAAACAAAAATTTAAATAGGGAACTCGCTAAATACCAGGGCAGATACTGCCAGGGTAGTATTTGTCGAACAGGACGACAAAAACATGGAAAGAAGTATACAATCACTGTACAAGAACAGATGCCCAGAACTAGCAGACATACAAGACGAGTTCGCAGTTAGGTTTGTCAGAACAAACAGTGGGACATAGAATCGTTAAGATCCAGGTAGGATAACAGACGAAAAACTATGGAACATGTTGGAAAACTCAAAGACAGCCTAGAATACATATAGGATGGGTGGCACTCCACCATCTAAACAGGCTGAGCACCCAAAAGTTAAGAACAATGACGAAGGTAATATTTAGAAAATCACAAACAAACGCCATAATATACACTACGAAAGCCCAACAGGACAAAATGACCAACGCTCCACACGGAAAACAAACCAAAGAACTCCCAAACCCAAGGAAAAAGGAAAACTCCTACGCAATTATAGTAGAACAACCAAACAATGACTACAAGCAAATACTGACCGAAATCAAGTCGCAAGTAATAAACCTTGAGGCGAGCAAAAAGACATTACAGAGACCAAGGAAGGGAAACTGATGATAACAATGGAAGATGACGAAGAAGGAGCAAAAGAACTGAAAGAAAAAATCCGAAATAAAGACACAACAGTTAAGATACTGACACCAGGGTTTAAGAGACTGGAAACTCTTCACATACGTGGGATGGATACCACAACGTCAAAATCAAAAGTTATTGAAGCAATAGAACAAGAAACAAATACAACACTGGAGGCCAAATACAAAATAAGCGAGATGAGACCAAGTGCAAGAAACACGCAAGCAGCAACGGTAATGGTACCCAGAGAAATAGCGGATAAGCTAATGACAAAAGGAAACATAAGAATTGGACTAGTCAATTGTAGAATAGAACGCAGAGTGCAAGTAAACCGCTGTAGTAAATGCTGGACATACGATCATAAGACAGAAGACTGTAATGGACCGGACAGAAGGAAACTCTGCTTTAAATGCGGCAAGGAAGGGCATATCAGCAATAAATGCACGGCAGAAAAAGAATACTCTGCGAGGAAGAACATAGAGCAGGAGCAGGCAAGTGCAAATACTTTCAAAAAGCCATACGCGAAGAAAAGAAACTTGAGCGACAAATGTCCAGACAACTCTCGTCCAAGGCAAAAGGGGCAGGAGGACCCCAATACAAAAACATTCCAAGACGAAAATCCTACAAGTGAATGCAAACAGGAGTACCCCCGTAATGGACATTGCGGTAGTCTATGCAGAAAAGGACAACTGCGACCTTATAATAATTAGCGAGCCAAACAAGAAAAAAAACAAAAGGCAAACACAAGTACCACGATGCAGACATAGACACACCTATCATAAATGCAAGACAAGTACCAATATACAGCTTCTCGAAAGGGAAAGGCTTTACCTGTGTGGAACTACAAAGCGCCTTCCTATATTCTGTATACATAAGCCCAAACTGCACAGCAAATACTTTTGAGACACACATTAGTAAACTGAGCGCTGATATAGCAGGTCGAACCAAACCTGTAATAGTGGGGGCGGAAACGTCACAAACGACAAAGGCATCCCAACGCTGGAGATGACCCAAACGCTAAACCTGGTGGTCTTAAACGATGGGAAAAACCCACGCTACGCCGAAAAAATTGTACCTCATACATAGACCTCACTATAGTCTCTGAAGAAATAATAAAAACTGAATTCACCTGGGAGGTCCTCGACGAGGAAGAAAACTTGACAACTGAACATGACTTCATTCTGTACCAGACAAAGTTCGGGCAAAGTGGGAAGAAACAGAAAAAACTACGGATACGACACGTAATGAATAATGAGAAGCTGGTGGAAAGTTTTGCAAGTCAGTGGGGTCAAACAGGCCAACAAAAAGACCCATTTTTTCTAACACAATGCCTGAAAAAGACATACCGCACTACAGCCAAATTCTATAAGGCAGATGAACATGGAAAAATACCATACTGGTGGACACATGTAATAGCCAAGGAAATAGAAAATTGCAAGGCTGCAAGACGAAAATTCGAAAGACAAAAAAACGAAAAAAGAGAGACATACAGAGCTCACTACACAAAATTTAAAAATGCACTAAGGGAAAATATTACAAACGCTAAACGAAACAAATGGCTGGAACTGTGCAAAAACCTAGACAATGACACAATTGGAGACGCGTACAAGATAGTAAGACAACAAATGCACGTTACCTATCCAAAGATAACTCTAAAAACGGACCAAAAAGAGAAGATCTTTGAAGAACTCTTTATCACAACAGTAGAGAAAATAGACCAAAGACAAAAAATCGAAAACACCGAAGACAACATAGACATAACAGAAGACGAGATGAACTATGCAATACACCGCATAAAGACAAAGAAAGCACCTGGACCCGACGGAATTCCTCCGGAAGTGGTTAACACTATAGCTCAGCAACTCAAAAACGAAATCATGCAGATACTAAACAAGTGTCTACAAGACAGAGTTTTTCCAATACATTGGAAGACTGGAAAACTTGGGCTCAGACCAAAACCAAAAAAAAGTGCGGATGACAAACTAAAATACTGGCCAATATGTCTACTAGATGTAATCGGGAAGCTGTTCGAAACTATAATAAACGAGAGACTCAAAAAGAACCTGGAGGAAAAACGAGGACTAAACAAAAAACAATACGAATTTCGAAAAGGACGCTCCACAATCAACGCCATAAAACGTGTAAAACAGTTCATCGAAAGAGGAAGTTCAAAAAAAACAACACTTGCTATCTTTGTCGATATCAGAAATGCATTCAACAACGCCTCGTGGAAAATAACAATAAACAAACTAATAAACCGAAAAATCGTCTCCTACTTAATAGATATAGTTAGATCCTTCGTCGAAGAAAGACAAATAGAAATGAACAAAAAAAAGCCCCACAGGGATCGCTGCTAGGCCCCACCCTGCGGAATATTTTATATGACGTACTCGACCTGCCCCAGGCGGACTAGATTAAACTGTATTCGTTTGCAGACGACTTATGCGCATGCATAAAAGGTGAAACAACGTCAGATATTATAAGAAAAGCCGAACGTACTCTGAAATGCATAAGCAAATGGATGGAAACAAACAAAATTGAAATCGCACCTGAAAAAACCACAGCAGTCGTTTTCTCAAACAGCTACAAGAAACGTAGAGAAATAATAGTTCATTTTGGAGACCATGAAATCAAACCATCGAACGAATGCAAGTATCTAGGTGTAGTCCTAGACTACGGAATGACTTTCGGCAAGCATATAGAATAGGCAATAGACAAAGCGGACACAGCTACAAAGTCATTTAATTTAAGCAATACTACCAAACCTTCGTGGTCCAAACTACTTCAAATAGAACTCCTGGTCAAGGAAGATCGCAGATAGAAAAATGAATCAGAGCGATACAAACACAAGTTCCACAAGAAATAAATGGGCACAAAACAGTGATAATGCAAGAGGGGCTCAATGGACCAAAACACTTATACGGAACTTAAAAGAATGGAGCACAAGAAAACACGGAAATATAACATATTACATGACGCAACTCTTCACAGGACACGGCTGCTTCATGGCATACCTGAAGAGAATCAATAAAAGACAAACTGGCACCGGCATGTACGACAGAGAAGCAGACACAGCAGAGCATACATTGTTTAAATGACCACGCTTCGAAAGAGAAAGAACGGAGCTCAGAATAATAATAAGAGAAATAAATAGCGAAAACCTTGTCCAAAAAATGTTAGATAGAAAAGAAAATTGGGAAGCAACAAAACTTTCATGGAAAAAGTCATGAAAGAAAAAGAAACAAACGAAAAAGCATGAGTCAAAGAAAGGACATGAAAGAACAACAAACAAACAGCCGGCGACTACCTGAGAATAATGTGGAAAACGGAACCGGGCGGTCGTAGCAGGCAAGGAGGGGTTTTTAGTGGGTATACCAGGCTACTGGAGACACCCACACTATCAGACACGTATGGTGTACATAAAGCATTTCCCCCTCCAATTCTGAAAAAAAGTCAAAGTAAGGTATTAAGTTATGCAGACGATACGACATTACTAGTGGCCGGCAAAACCATGCAATAGATAGTTTATAAGCCAAAATTGGTAATAGAACAAGCAAAGACATGGTTCAAAAAGAATAAATTAATGATAAACGGGGATAAAACTAGCCTTATTAAATTTAGAACGTATCGATCGACTGAACAAAACAAGTAGAAACTGGAGATATAATTAATGTACAGACCGAGGTAAAACTTTTAGGGATATTATTATTATTATTATCGATAATTCCCCTTTAAGGAGAGCGCTAAAACACAATCAATTAAAAATTTCTTCTTCTTTCTGCCCAGAAACCTCTCATATATTCACTGTGTTTCTTCTTCATCTCTTCTGTCCACTTCTTTCCTGTTTTCTTCTCTTTGGGAGTTTGTTCAAACTTCTGCTTTCTGATTTTTTCTCTGTATTTTTTCCTGTCGGTCATGTCTTCTGTGGAGATGTTGAGTATCTTGAAGTCTTCTAAGGTTTCCTTTACCCAGTTGGTTTTCACTGTATTTGTCATCACTATGTTAAAAATTTTCTAAGTCAGTCTGTTTTCATTCATCCTATATACGTGTCCATAGAATTTTGCCCTTCTTTTCCTGATGTTGTTTGTAACCGTCTCTGTCTGTTCGTACAGTTGTTTTGTTGGTCTCTTTATCCAGATCCCCTATTTCTGAACCGGCCCATAGATCTTTCTTATTATTTTCCTCTCTTATTTTTCTATATCCTTGATTTTTGTTCGTCCCTTGATTACCGTTGTTTCTGAGGCATACAAGGCCTCTGGTAGAACTACTGTATTGTAGTGTCTTAATTTAGCATTGATAGAGATACTCCTTTTGTTGTAGTGGTTCCATGTCAGTCTGTATGCTTGTTGTAGTTTTTTTACCCTTTCTTCATTGGATTTTGTGTTCAGTCCTGTTTTCTGTATAATCTCTCCCAAGTATTTGAAACTGCCTACTTGTGTTGTCTTTCCATACTTAGTTATAAGTGGGTGTCTGCCTGTGGATTTTGTGTCCATGTACTGTGTTTTTTCGTAGGAGATTTGTAGCCCTGCTTTGGATGAGATTTCGTGGAGTGTCTCTAGAGCTACTTTGGCTTCTTTTCTACTATTTGTTATGATGGCTATATCATCAGCGAATGCCAAACATTTTATGTTTACGATTCTATCCATGTGTCTCCCCATCTTTACCCCACTGACTCCTTTTTCCCATGTCCTGATTATTCTCTCTAAAACTTAATAAAATAGAATGGGTGAGAGGCCATCTCCCTGTCTCACTCCTGTCTTAATTTAAAATGGTTCTGAGACCTCTCCCATGAACTTAAATTTTGATGTAGTATTTGTTAGTGTTTCCTGGATTAGATTTCTGGTCTTGTTGTCCACCTTCATTTCTTCCAATGTGTTCCAAGAGTGTTTTTCTATCTATGGAGTCGTAGGCCTTCTTGAAGTCGACGAATATTCCTGTGGTGTTCCTGGTCTTTCTCGTTGTTAGTATTGTTTTCAAGCACCAATCTGTTCACTGCATGATTTTCCTTTCCTGAACCCTCCTTGGTATTCTCCTATCTGTGGGTCTATCTGAGGTTCTAGCCGAATTAACAGGGATTTGGACAGAATTTTGTACGTCACAGGTAGCAATGATATTCCTCGATAGTTATTAGGGTCCGTTTTCCTGTTTCCCAAATGTGTTCGATGATTCTGTGTATTTTAGGTGTAATGTTTTCATGGTCTAGCTTCCAGATTTCCGGATTTTTATATATATATATATATATATATATATATATATATATATATATATATATATATATATTATATATAGACCAAAATTTAAACTGAAATACACATATACAAAAATTGTTAGTCAAATTAAACCGAACAACATATGCCCTCCGAATCCCCCAGAAAAGTGTACGCCCGGAACTTCTGAAAATTGTGTATTATGCCAACTTTTACTCACATCTACATTATGGAATAATATTTTGGGGCAGAGGAAGAAACATAAAAAAATATTTACCGCGCAAAAACAAGTGCTACGAATTATGCTGAAAGTAAATTTCACTTAATCTTGCAGAATTTTCTTTAAAGAGCCTAACATACTAAGAGCAGGAGGAGTATACATATTTGAAACGCTAATTTTTATTTGAAGCTTAAAAGCTACTTCATATACCATGAGAATCTCCACAAAAGAAACACAAGAAACAACAAAACCAGCTATATACCACCTGCACGCAATGTATTACTTGCTGAAAAAAGACCCTATTATAATGTTATAAAATTATTTACATAATTGCCTGTTTGATCTCGTCTGGTTTCATCTGGTCTTGTCTAGTCTCATCGGGTCCTGTATGTTCTCGTCTGGTCCCATTAGGTCTTGTCTTTTTTTTATAATTGATCTATGATATAATAATAATAACATAAAACATGACACCCCGCTCTTCGCACTACTGCAGGGTGTATGTCCTATTCTAAACAGTGTGTATGTTCCGATGCTTCTTCTCTGCGGCTTGTCTCAACTTATCGTCCTCCTCCATTTGGGTCATTATGTCTTTTATAGCTTTGTTTACGTTGTCCCAGTTTTTTTCTGTCCTTAACTGTTATTGTTCTTGGTTCTGGCAGTCCATCGTGCATTATCGTGGCTCGTTCGCGTTCCCATCTATCGCAGACGAATAGGGTGTGGTACACGCTGTCGTCCTCTTCGCAGTAGTCACAATGTGCTTCTCTTGCTCTCCGTCAATGCTGTGCAATTAGTCCTTGAAACATTCATGTCCAGTGAGAATCTGTGTCAGGTGGAAGTTGGATTCTCCGTGCATTCTGTCTTTCCATTTGATGGGGTCCGGGATTAATAATCTGGTCAATTGTCCCCTTTCTGTATGCTCCCATTTTCTTTGCCATTCCTTACGCGTATTTTGCCTGGCTGTTTCTTTTTTGTCATTGTCTCGGCCTTTACGAGAGCTGCGTCTCTAGATACGGTCCGGTATGCACTGCAAACCCGTAATGCCATTTTTCTTTGTAGCTTGCTCTTTCCTATGTCTCTGGGAAGGTTCCAGTCCTAATGTTTTCATTCATCATTGCAAGTAAAGCCTGTGGGTATTGTTGTACCGTTCTTTTGGTGATCTCTGTAGGTATGTTGTCCGGTCTAGGGGCTCTGCCAGTACGAAGTCCACTGCAGGCGGTTTTCAGTTCGTCTTCTGTAAATTCTACGGTAGTATGAACTGTCGGCTGTTTCCACTGTGGTCTTGTGTAGGGAAGAGAGCTTCTACTATTTCCTGTATTTTGTGTGCTGGAAGGTGGAGTCGTGGCGGCCGTACTTTTAAATGTCTTTGGGTGATCCTATATGCGTCCCCCCATACATCGTCGTCTATGTCCTTGCACAGCTTCGCCCAGTGATCCCTTTTAAATTTTGTTTATTTTTATTTTTAGTTCTTTTTTGTGGCCGGGTATTTCTTTTGTAGAGTTACAAGTTTGTCGTCTTCGATATGTCTACTTCTTGCTCTTTAATATTTTCTTCTATTATTTATGCATTCTGTCCTTGAACGTGCAATGTCGTCGTTCCACCAGTATACCTGTTTTCTGCCTGAGCACGTTTTTTTCCTGGACATAGATACATTGCATGCTCTTTTAATTTTTCTAATAAGTTCCTCCACATTCAATGTTGGTTCCTTCATTTCGTGTGACAGTTGGCTACTGAATTTTTCCTCGTTTATCTTTTTCATGTTCCATCCAGGTTTCATTGCTAGGTATTGTTTATGTTGTTTGGTCCGGGGTTCATTTGCCACAGTTAATATTATATATTTGTGTTCACTGAGGGACTCTTTGTCGAGGACCATCCATCCTGTAAATCTGTTAGCGATTTTCTGTGTCGCGAATGTTAGATCTATTATTTATCGATCCGGATTTCCAGGATGTATGTTTCCCTCATTCTGGATAAAGACGCCCGTTTCAGCTGTCCAGTCTGTTATCATATCACCTCGATGGTCTGTTTTTTGAGATCGCCACTCCGTTGATTTAGCGTTGAAAACACCCGCTACAACAATTTCTTTTGTCGTTCCTCTCATATCGCTGCTTAGTGCCGCAAATGACGTTGCTAATTGTAGGGAGGTCTCGTTCAGTGAGAAGTGGCAGCTATAAATCCTAAAATGTTGCACTTCTACCCAAACGAAGCCTGTTCCACTGTCTGAGCGTGTAACTGCCATGTTTATATTTTTAATTAGTATTGCTGTGTCTTTCTTTTCATCGGTGAACCATTCCACGTTATTTATTGTTTTTTGGTTTGGTTCGCTTAGCACCAAGATGTCAGCTTGTAGTTCTTCTGCTGTGGCATTTAGCATGTCATGTGCTGCGCGACATTTGTTTATATTGATTTGTATGATACGCATTTTTATGTTTTTCAGACAGCGCCTTCCTGTACTCTGGGCATTTTGAGGTGTCGAATCAATGACCCTTTTGGTTACATACCGGGCAGAATGGTTCGTTTTTACATTCCGTTGCCTTGTGACCTTCTTGACCACATTTCAAGCAGAGTTTCTCCCTATTTGGCCCTTTACAGTCCGCTGCTGCATGTACTGACAGCCAGCATTTGTGACACCTTTTTAGGTCAATTCTTTCTTGTACTTTATCCAACCAAATTCCCAGCTGCTAATAGCTTTTCTGCTTCCCATTTTGACAAAATCACTGTGGCAATTTGGTTTTCCCATATGTGGGTCTCAGGTTCTTACTTAACTCGTTTTTTTTCTCCGTCCTGCATTTTTATGTGCTTTTTAATAGCCTTCTATACCTTTTCTGCAGTAACGGTAGCGTCGAGATCTTTTATATGCAGTACAGCATCGGCCGTTTTTGTACGTACTTGTACCTCTGGTATTTGTCTTGCTATTTCATCTCTTAGACGGTTGGCATTCACACGATACACTTCAATTGGTAGTTCTCCGTTCTTCGGCTTCCTAATACCCTTTACTTCAGTTCCTGTTGATCCTGTAAGATCGACTTCAGTTTTAACTTTTCGCAGTCGGCGTATAAGCAATTTTCTTATCTTATTAAGACATTTTTTGCGTAGCGTGCTTATTTGTTGTTTTGTTTCCATCCATTTTTGTTCATCCTTTTCCATCTCTTCTTTGTAGATTTTGTCCTTAGAGTAAACTCTTATTTCCACTTCTGTGTCTGCGAATGTAAATTCTATGGCCTTTTTAATCATTTGTCACTGAGATTCCACAGACTTTGGCAAGGCTAATTTGTACCTGTTAAATTTGGTTGTTATGTGCTTTAGCATTTGAAGACTGTCGTATATTGTTTGCAGTTGTATGCCTTCCGTGCTGGATTTTTCTACAACTTACACATAGCGGTAGGTTTCCTCTATTTCATCATCCTCCCCTGGTGTGCCAATTGTCTGTCTCAAGTAGACTACATTGCCAAGCTCTTTTTTCTGCGCCCCGAGTTCCGTTGGCCTAGTGTAAACGTCACTGACTACACATGGCACTCCTCTAGCAGGTTTCAAGTTTTCTGAAACACACCAGGCCAGATCCCACTCCAATGGTGCTTCCACGATGTTAACTTTCCCTTCTTTGACTTTTCTGTAAACCGATTCTGGCCATGTTTTTGTTGCTAACTTTTGGAAATCGTAGAAGCAGTTTCCCTTTTCAATATCCAGTAGCAGTTTCTTCAACTGTTGTTTGGTGTCATCTATTTCTGTTTCTTCTGTCTGCATGCTGTTGTCGCAGGTTGTCACCTCCTTTTTATTTGTCTCTGTTTGTCTGCATGCCTTGTATGCTCTAGTTATTGCATTGGTCAGTGCCCACAGTTCTTCAGTGACTTTTTTTATTTCTACCTTCGTGCTCGCGTTTGCTTTAACTAGTCAACGGAGTTCTTGTGACTTTCCCGTCACCTTCCTGATGATCGTGTCTAAGTCTCATTTTTCGGCTGTTTATCTTCAATCTTGTAGTCCTGTCGTTTTCTTTTAGGGCAATTTTCTGTTTGGGATGTTTCCTCAGTTAACAAGTTTTCGCTATGGGCTCCTGTGAAAGATGTCGATCTTCTACTAGGCGGTGTCCTTTGGAGGCTATCGGATCTCCGGAACGGGTCTTCCCTTGAATCTTCGTATTTTGTGTCAGTTCTTCTTGCAGCCATGCTGTTTTTAAATATTTTTGTTTTCCTATGTTAATAGGACCAGTAAAAGAATTAGTCGATAGTTCTAGTCAACAAAATTTCTTAGGTCTTGTTTGGTCTCGTGAATTCTTGTCTGGTCTCGTCTTCAGGCAAAAGACCAGGCAAAACCTTCTCTGGTCTTGTCAGGTATTGTTTGGTCTTGTCTGATCTTGTCTGGTCTTGTTAGTTCTTGTATGATCTTATCTGGTCTTCTCTGGTCTTGTTTTTTCTTTCTTGGTCTTGTCTGGTCTTGTCTGGTCTTGTATGGTCTTGTCAGGTATTGTATGGTCTTGTCTGGTCTTGTCTGGTCTTGTCTGGTCTTGTCTGGTCTTGTCTGGTCTTGTCTGGTCTTATCTGGTCTCGTCTGGTCTTGTCTGGTCTTGTCTGGTCTTGTCTGGTCTTGTCTGGTCTTGTCTGGTCTTGTCTGGTCTTGTCTGGTCTTGTCTGGTCTTGTCTGGTCTTGTCTAGTCTTGTCTGGTCTTGTCTGATCTTGTCTGGTCTTGTCTGGTCTTGTCTGGTCTTGTCTGGTCTTGTTTGGTCTTGTCTGGTCTTGCCTGGTCTTGTCTGGTGTTGTCTGGTGTTGTTTGGTCTTGTTTGATTTTGTTTGGTCTTGTCTGGTCTTGTCTGGTATTGTTTGGTCTAGTCTGATCTTATCTCGTTTTGTCTGATCTTGTCTGGTCTTATCTAGTCTTGTTTGGACTTGTCTGGTCCTGCCTAGTCCTACCTGGTCTTTTCTGGTATTGCCTGGTATTCTGGGGTCTAGTCTGATCTTGTATGGTCTTGTATGGCCTCCTCTGGACTTGTCTGGTTCTGCCTGGTCCTGCGTGGTCTTGCCTGGTGTTGTGTGGTCTAATCTGGTTAGGTCTTATCTTGTCAGGTCTTGTCTGGTCATGGCTCTTCTTGTCCGGTCTTGTATCGTCTTGCCTAGTCTTTTTTGGTTTGGTCTGGATTTTTCTACTGTTTTCTGAACTTATAACAATTTATTATTATCTTCTTTTTTAATTAATGTTTATTTGATACCGTATTATTTACTCGTTTTATTGTCCAATATAAAAAAATCCATTTATTTCTATTATAATTATCTTCAGCTCAATTTTTCTGTATTAAATTATTTGTACTATTATGTAATTAGGGAATTTCTCGTGATGCAAGCCGTTTCATTAATGAAATTTTTCCTCGGGGTCTCGATTTGTAATGGAACATTACAAAACAAGCTGAAACTTGTCGGTTATTGTTATAAAATATGTTTAAAACAATTTTATTTTTTAATACATTATGCGTTATTGGTTTAGCTGTTCCAAATATTACACGCTACAAAGGAGTTTCAATATTATATATTATTTATGCAATTTTGTTGCTAGTAATTCATGTAACTTTAAATATTTATAGTTCATACAATATAATAGTAACATACTTAAAGTTAAATGACGCAGTTTTCTTAATACTTGAAATTTGTGTAGATTTGTGTTACTTTGTAATATTATTTTCGGGAATAATTTGTGGAAGTTTGACGCATAGAAAAAATCACGTGCGGTTTTACAAATTACTAAAAGATTTTGATACGAATTTCTATGAACATTTCAATTTTAAACCCTTTACAAATATTCCTATTTTCGAAATATATTTTATTAACTCCACTTTATTTTTTCAATTTGTTTTGCATATTATTTATTTCAACAATTCGTTTCTGATTTGCATCCTCAACATGTATATAATTTGTTTATTATTAATTCAAATCGAATATAATATTTTATCAATCAGAGATCGATACTTATTATTAAATAGGAAATATGATTATTCGCTTAACACAATCAAGATGGCGAACAAATTTCCAAAAAATTATAAAGAAAATATAACCTATTTTCGTGATGTTAGTAATGTGAGAGTTTTCTTAAAAAAACACAACGATCTTATTGATTTAATGGATAATTTGTCCGAAGGATTTGGACTACAAATATTTCTCTTTTATTGTTTAATAATTATAACCTTCGTTCAATGGTTAAATCTGTTAATAAATGGATCAACAAATCAATTAAAAGATTTAGTTCACAGATTAATATTAACTAAAGGGATTTATTGCATTGTTTTCCTGGTAAGAATTACATTCAATTTAAATATTTCAATTTAAATATTGTTTGTAGATTCTTATCACAATATTGTGTATAGCTTGTTATCAAATAGAAATTGAAGCTGAAAAAATGTCTAAACTTAGTATGAATTTTGTGTTGGAGTTGGATTCGAATTGGATTGGTTTTCCAAATGGAAACATTAATGAATTATTGACATTAATTTCAAATCAAATTAAATATCGAAAAGCAAGCTTTTCAGCTTCAAGATTTCTTAATGTTAATTTGAATTTGCTATATCATGTTTTGGAATCTGTTCTCACTTATTTTATCATTACATTGCAATTTAATTAAGCAAATTAACGGTTAAGATTTATTGCATTTTTGTATATGGAAGAAGAAATTTGGATATACATTTCGTACAATCACAGGTAATTTGTTTATATATTAAAGATTTTTTTTGATGTCTTCTTCTTTTAGTGCATCTCCTATCGGAGGTTTGCTATCATCACAGTTATCCTGACCTTGTTGTTCGCGACTTAATAAATAATAATTAATTATTGGTACACGCACACCAGTCCCGTAGATTTTTAGCCAACACATCAGATGTTTACCAATGTTCCTTCTTCCCATAATCTTTCTTTGCATTATTAGTTGTAGGAGTGTATATTTGGACCCATTACGTTGCCTAAGTATTGTTATTTTTGTCTCTTTTATAGTGTTAGTAGTTTACCAGTACCTCTACATTAGTGTTTACCCGTCAGTCCTACAGATCCGCCACATTCTGCGGCAGCACCACACTTCAAATTCTTGCAGTCTATCCATATGGTTCTATTTGATAGTCCACGTCTCTGCTTCATGTAACAGCGTCGAGAATACGTAAAAACGAGAATGTTGTGTTGGTCAACATTCTCGTTTTTAGTGTTACGTAAATGTCCCGGTTAACGAACATCTTTCTACGTTCCAAGATATCTATACTTTGAACTTGTTGAATGGTTGTGTTTGCTATCGTCAGACTTATATGATTTTCAATATATAAACTTTATAATTACCATTTATTTGGTTTTCTTCAGGTTTATTTGTAATTGAATTGAACTGTAATTGAATATTAATTTGAATTTTCTATATTTTGCGATCTGTTCTCAATTTCGTTGCAATTTAACAACGTAAGTCAACAATTATATTTATTCATGTTATATAATGAAATTATGTATTAAATATTATTTGTTATAAATATTTATGTAATAAAACTTTAAATATTAATGTTTTAGAATAGATTTTATTACTTATTGTATAGTCAATCAAAAAAATGTTACAAAATATTGTTTAATAAATATTTTTTTCAGAAAAGGGCATTTGTGCATAAATTGAGAAGTTTTAAGCTTTAATCGCAATGAGTGCAAGAAAAACCTTTCACACATGTATCATATAAACTTAATAAAGACGGAACACAGCCTGAATATATGAACTACTTTAGGGTAGTCCTAAAAAGACTCAATAATATTATAGAGCTTCGGAAAGGTTGAATATATTTATACAAGCAGGCTGTGTTCCGTCTATATTAAGTTTATATGATTATCTATAATGTAGTATGGTTTTACCATTAGTAAATTATCATGTATCATACATTATTTTATCTACGAAGGATGTTAGAATACTATTGAATCTACAAGAAATAATTTCTTATCGATAATATTGAAAATTTGTAATTTTGACAGACAAAATTTTTCAAATCACTGACACAATAAGGTTATAACGTTCAGCGCGTCCGTGGCAAAAATTGCTAACTAGTTAAAAAGCAGAGTGAAAGGAACACTATTTGGTCGTTGTCGATGTAATCTAAGTTAATCTAAATTTAATGTAGATAAGGTTAGGTTAGTTTTAAGGTTTAAGTTTAGGTTAAGAGACTTACAAAATAAGAAAAATTAATTCTATCTTAAAATACTTCAGAAAATTCTCACTATGTCTACGTTTTCTTTTAGTGACGCGAATTGTTGCCACAGTAACAACAAAGAAAAATGTCTCTACTCAATTTGATTTACATTGGACTCTTACGCACTATTTGGATACTTCTACACACGATTATAATAATGGTTATCCATTAAAAATGCTGTACATACAATAATTTACTTATTAATATGATCATTTTGGTGTGCGAGTACATAAAATAATTTAATTTGTTATTTAATAATATTATAAGAGAGAATTTATTCAGTTTTTATTAGTTTATTAAGTTATTTTAAATATTATTTATTTAAATAATTTATATTTAATTTGCTTTCTCAATATATTCAGGATTTTTATTATTAATAATATATGAAATTTCTTGATTCGCTTAAAATATGATTGGAAAACAAATATTTCAAAACGATTTTAAAATGTAATGTTTTTACTTGAATACTTTCAAAGAAACATGTTGAAAGTTACTACTGTTAGTTAATTCATTGCAATGTTTTTAATTACTCTAATTACAGAGTATATTAGAAACTATATATTCTCACCGTATCAGCAAAATCTCAACGGAGTCTACAATTACAAACAATACAGTATGTCACAATATTTACTAAACATAAATTCTTTAGAGACTAGAAGTTAAAATGTGGATAAATTGCAATCAGGTACAAAAAGTTATGTAAACCGTAAGTTCAATTACCGTAAATTCAAAGTAGGTTAAACTGGCTACAGCCCATAGTGTTAGATGGGAGGGCAGTAGGATACAAAGAGGTTATAAAGAATCTGGTTGTTACACTAGATTGTAAACTCCTATGGAGCAGGCACACGGAAGAAGTGGTAGGAAAAGCAAAAAGTGCTCTGATGGTATGCAGAAATCTGACAAGGAAAACGTGGGGTTCTCACCCCACAATCCTGCGATGGATGTACACCATGATAGTAAGACCTGCAATCACTTAGGGGGCAGAGTTTGGTGGGGAAGTAGAAACAAGCTGGTCTCTATGAAGCAGCAGCTTGAGAAAATCCAAAGACTGGCGTGTGTCTGTATCACAGGGGCGATGAAGTCATGTCCGACAGTTGCAATGGAGCTGCTGCTGGAATTGACTCCCGGCCACCTTGTCGTGGAGAGGGCTGCCAGATCGTCGATTGTTAGGTTCAGTAAGGAAGGAATAGGCAGAGGTAAAATATTCTGGAGCAGTGACCGGAACACCCTTGCTGCCAAGATCCCCTGGCTGGAAGTACCGAAATACGAAATAGCATGCAAATACCATTTCGAGAAAAACTACACAGCAATGTGTAGTAGTAAAGCCGATAGGAGCGACGAATCCTCAGCATACCACATAGAGCAAAGTGCTATCAAGCGGCATACGGATGGTTCAAAGACCAAGGAGGGAAGGTACTGGTGCAGGAGTGTGTGGACCTAATACTTTGAATTCATGGGAATCTACCCAAGTATCTTTCAAGCAGAGGCACATCCAATCGAGAGATGTGCACAATTTAACCTCGACAGGAGCTATCGCTAAAAAATAATCTCGAATTGCGTCTGCAGATGGCTATTCACTTAAGTTATCGGAAAGACTTGATCATAAAAAACAATGTTGACTGGACTAATACTTTGAATTCATGGTAATCTACCCAAGTATCTTCCAAGCAGAGGCACATGCAATTGAGAAATGTGCACAATTTAACCTCGACAGGAACTATCGCAAAAAAATAATTTTGAAATGCGTCTGCAGATGGCAATTCACTTAAATTATCGGAAAGGCATGATCATAAAAAAACAGTGTTATTTTTCTGGTTTTTGTTGAGCGCCACGAAGGTGGACTGAAAGATTGAACTATTCCTATAGTGAAATATTCCTAATGCTCTTATCTAAAAATAAGTGAGATATTAAATACGATTTTTAAATTTATCTTCATTTATTTTAACAAAATAATGTTACATTATATAAGTATTTACGAAACTATTTTTGAAGTAAAAATTCTTTAGATTTGCGACTTTGGAGTAACTCAAATATTTTTTCAATCGAAAATAGGGTTGACTGACGGAAATAAGGTTAAATTAACTCATATTTGCATAGATGTCGGTCTTTAACAGTTACACCTTTCTGAAATTTCTCAACATTGAAATATTAAAGTAAATCTGCTTTAAGCGAGACATGAGATTACCTCGAACCTTTTCTTTACGAAAATAACCTTAAGTAAAGTCTATATACTACTTTACTTTTTTAGGCGACATCTATTGATCAAGTTCTACAAAGTTTAAAATTTGTCAAACGGAAACTTTTTAAGTCTATATACTACTTAAAAAGTTTCCGTTTGACAAATTTTAAACTTTGTAGAACTTGATCAATAGATGTCGCCTAAAAAATGAATGTGTTTATTCAAGATTGTTACTTTTTGAAGTAAAACTAAAACTTCTTCATCGACTGTCTAAGTAATTTCGTGAGTGTTATAAAGTTGCGTGCATAGAAATTGACCCACTGTAAACTTTTGACTTAACCATTTTTTTTCAAAAAATGTATGAGATGTAATAAAGAAATATTCCATTTGAAAAACAATTTAATATGTTTTAATATGAGTTTAAATTTACCAAGATAATTCATTTTTCATAATTTGATTAGTTTTCAACAGTGTGCATAATGCATACTACATCGCATAAAGCCGTTCAAGTTTTTGTTCTAATCGAAAATGGACAACCAATGAGCTATTGTACGACAACTGCATATGACACGCGCCGCGGTTCGAAGAGTGTTCCAACGTTATGGGGAGACTGGATACTTTCATAGACGAGCTGCTATAGGCAGAAAGAGATTTACAACGGCTCGGTATGACCGCTTTATAGTGTCAACATTATTAAGAAATCGTAATCGCCAACGCTATGCTGTTTAACTGCAACAACAGGTCCGTGAGTATGAAGAAAACTGTAAGAAAGTAGCTTGATCCCTTAGAAACCTACAGTTTGTCCAAAAATTACACTCATCGGCAAGCACACCTGCGTTTTTCAAGGGATCATTTACATTGGACGTTGGAACAATGAGGGTGTGTTCTGTTCTCAGATCAGACCAGAATATGCCTTTATGGTAGCGACCGAAGTGTAAGAAAAGTGTACCGGAGACCAAGAGAACGAGTTGCAGAGAGCTGCATTGACGAGAGCACTGCTTATGGAGGTGGTTCCTGCCTGATCTGGGGTGCAATTTCTGTGGTAGCACGAACCGACCCTGCTTTTACCATTAGGGGCGCTCGTGGTCACGGGATAGGAGGTTTAACGGGTACTAGGTACGTAGGAGAGATTTTAGCAGTTCATGTAGTACCTTCAACTACATTGGAGAAAAAATTATCTTTTTGCTTGACAATGGGAAGTTGCACACCAAGAATCGCGAAATTACATTACACAAATCGGCTTTCGTGTTATGGAGTGAGCAGAATGCAGTCTCCGCCTAAATCGGATAGAAGATTTATGGGTTGAGCTTAAACGAAGAATTCGAGCTAGGCTTCGTGCCCCAACTTAGATCCTAGAGCTTATTCTTGCAGTAGAAGAAGAGTGGCTTAACAATAACCCACAAGAAACAATAGCGCACTTGCTTGGATCTAGGCGTAATCGTTTGAGAGATGTTATTAGGGTAAGAGGGGTCAACCCACTATTAAAAATTAAGTGGTAATTTAGATAATTGTCAATAACCATATTTCATCACATACATAGTTTCTAAATAAAAATTGTTAAATTCCAAAGCTTACAGTGGGCCACAGTGGGCAACTTCTATGCACGCAAGTTTATATGTCGTGGTCATATAGTGAAATAAATCAGATTATGGAAAACTGAGCCATTGCATGATCTATCGCCAGTACGTCTAGTCCGTGTAGCTCATGAAATCGCCGATTTTATGAGGTATTTGTTGTACAACTGTGATTTACACTATCCACTTACCACTTACCTACTTACAGATTTGATGTTTCGAGTGATGTTTCATCTGATAGTATAAAGCTATTTGTCTTAATTATCAGACCTATTAATTAACCTATTAATTAAGATAAATAGAAACATGTGTGAGGTGGTTTCTTGAACTACCTAGTCATATCGTGTAGTTGAAATAAAATTCACGAACTGCCAGGAAATCATTCATTAACTCGATTCTGTAAAATCTGACGGATTTCACTATATGACTACGACATCTGCAACAAGTCCGTGAGTAAGAAGAAGACTGCAAGAAAGTAACTTGATCCCACATGTTTGGTCCATACATATATGGTTGAATTTCAATTAAATACAAAATTTCAATTCTGTTTTTATAAAGTTTTTTAATACTCTATTTAGCAAGTTTAGTAGACACAAAAAATGGTTGAAGTAAAAATTATGTGGCGATTGTGGGAGGTATTACTAAAAGGATTAAACTTAAACATATGTGATTTCATATGTGATATGTGAGACAAATTCGTTAATTCAAATATTATCGTAAATTAAATATGACACTAGAAGTTTTGTAATAGCTAAAATAAGAAACGTGTACTTTACTCTGAAAATCTGATAAATTTCTTGAAAATTAATGGCTTGAGATTCTTCTGCACGAAAATTAACATTGAAATCTCATTGAATCACACACCATTCAATCAACCATAACCGTCAAAGCAGTTTTACTTCAATCACGCGTAAAAGTTACACACTTCTACTTTTTATCAACAAATACATTATTTCAAATTCAAACTTTAAACGATTTCGAATTACATATTTATTTACAGGGTTTTTTAGCCCTTGTTTCAAGTACAAACGTATCTTCTGAATATTCAATTTTGGACTTATTTTTTATTTATTGGCAAATATACTGAGCATTTTAGTTTTATGGAAACTTAAATATAATTACTTATTATTGACAAAGTTTCGTCGAGTATGTAATATTTTGACTAATACTGTACGATTTGTGACCTAAAATTGTATTTCAATAAATACCTATTGGAGTATTTGCCCCGAATTGTCCCGAAACATAGTAGTGTGAGTGCAAAAAAGTTGAAATGCTTATCCATAGTCCTTTGGAAAATGAGTGGCGTCTAGTTCAATCGGGTTAACCGCTCCAGCAAAAAACTGTCCCTAGCGCGCATGTACATCTTAACCCCGGTCTACAGAAGCTCCTAAAAATGTCTCTCAATTCGACCGTCGCAAGGTAAAGGTGGAGTTCTCAAAAATGTTGGGTGTTGTCTGAACGCTCATATAAGTTTTTACTCATGTTCTCATTGGCGGCGGCCTTACAACCCGTCGCACAACTCATATTGCTATAACCCTTCCTAATGCTCGCTCCAGACTCTCGCGAAGTAGCACGGAGTTGAGCGAGGACCGAGAGTATGGTCAGGTTACTCGCCTCGCCTTGTGCTTCCTCGCGTCGCCTTGGCTAACTTCGCTTCATGAAGCGGTTTTTCGTGCCCGAGTCAAAGGCACACGAGGCGTTTCAACCGATACAACAAACAAAATATTTTTATTTAATATTATTAAATTTTACTAATTGTAATTTAAATAATATAAAAAATAATTTACTAATAGTAATTTAAATAGTAAATTATGAGCGATTGGTCCCAAGAACTCCAATTACAATTCCTTGAGGCTCTTCAAAGGGAACCAGTTATTTGGGATGAGTTATTAGGATAACATAATAATAATAATTAAAAGCACAAATAGCTGCAGCAGCAGCTACTATCTGTTCGGTGTCGGTCATGCCACTGAGGTCCTCGCGAAGTAAGGCGAGAGCGTAGATGCCTACTCCGTGTAGTTCCTCGCCTTGAACAACTTCGGCGAAGATCCTCGCCGAAGTTACTCCCCGAGAGTCTGGAGCAGGCCTATGAGTCGCGAGATCTTGTATGACTCGCGACCGGAGATCGGCATGCTCAACACTTGGTCGCGTGATTCATGCGGCCATTTTTCGGAAAGACCGCGTACGATTAATAGAATTCGACGGCCACTCTTTGGACTCACCTACTATCATTGGTAATGTTTATTATATTATTGTAATAAATTAGCGCATTTTGTGTTCAATTAAATTTATGTTTTTTGTGCCGTCATTTCATACCACGTTATTTATTACCATCTTGTTCATAGTCCACAAATTTCAGTCTACACTTTACACATTTCTCAAACATTTAGTCCTTCGAACTAGATTCAGAACAGTATTTTTATAACGAGTTTTATGTAAGTGCAAAAAGTTTACGGACTTCTTTTTTGTGACTCATTCATCAAGTTTTATCACAATTCGCGGTCGGTGTACGTTACTCATTCCCTCTCTGCGCCGGACGGCACGTAAGACCCAGTCGTCTTCTCGCAACCTGTTGAAGTCTTCTCGCAACTCCTCACCGTCCTCAAGGTCCTCTCTCAGATAGTCCTAAGCATCATTATGGAAGACTTGCCGAGATTACTCTTCATTTAGACGCGCGGCAACGAAGATCAAGAGTGAGCTCTCTCAACGCCAGGAACGGAAGGCGACGACACATCAAGAGGAGGCCCAATCTCAAGCACGTTTCTCTAACATCAAGCTATCCTAGTTAACCGGCGACTACGCCCAGTGGTCGGCCTTCTCCGACATGTTCCGTAGCCTCATCCTGGACAACTTATCTCTTTCCGATGTCGAGCGACTCCATTAACTTCGTGGTTGCCTGGAAGGAATCCTAGCTCAACTCATTTCAAGCTTGCGGCTCGCCAGACTTTCAGTCATGCCTTCGTGGAACATGCTCTCTGCACGATATAGGAATAAGAGGCTTCACATCCAGTCCCACTTGGATGCAATATTCAGCATCAGCCTTCTCACGACCAAGAATGCCACCGCTCTCAAAAACTTGGTTTCCACTGTTTCCGAGGGCATCACGCCCCTGCGCTCACTGGGGATGGACCAGGATATCTGGGAGTAAATTCTGGTTCAACACATCTCCAGGAACCTGGACCGCTCATCGAGGATGGCGTGGAAGACCTCCTTAGGAACTTGAGAGAAGTATCCGACATGGACTCAAATGGAGACGTTCCTCACGGCACGCGCTCGAGCCCTGGAAAAAATAGAGACCTTGCTCTTTAACGGCTACCTTATCAGGGACTCAAACAAGGAAGACTGGATTAGCTTATTAGGCCTCTGCGATCCTGCAGTTATCTCATTCTCAACATCCGTCCAACTCATCCAGAACAAGCTATCCCTGTCATTTCTTCGACGAAAATCACTTCATTGTGATGTGCCCGCGTTTTCGAACCCTCAGGCCAACCGATCGCCGAAGCTTCATGTGTCAAGTGTCTTGGAAGTCAAGTGTCTAGGAAGACACAATTCCCTTATGTTCCGATCAACACTTGATTGTAAGAAATGTACAGCGGGACATCATACGATGCTGCATGGAACATCATCGGCAAGCTCAAGTTTGCTTGATGCAAATGGTCAGAAGACATTTGCAAAAAGAAGATTTCCTGAATCAATATCACCGGTTCATACAAGAGTATGAAGATCTTGGACAACTGGTTAAGGTTAACATGTCCAATTCACAACAATTTATTATTTTCCGCACCATGGGGTTCTAAAATCTGACAACTCGTTAACCAAGCTGCGAATAGTATTCAATGGCCCTAGCATCACCAACTCAGGGTATTCAGTAAACAACCTCATCCACACAGGCGCCAAGCTTCAGATCAACATTCCTGACGTCCTCATTTGGATTCGCCTCCACTAATACATTTTTGGCACCGATATCACAAAAATGTTTCGACAAATAAAAGTGCACCGAAACGACTGGGATCTGTTAAGGATCTTATGGCTCGACGATCAGCTTCACCCAGTTTCTTACCAGCTCACCACTGTGACCTACGGAACGAAAGCTGCCCCTTTTCTTGCCGCCCGAGCACTACTTCAGTTGGTACAAGATGAAGGACTTCGTTTTCCAATGGCATCACCACCTCCACTACGTGGCAGATACGTAGATGACATCTTCGGAGGAGTCGATTGATTCTCGTTGCTCGTCGAAACTGTTTAACAACTGAAAACAACAGTGTTTCGCGGGCGGAGTTCCATTAGCCAAGTGGCACTCCAATCAAGAGGAACTCCTCACACTCTCGTCGGCAAACAACTCAGCCTCAGCCATCTCACTTGACGATTGCGAAACCAAATTTCTCAGAATAGATTGGATCCACACGTGGATAAGCTCGTGTTCTTATTTAACATTCCACACCTCACAAACTAGATCACTAAACGTCTCATCCTATCCGAAGCCGCGGATATTTGATCCACTGATTTTGTCTCACCAGTCACAGTTCGCGGAAAGATACTTCTTCAAGTACTCTGCCTGTTCAAGTGTAACTGGGACGACCCATCAAGTTCATCCAGATTACTCATGCTCAGAGACGACCTCTCATGCCTGGACAGGCTCTTATTATCCAAGAAGACAGCCGAATGCTGAGTCGGCAGGCGTGTTTTGTGAGAGCTCACTAAGAAATGAAAAAAGTATTGAATTATTTATTAAGTCATTTATAAACCAAGTGCAAATCCGTTATATGGGCAGGCCATGTATTTCTGTGACATTTAATTGTAAGAAAAGACTGAATACTAAAGTTTTTCAGAACCTCCTGCTAAAAGAGGAAACAATAAAATACATTGTAAAACTTATACTACCCTGGCGTTGTCAACAGGTCTCTTTTAATGTTCTCTTTTTCAACAAAATATTTGTTCTCTTATATTGTTCTCTTTATTTTTTTATCTTGTATTCTCTTATATTGTTCTCTTTATTTTTTCATCTATTCTAATTTATACTAAAATTGTTCTATTATTTACTTATTATTGAAAATGTGTAATAAAATATTAACCCATTATCACCAAATGGGAATCGTGGCAGCTACCCGTTGAGTTTTTTTTTTAACTGCATTTTATGATTTGAGATAATGACTTATATCAGGGGTCTCCAAACTTTCCAGCCTTAGGGCTATACTGATTACTCCAGTAAGTTCCGAGGGCCAAAACCATATTATCATTGTTGCCGGTGGTAAAAAGTGAAATAGTCCACTGATGAAAAAAAAGTCCGAAAAAGTACGCAACATTTAAAAAAGGCTGCAAATCGGACTAAAGTCCGCAAAACAGCAAAACTGCATATTATTAATTTTCCTGTCATTATCTGTAATTTCTAGATAAGTCGTAGAGTACGAGCCATGAGGAGTAACGTGACACGACATCTGGTGGACACAAGCGGAAATAGGTAGTACCTTCTATCGCTAACAGATGGCGCTAATAGCACGTACAGAATAATCTCGTTGGTTCGAGAAAGTTCTGGTGTCTTCCACTCACTTCTAGATGGCAGTAATTGGAATATATAAGAAGGCTAGTGGCGCAACCACAATTCAGTTCCTATGACACTGTTGTGAAATAAAATAGTGCGTACCTCCTTAAAACGTGTTTGTGCGTGGAAGTTTAAGACATCTTTGTAACAGTATTTTGATTTGAATTGTTGCTTTTGTGTGATTTAATAGTATGGAAAAGAAGCGAAAAATTGATAGTGAATGCAGAAAATTCAAAGATCAGTGGAACATTCAGTATTTCGTAATTGAGTACAGTAACAAGGCGCTATGTTTGATTTGCAATGAAAGCATAGTCGTTCTAAAGGAATATAACATTAAACGTCTTTATGAAACAAAACATTTTCAAAATTACTCAAAATATACAGGAAGTTTGCGGACAGAAAAATTCGAAGCTGTGAAGCGCGGATTGAAATCGCAGCAATCTTCATTTACAAAACTCAAAACTGAACAAGAGGCTGCAACTCGTGCCAGCTTTCGTGTGGCTCTTGAAATTACAAAACGTGGAAAACCATTCACCGATGGAGAAATGATCAAAGAATGCATAATTGCAATAGCCGAAGAAATGTGCCCTGAAAAGGTAAATTTATTAAAAACTGTCAGTATGTTAGCAAACACTGTGGTTCGAAGGGTAGAAAACATCTCTGAAAAATGTTGAGTGGTTTTCTTTGGCCTTGGATGAGTCAACGGTTGTGTCAGATACTGCTCAGGTGTTGATTTATATTCGAGGAGTAGATAAAAGCTATGAAGTGCATGAAGAACTTCTTGATATGTATAGTATTCACGGCACAACTACTGGTACAGATATTTTTAAAGGAGTTGAAATGGCCATTAATCAAAAGAACCTTCGATGGAAACTTGAAATGTATTACAACTGATGGAGGCAAAAACATGAGTGGGAAAGATAAAGGAGTGGTCGCTCTTGTGTCAAAGGCTGTAGAAAATGACGGTGGTTCAAAACCATTAGTCTTACATTGTATCATTCATCAACAGTCTTTGTGCGGAAAATGTTTGGATATATCTGAAGTTCTGAAACCAGTCATATGAACTGTTAATTTTATCAGATCTTTTGGGCCAAATCACAGACAATTCCGACAATTTATTGAAGAGATTGGAGAAAATGACTTCCCTTATCATATTGCCGTACGTTGGCTTAGTTGTGGGAAAGCCCTTCAGCGCTTTTTTGAACTTCGAGCAGTGATCGAATTTTTTTTGAATGAAAAGCATCGCCCTCTTACTGAATTACAAAACAACGCATGGCTGTGGAAGTTACCATTCTATGTTGATTTGACAAAACATGTGAACGAACTGAATTTGAGATTGCAAGCAGAAAACCAGCATCTTCCTGATTTATACACTAATATCAAATAATTCCGGAAGAAATTGATACTGTTTCAATCACAATTACGAAGTAAATGTTTTTCACATTTTAAAACATGTGAAATATTCAGCCACACCACTGAGACTGAGTTTCCTATCGATTTTGCAATCGAAACTTTGAGTGCTTTGAAAATATATTTTGATACTCGTTTCTCGGACTTTGATGCCATTGCGAATCAAATAAAGATTTTTCAGAATCCTTTTGATACTGACATTGAAACCATAGCCCCGGAACTTCAAATGGAAATGATTGATCTACAGTGCAGTGATGTAATTAAGAACAAATATCAAAACTCATCTTTGTTGGAATTTTATAAGAGTCTTCCACTGACACAATTTGATAATTTGTATAAATTTGCTCGTGGGCTGTTTTCTGTTTTTTGTACTACTTATTTGTCTGAGAAGACCTTCTCCAAAATGATGTACACAAAAAATGTTTACAGATCTAGATTAACTGATGAGCATCTTAAATCTCTTTTAATAATTGGTACAAGTAAAATTAGTCCACAACTACAAACTATTGTCAGTGGAAAATCTCAATTACATAAATCTCATTAGTATTTCATATGTCATTATGCTTTTTATAAGTTATGTTTTTATTTAAAATGTATAAAATGTTAGTTAGATTCATTTCAATAATTTGTTAGTTATTATATACTGAAGTTAAATTTTCTGCATATTATACATATCTTTAATCATTACAATTCTGTGTTTCTTTATCCAACTTATCACAAAAACAAAAACAATAAACCTACAACAATGTTATGAGTAGTTAGCCCATGACCATATCAATGTAGATGTCATATTAATAATTATTCAAGATAAAATTAGAATACTTCAGTAAACTAAATTTAATTTGCTATAAAAAATATGTTCTCTAAAAGGAGTTTTCAAGTATGCTAGCTCTCCGCGGGCCGGACAAAATCTGTCCGCGGGCCGGATGTGGCCCTCGGGCCGTAGTTTGGAGACCCCTGACTTATATAGTCAGGGTGTCATACGCCGACATAGCAGACATAGTTTTAGTTTATAGACTTCACAGACTGTGTGAAGAAATTATTATTTTTTTATAGTTTACTGGATACCATTCATTGCGAAAGGAGCAAATGTATTGCTGTGAAGATGAAGACTTATGCATTGAAGTTATAAGAAGATATTTCTAGAAACAGATATTTGGAAAAAAAAACTTCATTTTAATGAGAATTCCGAGCTCATCAATAATAAAACAGCAAATCCGGATTTTAAAATAAGTCCACTAATAAAGTTAATAAACCAATGTTATCGCAATTTTTTTACAAAACTATAAGTATTGACGAGCAAATGGTTCGGTACTACGGTCATCTTTATTTCAAGCAGTTCATTCGGGGATAGCCAAATCCATTTGTATTCAAACAATGGACAATTTTCTGTGCAGAAACGGGATACTGGATCATACTGAGCTGTATTCTGGGAAAAGAATTGCAGTCTGCGAATTACAAGGTCTGGGTGCACCAATGTTTCAACTAATGAAACCGTTGAGGGAAAAACATATTATCTACTTGAGAGGTTCGCTCAAATTGTCTAAACAAGTGCCCTATAAAATGCAGCTATGAATTCAAGAACGAACCTCGCAGCCGCGCCGTTTAGATTAAAGATTTGATATGAATAATGAAATATTTTGTGTTGTCTTCTTAAATGTATGGGAACAAATTTATAAAAGTCTTGTCAAATTTTCAAGGTATATAAATGTTAAAGATAGATGGTCCAAGTCTGAGAAAAAACAAATGAAAGTAGTTTCATGTATTGTCAAAACAGAACACAAGAACTTTTTGTGTAGGACCTAGTTCCAGGTCTATATGTTTTTTTTTTCTCTAAATATCTGGATCTCAAAATATCAGCTATTGAAGGAACTTTGCTGTCTTTTCACACATTAAAACACCGCTAAAGTTATTCCGTATGTACTAACAAACTGCTGACAAAAATGTTTGATGATTAGGAGGTAGTCAAGCCAATAACATCAGGAAAAACAAATACAACATGTATCGCGAGTAATGTTCACGTATAGTCTCATCTGTTTGATCTGGCAAATAAAATCAATCAAACATTTTTGTCATTCTGCCATTATTTTCCTGAAAAAGATCGATTGAGGTTCTCATCTCGTTGAGAGGAGATTGAGGAAAATGTTTCCTGTATTTTAATTAAACCATGGGACACTAACTGCATTACATTTATACAATATGGAGCAATAACATTATTCGCGATACATGTTTTTTAGCGTGGAATTAGCGTGGAACCTGACAGGGTTGAAGAAGAAAATATTAGGAGAGAATAGAAAAGCTTTTATATTATAGTATTTTCGGAAGTTCCATATCACAGGACTGACGGAAACGTGGATAGAGGAAAAGACTAGGAAGAAATTATAAACCTATTACCGACGAAATATGTATGGGAATGTCAATTTGTCAAGAGAGATACAAACAGAGGAAGAGCGAAAGAAGGGATTGTTACCGGAGTAAAGTATGTGAAGGAGATAGAATATAATACAGAGCCAGATTTGGAAGACATATGTGCGAAGTATTCTGATATATTGGGCGGAAATCTGGGGTATATATTTAATTTAAAAATTATTTAATTTAATTTAAAAATAATTTAATTTAATTTAAAAATATTTTAATTTAATTTATTAATTTAATTTAAAAATAATTAAATTTAATTGAAAGATAATTCAATCGAATTTAAAAATAATTTAATTTAAAAATAATTTAATTTAATTTAAAACTAATTTAATTTTATTTAAAAATAATTTAATTTTATTTAAAAATATTTTAATTTTATTTAATTTAAAAATAATTCAATTAAATTTAAAAATAATTTAATTTAAGTCGGGCTTAACTATTCGCCGAGTCAAGACGATTTTTTACCTGCTCTCAAACCGATATAGATAAGTTTTATCTCGGTACCAGTCTTTTTAAACTATAAATTAATTCAAAACGTTCTGTTTAAAATTAAATTTTAAATATAACTCTACCATAACATTCCTACAAGCAATTTCTCGACATGATTGCCGGGACTTCAGTCGTGTCCAATACCTCTGATGCTGACGATGATGTAGACTGGACGCAAAGAAAAAGAAAACGAGGGCGACAAAAAAGACTCGGTTGCAATCCCAGCTAGCAAAACAACCCTGCCAACAACACAAGCAAACCCACCTGGACTCTCATCAACCGCATCATCCACATCAAACACAGCCACACCCTCCACTCAAGTGCAGGTCTCACAACAACTAGAAGACACATGAAAACGTATAAATTCAACTTTCACTTCAACACCACCAACGCCGAAACCACCCGAATCCAATTTTGCCATATGTGGTCATTACAACGACCAAACAATATCGATATAATAATTAAAACCCGAACCGGATTCATGATAAAATCCGACATCAATCCATAAAAACAAATAAAAAAATTAACCGAGGACAAAGTAATATCCAACTTTCATCTGCTAGCACAAACTCAACAAACCCATGTACTGCACCCACGCAAAGAGTCATACTCAGCAGTTATCGAAAAAGTGAACTATGAATTAAAAGATGAAGATATTGCACAACACCTCGAAGCAAAAATATGTATTCCGTTATTGCAAGCGCATAATCTCAAGGGTCACAAATAATCCGACCCGATTAATAAGAATTATCACCAGCGACATATCGTCTTTTGATGCTCTTTTGGCATTCTGAGGTCTTTTCTACATGAATGGACACTTCCCCATATCGCCTAGCACCACTGTCTCGTCCTTGTGCCAAATGTCTCACATTTGAACACGCCACAGAGAACTGCAAGCTTCAAACTCCAAGATGCATGAAATGCGGAGGCCCATACGACACGAATACATGCACTTCACCTCTGCCCAACAAATGCGCAACATGTGGATCAACTGAACACGCAGCATACTCGCCAAAATGCCCCATGCGCCCTAAAACCCCAATAGAAGGTATTCCTAATGTTACAATCCGCAGCACTAACAAAAAATCAGCTGATTTGCCGGAAACAATAACAAAAAATTCACGGATTCATGCCCCCTTAACAACACATACTATACACTTACAGCAAAGAAGTTAACAATCCAACAAACATAAACAGAGAAGAATTGCTCAAAAATCTACATAGACGCTTCATCAACGACTTCCAAATAGACTCTTAAGCGTTCTTTTCGGGCAACAGAATGTACATAATCATGTTCGACCAAAAATATCTAGAACTGGAACCTGCAACGCAACCTATAGACGACACAACCCAAAATATTATCCAGATCAATGGCTAAATTGAACTTCATTTATTCATCAATAGCTTTATCAGTAAGAGATAGCTCCTGCACAATTACCTAGACTCTAAACACCCGGACTGCTGTCTACTTGTTGAGACAAAAACTAAACCAGAGACGAACTCTAAATACCGCGACTGGAATACAATATTAAGACATGGCAATCAAATGACTAATATGCCCAGAGGTGAAGCTATGGTGCAATTAAACCCCGGATAGAAACTTGGTAAATCCAATCCTCCTTGCCTAAACAACCCTTTAAATGACTGCCTACATTTTACTATCCCCTTTCAAAACGACAAACTACACATATTCCTTGTATACATCCACCCATTTTCGCCCATCGAACCTACTATCCTTACAAAAGCTTCCCTATATGATTATTCAATAATCGTTGGCGACTTTAACCTAAATAAATAAAAAAATAAACAACTGCAGACCTTCCTAAACAACTCTAACTTCATACAAAGACGCACCAAACCAACGTTTATAATGACAAAAAACAAAGACTCTACACCTGATATTTTGCTACACACAGGAAACATAACCCCAAACATAGTAGACATTGACCTGACAACTGACCTATGTTCCGACCATCTTGCCATTACCTTCTTTCTCCCTTTTACTCAACCATCAAGTCCCCAATGTAGTGCAACGCAAATATATAGTTATTAAGAAAACCGACACAACGATTTCCGCCATTTATTATGAGCTTACTCAGAAGGAAAAGACAATGCTATAGAGATAGAGAATGCTCCCGCACTGAAAACAACGACTTAAAAAGAGACTTAAATCATTTAAATAGACATATACACATTCAAATTAATCAATTCCTTACCCACATGTGGCTCAATGTATGCAAGGAAGTGGAGAGGGACATGGGTAAAACTTACTGGAGCAAAATAAAAAAAATGTCAAAATACAAGTTGAATCAGCAAAACTCTCCGTTAAAACATAACAACAAACTTTATCACGCCGACGCAGACAAAGTAAAGATATTCTCCGATTATTACAAAAAGGCCTTCTCTCCAAGGCTGGACCCTAACTTCGACGAAAACAATCGCATACTGATTACTAACTGGTACGACAATCACTTTAGACAAGATGACAACCGCCACGACTTCACTGAAATTTCAGAGGACGAATATTATGCAGCATTATTCAAAGGAAAAAATAGTTGCCCCGGTAAAGATAACGTTTCAAAACTATTACTCAGACAGTTAGATCACCAGATACATACATTCATTATAAAACTCTACAATATATGCCTTCTGCAGAGTCATTATCCTCTAGCATGGAAAACTGGAACTATAATAACGCTACCCGGCCTCCACAAATGCATTGCACAGAACTACAGACCCATTACCCTTCTTCCTGTTCTAGGTAAAAATCTAGAACAGATCCTAAAATCCCGAATTTGGGATACTGTCTCCAAGTTCATTCCAAAATAGCAATTCGGTTTTAAACCTTCCAATTCCACAATACATCCCCTCATTATCCTAACTAACAATATTCAAGCATCCTACCTACAGAATAAACATACAGCAGCTCTCTTTCTTGACATCAATAAGGCAGTTGATTGTGTATCAAGGTCTCCTATTAAAATTTCACACACTAGGACTACTGTCATACCTTTTACACATCCCGAAAGACTTCCTTTACAACAGACAAATTCAAATCAAATGTAACGACTCCCTATCTGTCCTCTTCTCGCCTCTCCAAGGTCTCCCTCAAGGCTCCCCTTTATCACCTCTTCTCTATAATATCTACTGTTACGACATCTATCACCATAATAAAATCGACAAAGCCAACATAGACCTGTCATCTTACATTTTACAATACGCTGACGATACGGTACTGACTACACACGACACCAATTTGAAAAAGACATTGCAACAGTTACAAACATTTTCAGACAACACAATGACGTGGTTCAACAAATGGCGTCTATCCCCAATCCTTCCAAATGTCAAGTCCTAATAACCAAACATAAAATCAAAGACAACTCCCCTTACATAACAATCGGACCCAGCGACGTCCACCCCTCCCACCAAGTAAAATATACGGGTTTGTTCCTGGATCAGAAACTAAAATTTAAAAATCATGTATCGAAACAGAAGACCGAATTAATAAAACGTTCCAAACATTTTCGCTCTTAACCTATGGTAAACACGGCATAACGACATATGCAGCGACCAAAATTTACAAAACAATATGTAGACCACGGTTGGACTGCGGTCATATCATTTGAAATACATTGGATTGAAAAATTAACTATGTTTTTACCATACTTATAATATATAAAAATGCTAAGTGAAAAATATGGATATGCATATAAGTGTGGTAATTCAATCAAAGTATGAATTACCACGTAGTAACAGTCGCAACAATCCTACTCATTATTATAACAAATTTATTAAATTAACTCAAACTTTGGATTTTACAAGCTTATACGTGAATATAATTAAGATGCCACATAGTTTTATTTGAAATTTGAAAGGAAGTATAAAAAAACCCTTCAATTTTTGCAAACCCAGCTCAATCCAAATTATTTTTGTTCATAAATAATTATACAATACTACTAATAAAAAACAAAAAAAAAGATTTCGAATCGTGCACCGAAGGTTATCCCAATGACCTTTTTATTTTTTGAAAAAATGAAATGATTTTTGGCTCTGCTGCAAAATTTATAAAAATGGATTGAGCTGGTTTTGATACTAAACGCCAATAAATATTATTAAATATTAAATATTAATATAAGTATTATATTCCAAAATGGTTTAACTGAATTTAAGCACACCACTTATACAGAAATATCTAGAAGAATTAACTTTAGAATTCATAACACGAATTTAAAACAGCTGATTTCTTTATTTGGCTCCCTAATGTTCTTGGTCTATTTACAAACACCTGGCGTCACAAGCACACGCCATGACACCTGCAATCGTTTTCGAACGGATTTTAAACTTTCAATTTCAATAGCATTTTTTCATCATAAAACTTTGTTTCCTGCATAAATAATACTACCTCCGTTCCACATTAAGTGAGCTATTTCAATTTTTATTGAAATTTATTGAACTGTAATAACATTTTTTTTAATTTTAACTATAAACATATAGTATTTCGTACTACACTATGAACATAGTCAGCTTGAAATTTTTGATTGTTAAGTTGACATTTGCTAATAGTAGTAGTAGTAATAAACAGATTGACTTGATTTTTGACAATTGATTTGGCAGCTACAATCATAGTTATTGTTTAAAAATTCTTGAAAGAGTTGGAGTTTGCGAAAAAATGCCAAAACCTAATCTAAATAATCAAAAACGTACAATGATTTTGCAACTTCCAAATCAATTGCAACACCGATATCATCAATACTGCCAAAGTATTGCAGAAATCACTTTAAACCACTAGTACATTTGTTCAGTTTATATTTGTACTTAATTAATGTATAGTTGTATCAGAATAATTCATTAAAAATGTTTCAATTATTGAAGTTTTTAATTTTTTTTAATAGCTCACTTATTTTGGAATTTTTAAATAGGTTTAATAGCTCACTTATTGTGGAACGGAGGTTAGTATTTATTTTTTGAACTTGTAGATACTTTAGAATATCAAACTAACACTTTTTTCAAAATTTGTTCAGGTAATGAATATTTATGTAATAAGTGTCATCATTTTCCGTTTACTTTTTGTATGTTGCATGCACAATACTCGACAATAAATGTGTTTCACAAAATATTGAAGAGACATTAACATAAATGTTTATTATTTATATCATTTTCTATGAATTTGATTTAATTCTTATGGTTACATACTTGGTTATGTTGAGAAAAGATTTATTTCCGATTTAAAAAATTTATAGGTTGTTATTTAATGATCGCTTCATTAATAATAAATATTTATGAAATGAGCAAAACAGATCAAAATGAACGAAAAGTTTATTTGTTACAAAATTTAATAAATATTTGTTAACTGCTTACCAAAGCTGAATATTAAATGTTCAACTCATTTTATCTAACATCTAATTTTAAATTAATAACTAGATATTATTTTCTTGTTAGTCTGCTAAACAGTATTTACTAAACAGTACACACCAGGTAAAAAATTATTGGCAACAAATTGTTGTCATATATCCAGTCAACAAGTAAGAAGTTGATAAAGATAAGAAGATGATAAGAAGTTGTGCAAAGAAATTTGTTGCCAATATATATGAGTGTATATAGTTATGAGTATAAAACAGTGTAGACGGTGTTGCCAAAATTTTCTGCGAATCAAACAGTCACAATCATTAATTTTCCGGTTATTATCTAATTGCTCATAGTAAAATGAACTCCCGAAAAAGATGCCGCAATCTGTTTTTAGTTATGCTCAGCTATTTTCGAGATATCGACTAATGATATCGACAATCGCAAACATTTCAGCAATGCAAAATTGAATCGTGGCGTAGCTATCGTAGGGTGGTGCAGTGCACCAGGGCCTGAAGCTCAGAGGCCCCGCTAAGCTTTCAAGACAAAGGAGCAGCCAGCTCCAGAACTTAGCAAACCTCGAGCCTGCTCACAAATTTTTTTTATGATGTTAAATGAAGAACAATAAATGGACAACAATAACAGAACTCCTAATTTAAGACTTTCAACACACTTTGAGTTTTAAAATTATTTTTAGTTTCTCTTCTATTTCAAGGTTTTTAAAATTAGATATTTACACATTACACTAACATTACGATAAAACGACCAATTGATCCCAACATCTGGTCGTGGCGTCACTAGTGGTTAGGAATGCATTTTGCGGCTGTTTATGGCCGCTACGTGCTTAGGAACTATTTGTCGAAGGAACATTATTGGTTTTAAATGCGTTTGTAAACTGCTACTGGTTGGGCCATTGAAACCTCCATGTCCTTTTTCGAAGGACCCCCACAAAGACAACAAGAGCTTTTCATAAACGTATTATGTTTCTACGTTAAAATACGGGGCAGATCATTGATTTTGGATATGCCACTCAAAAATGCTGGATGTTGCCCACTGCCAATCCTGTTGGTTGTTTGCTTTTCAAAAAATAAATAAAGATCATTTATTTATTTTTTTAACATAATTTAATTATTTTTTTAAGATCATTTATTTATTTTTTTTAAATCATTTATTTATTTACTTTTAAGGTCATTTATTTATTTATTTTTAAGATCATTTATTTATTTTTTTCTAGCAAAAAAAATTGTTATATTAAATTGCACTTGATCACAAAACAAATTATTCATGTTGTATAATTATATTCTTTATATAGAAATTGATATTATTGTTGTACATTAGGCAATAAAAAAATATTTATAACATTATTATCTTCTCAAATAAATGTATGGTGCGCGGGTATTCCGGACTGGCAGCATTTATGAGATAGAGTTAAGCGACATATTTCCTCGAAAGCGCAAACGGAGGCGTGTGCTGTATATGAATCGTGGCAAAAAAATCGACTGAAAAGGAACTAGAAGATGAAATTCGCAAAGAAGCATCATTTTAGAGACGAGTTTTTCGGAGATTATTCGACATCATAATTACTCTTGCAAAGAGTTCTTTGGCTTTGAGAGGACATCAAGAGGTTCTGAGTCAGGAAGAAATGCACGGAAATTTTGTCTCAATTTTACAGCTCGTTGTTGCGATCACATTTAACGTCAAGTTTTGAATATGCCTAAAGGTAATAAATGTACTTGTTTGCTTTTATAATTTATGTTTTCATAATCTAATTTTTGAAACGAAGTTCCTTTAGGGAGGTCACGGTAGGAGCGATTCGGCAGAAAACGTTACGTTACGTACGCTGTCCTCGTACGCTGTCCTCGTACAGTGTACGTTATGCGCCCTCTCACTTTTACTCAGTGTATATTTCCATACCCCTCTCTCTCTCATTTTTTCTCTTTCTTTCATTTGTATATTTCTATAATGCTCTCTCTTTCATTCGCAGAGCGACAGACAAGCGTGGTCTGTTTATAACCTTAAAACTAAAAAAGAAGCAGAAATAAAAATAGTTCAAACGTATTTTTCTTTTTTGTTGTTTTAATTCATAGGAGAGTTATATTGTTTATATTATACTCATTATTTTAATTAGTCTTTGAGATATGGAAAGTCAAGAAAGGATACAAAATACTGAAAAAAAGTAAGTTTAAAAATTGCTGTTTACACATGTTTATCGTACATGTAATTTGTGTGATTGATATTTACTATATTTATATATATATATATATATATATATATAAATATATATATATATATATATATATATATATATATATATATATATATATATATATATATTGTAGTCATATAGTGAAATCTGTCAAATTGTTTAGAACTGAGCCATTGCATGATCTCTGTCGGCAGTTCGAGTAGTTCATCTAATTCGTTTAGCTCATGAAATCTCATGCAAGTTCAGCTCGTGAAATTTTAAGAGGAAGTAGTCTAACTGGCATTTACACTATCATTCTTACCGATTCGACGTTTCCAGAAATGCCTAAGTGCTGTCATCTGATAGTATAAAGCTACGTGTCTTAATTATCAGACCTATTAATAAAGAGATAAATAAAGAAACATATTTGAGATGGTCTCACGAACTAGCTAGTTGTATCAAGTATTTCAAATAGAATACACGAACTGTCTGTAGATCACAAACTCAGCATCAAAAGGAGTATCGTCAGAGAAAACAAGAAAATGAAAAAAAGGGATTATACAAAATATTGATTCAGAAAAGTAGGTTCTTAAAATATTAAAATTTGAAGGAATAGCTTACTGTTTACATAGACTTATCGTACATGTGATTACAGTGTTTGCTATTTTTTTTCACTATATTTATATTCATTGTAGAGAGGCAAAAGTAAAATCAAAAGCTCAGCGTAAACAAGAGCATCGACAAAGAAAAAAGGAAAAAGAAAATGAAATTTAAAAAAATGCCAAATTGCTGTCATTTGATAGTATAAAGCAACTTGCCTTAATGAGCACACCTATTAATAAAGAGATAAATAAAGAAACATATTTGAGATGGTTTCACGAACTAGCTAGTCATATTTCAAATAGAATACACGAACTACATGAACAATCGGCAGATCGCAAAATAACTCAGTTTTATACAATCTTATGGATTTCACTATATGACTACGACCTATACATTATAGAGAAACAATGAAATCACAAGCTCGGCATTGAAAAGAGTATCGACAGAGAAAAAAAAAGGAAAAAGAAATAAAAGGAATTATACGAAATACAGATTTAGAAAAGGTTACAATTTTATAATGTGAAACAATTGCTTGCTGTTGACGTGTGTTTATCGTACATGTGAATCAAGTATTTGCTTTTTTTTTAATTTTACTATAATTAAATTTTATATAGACACCTATATTTATATATTCAAGCTGTGTTCCTCACCTAAGTTGATACTTTGTAGTGAGTTTGAATATGTTGATTTTGATTGTTTATTCATATTTCCAACATTCAATTAAAATATTTGCGTGCACTTTCATTATCTTAGTAATAATTCAAAAAAAGAACAAAAATATGAAATATTCAACCTGTTCGTCAATCTAAAAAAGTAATTAATTAAAAATTAATTAAGTCCTACTAGGACTTTGACAAATGTCATGAAACAACTACTTCCCTGGCTAATACCACGCAGGATATTGGATTACACATTAGACATTTGTTTATTGTTACTAGTACTACTAGTTAATAACAACAAGACCACTTTCTACACAAATAAGGTGACTAAAGCCATCTGCACACGCGTTTCGAGGTCTACCTCTCATCAGTGCAGCTTGCTTTTATTTAATTAACAATTAAAATTAATCAAAACACACTTTAATTGTTAATTAAATAAAAGCAAGCTGTCATAATTTAAATTTGGTAATAAACGATGCCGTTCGAGGTTCTCTCTAAATTCAGAAATTCTTTACAATAATGCAAGACTTGTTTAACTTCTTCGCATCAGAAATTACCTTGGAAAAATTGAATCCAACAAGATGGTCCAGCAGGGTTAATAGAATAACTGCAGTCAAACTCCGTTTTATCGATATTATCAAAGCATTTTCCGAAATAGCTCTTGAAGAGCAGCGTAGTGAAGCAGAAATTATAAAATCAATAATGTTCAATTTTGAGATTGCATTTCTTTGCGAAATCATGCACAGCGTATTAAACAGGATCAATTATGTTTCCAAAATTTTGCAACAACGTGGTATCGTTTTGGACGAGAGGTTTTTGGCCAAAACAATGGATAAATTGAAAAAGTACAGAAATGAATTCGAGTCATTTAAATCGAAGGCCACCGAAACGAAAAAAATACGATATCGATCCTACCTTTCCAGATCCTAACCGTTAGACGCATACTGTAGTAAAGTATGCGTCTAACGCTTAACCTGCATGGATGCATATATTTCTTGAAAATGGCGAATATTATTTCGCCTAAACGTCGAGAATCTTGTTCTTTTCAGATCCAACCCTCAACATCAAATACGCCCTTTTTCAACTGACGGAGAGGTGGTACATTCGCCAATTCTGCAAAGATATTATAACGAATTTTGGCGTACTATTTTACACAATTCCAAAAAATCCACATACGTATTCTACCTCTCATAAAGACGACGTATAGATTTATCCTATTAGGAAAAAGTTCAAATCACTGTATTCTTTTCTTATTCCTATCTATATGTATGAGAGGCAAAATTGGTCAATATAAGTTCAATATGGGGGCAGGCTTTTTTCTTTATGCACCTTTGTCCATCTAGCTGCGGCTATCCACCTAGCTACGCTACTGAAGTTACACATAGAGTTATTCGTCTTGTCAAGTAATTCTAGTGTGCAAGCATTGATTTGACTTCAATTTCTGGTTTTTAAGAGAATTGTAAATACTTTATTTTTATTTTTAATTGAAGAGTGCTGAACACGATTTTTGAGCTTATTTCACTATATAATTACAAATAAGCTGCAATTACAAATAAGCTGCTACTAATGAGATGTTTATTAATTTTTCAACGTTTTTTTGGCTGTTTTAAATCATCTCCTCTAATTTCCTGCAAACTTTTTAGAATAAGTAACGCATCTTTTGATACGAAGTTTAATAAAATTAAAAAATTCTCGAGAAATTATAATAAAAAATTATAATATAAAACCCCTTCAATGGATCGATGGCTGAATCTGGGTCTGAATGATTTTGGTTTGGACACGCAACATTATTGACAACATGTTTCCCAGATACATATTCATTTGTCCCAACAATATATTGGCTACATGTTGATGAATGTTGCCAATAGTTTGTTACTCGGTATATATCGGTATCTGGAGATGCAAGGGATACGACGGTAAGATCAATATGTCTGCCCAAATGACAACCCCTAGATCATGAATGACCATCTGCTGGAGAAGTAACAAGACAATGGCAAACGAGTTACGGCGGAATAATCGTTAAACTAGGATATTTGGAAATATAGACCTAAATTCCCTACCAACACGCATTCGCCAGCGTGGTAGGAGTATGGCTAAAATCCCCTTACGATGATGACACACACTCAAAGCCAACCTTATACCCCAGCAGGTCACCGATCGCTGGCCAAGGTAGTGGTCAAGACGAATGGCGAACAGAGGGTGCGCGATGACCGGGTTAGACCAGGTTAACACAAAGGATGCCAACTGCAATTAGCAATGTACAATACAAGAGCTCAGTCAACAGATCAAAAGGTACTGGAGCTCTAGGAAGACGTGAACCACATTCGATGGGACGAAGTTGGATGGTCCAAATTAAGAATAAAATGAGAATGCCAATTAACACACAAATCGAATAACCTATTCCACTACAAAGAAAATGGCCATCGGTGGCGTCGGCTTCATGGTAGACAGAAGATACATGAATAATATAATTACTAGCGTTCGTTGCGCACGTAGGGTAATGTACATGGTATTGAAACTAAATGAGAGATACAATAGCAAGATCATTAAAGCTTACGCTCTACGATAAACCACACAGCCGAGGAAGTAGAAGACTTTCACCAACACATTTCCGAAGCGATACGAAGAACACATACGTATTTTACAGCCCATCTTCGGAACTGCAATGCGAAAATAAGTTGCAAACTAGTACATGGATCGTATTTTTTTGGAATGGTATAGATATTGTGGATGTAAGAGTTGATAAGAAAGGAATAGTTATTAATGGTGGAACAATTGATAAGGGTGGAATTGTGTAACGAATTTTCACGTGCACGAATTTTGTGGCGCTGATGATGTATGTGGAACGTGGAGTTGTATATGATATAGTAAGCAGAATTGCAAGATGGGCGATTCTTGTGGCACTTTCAGCATCAGCTTAGGTTGTATGCATGTGTGAGAATAAAGGGAGTTGCAAGATGTACAGCTCCTGCTGCACAAAATATTTTCTAATAATTCATTCAAAGGATTTTAATGCCGTCAGGTTGGTAATAGTATATTAATGGACGAGTTCAGTAAGCGCGATTTTTCAGCACGCGTCCAAGTTTAGTTTTCTAATGGACAAGTGCTGAAAAACGCCTTACGAACGAGTTTTTTTATAGTATTTTTTCTATATTGCAAACTTTAATGCTATTTGCAATTACAAAAATAGTCTACACTTATTTAGCAAATTTTATGGTGATTTCTAACACTGAAAATTGACATTTCACAGACACTTTAAATGAATTTAAAGGTTAAAATTAAAATAAGTGAGAAAGTATCTTGTACTCTACCTGAAATTCTGCAAATAAGGTGAGCAATTTGTTGCCGGATAAATCACGTCCACGACATGAAAAACAATATAGTGCATTTAACGAGTGGTGCAATTGAAAATAATGTTAGAGTTGTTTTGAAAAATGTTTTCCTTGTTTACTTCGAATTACAACGTAAGAAGTATAAAACATCAAGTTTATGGACCATATATTCCATGTTGAGGTCTTGTTTATCTATATATAAGGATGTAGACATATCCGGATATTATAAATTGCAGGCCTCATTGAAACGGATATCAGGGCTATGCTATGCACCTAAAAAGTGTAAGGTTTTAGAAGAAGAAGATATTCATAAACTTATAAGGGACGCAGATGATAATTCTTACCTGGCTATGAAGGTGGGTAAATATGTATGTATATCGCAGCTTTGCATGAAACGGCATTCATTTTAGATCGTGTTCATAATGGGTTACAATGGTACGCTTAGGCGTCAGGAACTAACGGATATGTTGCAATTTGATATCAACAATATTAGTAGCATTATATATATTGTCCCTGGTGTGAGTGTTTCTGCTCAAGAAACATCCAATGTCATTAAAAAATGTTTTTAATAAGTGTACCATTGATGGACAGAATTTAAATTAAGTTTGTGATATATCGTTTATTACCATTGATTAATTAAATTTGTGTATTTGCAATTTCCACACATCACATAACCTCAAAATTATCTTGCCGAAAATTTGACACTGATAGCTCTGAATTTCAGTGCCAACCTTGAAAAAATTAACTCATAACAGCACCCGGCGAGTCATAACCGCACACTTATGGGTGCTATTATGAGTCCATTACAGACACAAAATAGAAAAAATAATATAAACAAACACGTTTTAAATGAAGTTAATCATATTGTGTTGCCGATTGTCTGTAATCAAAATTATTATAATTAAAAGAGTGATATTAGAAATAAAAAGCTGACAATGTTCACGAAAAAAGTTACTATATCTAATGGTGTGATATTAGTTACTAAGGCAGACAACATTGACAGAAAAAAATCAGCTATAAAACTTATTAAAAATCTCACTGAAAATTTCATAACCTTTAAATTAAGCAACTGACATTGTTGTAAACTTTGACGCTCAACATAGCCAACATATATTGTTTTAATAAAGTTGGTTACTTGTGTTGTTCAGTTACCAACATATGTGCCCATAATTATGAAAGTGGTCTAAGTCAAAATTAAAGAAGAAAATAGTTTATCAGTTATTTCGCACAGCATTATTTTAAACTAAATTTATTCAATGTAATATTTACGATATCGTCAATAATGAACCATTAGGTAGTGGTTGTAATTTAAAAAATATATGGAATTCATTTAGTGTAAATAATGTGGTGTGAAATAACTGATGAACACTTTTTGTTTTATTTTGACTTAGACCACCCTCATAATTATGGGCACATATATAATCAAACATAATCTCACCAAATAATAATGGAATTAACGTTGTTGTTGTCAAGTTTGTCAAATAACATAACCAAGTCAAAAGTCAGCTGTTTCGACAAAGACTTTTTTCGTCAAAGTTGTTAGCCTTAGTTACTAACACCACTTCATCATAAATATAGTACAGTATCCTCCTTTTATGAAAGTTTGCAACTCTTGATTTCCTATATCACTCTTCCAATTACAGTAAGTTTGCTTTTAGACAATTAGCAAAACAAAAATGTGTTACTAAAAGTCTCTCCAAAAAAATTCTTAACCAATAAATTAGTCAACTGACGTTGATGTTGTCAATTTTGAATAGTTAGAATACTTTCAATAGAAATATCTATGATCTTAATAGATCTGAAAGAGTTTTTATTACACCTATTGCAGTTTTAAAGTTATTGTTTTTTGAATCTATGACTATCAGTTCCGGTTTGACTTCGAGGGTCGCGTATATGCTCTGAATTTATCTCTCGCTTTGCGGCATGCTACCTAATAGCCTAACCTAGATTAAACCAACATTCAGCTTTGCAGCTTTATACTGTTCTGAATCTAGAGGTCGCGCTGCCGCGTATAGTATTCATTTGTGAAACTATTGAACCTGCTTCGCGGTATACAACCTAACCTAAGTTAGACATTGTCATTTTAACTTATTTTAGATCGAAGTGTTGATTTATTTTCTTCTTCGCGATATACAACCTGAGCTAGGTTAAACAAATCACGACTTGCTACTTTATTTTATTATGGATCGAGAGGTCGCGCGGCCGCAAGGTTTGATCTGGAAGGATAAGAACTAGAAGGATAAGTACACTTTTTAGAAGAAAATTTGCTTCGTCGAGCATGTTTGGAAGGTGTAAAAAAAAGATTTGAACAATTTCAACTTACACTTTTTTAATTAAATCCAGCGGCTGTCTGCCTCGAATATACCAAACGACAATTTCAATAGAAAATGTATAAGCTATATAGATATCTGAAATATTTTAGAATATACCACTTAAAGTTTTCAAGCTATAGTTACTTGTTGATTAGATCTTGTATTCAGAGTATCCTTATTTGAGTTTATTAATCACTGTAATGGTATGAATTATTTTCGAAAGCTGAAATATATTTATATAGATTTATAACTATATAGATTTATAACTATAAACCACCTGATGTGTATCCTATTAACATATTTTTTTAATTAATACAGATATTAATCACGTATACTAAACAAAGCCGAGAACGGATGTTTCAAAATTTTTAAAAATTGTGAAAAAATGTATGAACACTTGAAATATTTCAATAATTTTTTACTGAGCATTGGTATCTGCAAGAGGTACTTGTATTCCAAATTTGAACGGAGCGTTCAAGGCTTTTCCGGGGGTGGCATGGGAAATAATTTTTGGCTTACAAGTTTTTGAAGTGCAAACTTCTTTAGCCGCGGTGAACGAGTTTTGGGTAATGGGTAATTTCCTCGTCAGTCCCTTCCTCATCAGCGTTATATACGTTCGATAGAAAATTTCTATCACTCCAAAATTTACACGCATATGCGCAAAAGAACACAACTATACGCATATATTTGGCTCTGTCTATAAGTTGGCTCTGAACATCAAACTTAATAGTCAAAGTTTTTGGCAGTGTTGAGAGAACATAGCGCTTCTAAGGAAATATCAACCCGTAAAAAAAATATCAAACCAAATTATTTAACACGTGGGAACTGGCGCATAATTATGTGTTTTGTTTTATCGGGCATTATTCTCAAGCAATTTTTCATTTAATCTTATGAAATTTTACGCGTATATAATTAGTACATGATACATTAATTGGTAAATATATTTGGTTATAAAATTGAAAGTAGGAGATTACGATCATTACGATATCTTCGAATCTATCAATAAATAGCTGGAATTGCACAGCTTATTATTATTTAAATTTATTGACATATTTACTACAATTATAATATTAAAATTACACTGATAACTTCTGTTACTCTTTGGCGCACTTTGCTCAAGATGCGTTGTGTGAGCCGTTCGCTACGTCAAAGCAAGTAACGGGAACGGCCAAGACTAGAGTTTTTCGGGTCCGAGCACCCAGACTCGGACCCGGCGAGTCCAAGTTAAAATACCCGATACCCTATATAAGACTCGACGAGTCTCGGGTTGAGAATGTTCGGCCTTGTCTGAATGTTTTTAAACATCTTCATCCTCCTACTGAAGTTGCGTCCCCATTCTCTCTCCTATCAGCCAAATACACCATTACAACATTGCCTTGTTTGCTATCTCAGCTAATTCTCTCATATGGGTTTCATCCACTGAAATATATACTAACTGGAACAATGGGGTCTCTCGTATCGCTCTGTCTTCGTCTAGTACAGTCTTAGTAAAAAACCTAGTGTATAGTATAAATATATCTAAATTATTTTATACATGTAATATATAATACAAAATGAAAATCATTATATATATATATATATATATATATATATATATATATATATATATATATATATATATATATATATATAATAACCTTTATTGGCATAATTAAAATAATTTCCATACAAAATATACAAACAAAATAAAACAATAAAAAATAATAAAAAAGTTGTGAAACTAAAACCCCATTAAAAAGAAAAAAGAAATTTTACCACCCTATAAACCTATACTTCAACACCTGTACATCGGACATAAGCTCACAAAAAAAAAGAAAAACTAAACCGCTACACTCAAAAAAAAAATACACGCACATCGACATCTCTATTAACAACGAGGTACATCAAATTTTCGACAGTAACATTAATGTAATTTCGACACCAAATTTAACCTTCAAAACGTTTCGGAAAGAAACAATGAGAGACCCACAACTGGCAAACCTTAGGCAGCGGCTTCGAGAAGAAAACGATTCCAGTTCGGAATTTTCTATCACGAAAATAAAGCAGCTCGCACGTCGTTATGTCTATTGGAAATCAATAGATAAAGATATAGAAAAACTCGGACGAGCGTGCCCCAGCTGTGCCAGTGTTCGAAACAGCCCAGTCAAGGCCCCTCTGCACCCATGGGACGAACCAGATGAGAATTGGCAAAGAATCCACATGGATTCGCAGTGGACGCAAAATCAAAGTGGGCAGAAATCAAACCTTGCCATCATGCACCCACAGCATCATCCAGTATCAAACTTCTCCAGGACATTTGTTCTCGACACGGTTTTCCAGACGTATTAGTATCGGATAACGCGACGATTATCACCAGTGAGGAATTTCAGGGATTTTGCAAGAAATCGGAAATTTTCCAAAAATTCATTGCTCCGGGACATCCGGCGACCAATGGGTTGGCAGAACGAACCGTCCAATCTCTCAAAAACAAACTCTCAGCTATGACCGAAGAACCTAGCTCGATTCGGGAAAAAGTACGCGAAATTATTTTTCGGTACAGGGCAACTCCTTTGGCCTGCGGTCAATCTCCGGCGGAATTGTACCTGAAAAGAAGAATTCGCATACACCTCGACGCTCTCAGACCTACTAAATTCAATACATCAACGGCACCAGCCAAGAAGGCTCGAAATTTAAGCGTGGGAGAACGTATCCAGGCACGTTATTATGCTAAGAACAAGAACCTGTGGAAGCCTGGGACGATAATTAAAAAGTTAGGATTACTCCATTACATGGTCAGACTTGACGATGGATACACGCTGAAACGGCACATTGACCAATTACGTGCCTCGAACGTAATATCGAACCTGCCAGAACTGAGAACTCCAGATGTGGACAACGATGACTCGGACCAGGTCGAGCAGGGATTCAATATCGAGGATTTAGTGGAAATTCCAACGACACTGGATCTGGGTCAAAACGAGCGACAAATCGAAGCTCCGTCTCCAGAAATTCGACAACACTCAACTCCTCAACAGGAACCACATCGCACAGTCCGACAACGTAAGCTACCGACATGTTTACACGACTATGTTTTGTAAGTAAATTGTATCCCTTCAAAACGATTTGAATCTTTTAAATAGCGTGGGAGAACTGTTATAGTGTAAACGTACCTTTACGAGTATTTATGGATATAGTGTAAGCGTACCTTTACGAATATTTATGTATATAGAATATGCGATGTGGGTCACCTATATAGTATAGTATGTGTATATGACAGAGTTAGGAAATAAAAGTATTAAAAGACAAAGTTTATTATAATCAAACCTTCAATAAGCCGAAACCACTCCCAATAAAACTTCAAGGTTACAACACTCTTGTACTGCACACTGATTATAGGGGTTGATATTTCCTTAGAGGCGCTGCGTTTTGTCAACACTGACAAAAACTTTCCAATAATCCGGGAATAGTACATCTACTATTACATCCGGTAAAAGTACTTACTATTGTACTGCACACTAATTCTACGGGTTGATATTTCTTTAGAAACCCTACGTTCTGTCAACACTGCCAAAAACTTTGACTATTAAGTTTTACGTTTAGAGCCAACTTTAAACATATTCGTTTAGATGTGTTCTTTGAACACATTTTTGAGTAATAGCAGAGAGTAGGTATATCTAGAGGTCCAACCCTGGGCAAATGTTTGAAACCGCATGACAAACCCCAACACCAGGGGTCGCTATCAAAGCCATCTAACCGCGAGGCATATAACTAAAATCAGTAGCAGTCGGCCGTCAGCTCTGCCGTCAGTGATTTGCGGACAGTAGCTGAAGCGCTGAAGCTCAAGCTACATTATGTTGAGCAGAAAACTGCATGTTTCTTAATTTAAACTAATCAACCAAATTCGACGCGTCCCTCGCCCCCAACATCGCTTATATGATAATTGGAAGATGCCCATTTCATACTATTTGTCTTACCGCCGTGAGTGCCACAAATTTAGTACAATTAATTAAAAGCAATTTGTCATTATTAATTGAGTCGGGGCTCGATGTAAAAGCAATCGTCTGCGATCAAGGGTCAAATAACCGAAAAGCGCATAAAATCCTCGGCGCAACACAAGACGCCGCCTTTTGTTTATCAGTCAAAAAAGATTTTTGCAGCATTTGACGCCCCACATTTAATTAAAAGCGTAAGAAATGTGCTACTTAAACGGAAGGACTTTTTGGTTGCTGGAAAACAAGAACTTTGGGAAGACGTTATTCGCACGTATGAAATAAATAAAACAAATAGATTGTCTGATGCTCTAAAAGAAAATACAGATAAACACATGAAACCCAACCATTTTGAAAAAATGAACGTCAGCCTAGCTACACAAGTGTTAAAGTGCAAAACATTTTATGCTGTTATGAAAACTTGTGTAGCAAGCAAACAATTAATACCACCTACCGCGAACAATACCGCCGATTTTTTATTAAAGATGAACGATATTTTTGACCATCTAAACTCTAGAAGTAAATTTTCTTCAAATCCGGCAAAATGCGCTTTGTTGCATGCTGTGCCGATGAATGAAAATTTTAAATGTGCTATAGATTACATTAAAACCTGGTCGGTACAAAAAAATAGACCATTTTGTTTTGATGGGTTAATACAAACGATTAATGCCATTTTGGGACTGTGGGGCGCCGAGAAAGATTCTGTAGATTATTTTCTGACAAGTCGCCTCCACCAAGATCCAATTGAAAATCTATTCTCTAAAATAAAGCAAAGGCGCTGGTATGATCCTCACCCATCGGCAGAACACTTTCAACAATCCTTACAAGCTGTAATAACTACGTCTCTTGAAAAATGCAGTGCAAAAGCGAACTGTGAGACCGATGAGGATGAGTTTTTATTTTATAAATAATGAAGATAATTGTAATCCTGAACTCCAAGGGACTATTTTATCAACAATAGGTCAACCCACTTCTTCAAAGTCATCTTCTTCCTCGGTAACATATTCTGATTCCTCCGAAGAATTAATTTTTTTAGAATCATGTTCAGTTAATTATTTTGCCGGCTATGCAACAAGAAAAACGATTTTCAGATTTAAATGCGACCAATGCAAGCAAAATTTAATTCACACAGACAAAATATTAAACGATCAGAAAGAAATTCTAATTTTAAATCGAGATTTTTCTAAAGAAAACGATAAAATTGAATTCCTCTTTAGACCTCGGGAAGAAACATATCGCGTTGCTAAAGCTACTTTAACCTTGTATGACAAAATTATACCTTGTATGACAATATTATACCTACTCTCTGGTAATAGAAATGTGTTCTATAGAACGCAGCTATTGATGACGCTGACGCAAATGTATGAGTTTACCCTCTACCCAAATGTCATTCAGCGCGGCTATAGAAGTTTTCACTTCAAAAATACTATAACCTGATAAATAATAATAATGAACATGTGCTTGTGCCTTTTGGCTTCATCAATATGGACTTATCGACCGAAAGTGCAGGAAACCAAATTGTACCTGTAATTATATTTATTTATTTTAAAGTCATGAGTGAATGAACATTATGGTTTTTAATTAATTTAAATTTTTTATGTTTTTCTTTCACAGTCATATTTTTGATCCTAGTGAATACTGCAATAGATTCGGATCATTTAATAAAATGTCGCAAAATTTCTCATTATTGGTCAAATTTTTTTTTGTGCCATTAAACGCCGGATTTTCTGAAAGAAGTCAGAAATTTTTATAATAACTGCTTGGAATATCTTGAAGAATGGACATTTCAACCCTGGGGGGTCGCGAAGCCTTAAGGTTGTTCACTCGTGACAGTAGTAGACAATCGACTTATAGGTAGTTCACTCGTAAAACGGCCTTGCTTGATAATATGTTACATGTCTACAGTCTCTTACAAAAATAATATTTTCAAGCATTGAAAACCTCTCACTTTGGTACTCAATATAAGTCGATGATAGATTGTATATACAAGTAGTCACCACCAAATCTACAATCTATCATCGACTTATATTTAGTACCAAAGTTAGAGGTTTTCAATGTTAAATTTTTTTTTTTTGTAGGAGACTGTAGTCATGTAATATATTGTCAAGCAAAGCAGTTTTGCGAGTGAACTACCTTAGAGAAGCATTCATAGTAAAAAAAGTAACTTATTCAATTTCAAAATGTTATATTTATTAAAAAAAGGTTACTTAAAGGCTAGGTAAAACACAAATTAGGTCAACACAAATCAACAAATACCTTCGAGTCACATGAATCATTAATTACATTGGGAATTAATGACCGAGGCACACATTCACATTAATGTGATGGTTGGGCCTGTTTCTTGTTAATCAATTTTTCCTATCGCGGATCCGTTTTTGCTACACATAGAACTAAATCGCTTTCAAAATTTAGGCAATTTTTCTGTTTGCCTTTTATTTTAGCCATCGGTGAAAATGTCAACTCGCACAAATAGAAGGTGGCAAATGGAATCAAACACTTCAAAGCTTCTCTGGTTAATTGTGGATATTCTGTTTTTATTTTTAGCCAAAAGCTATCCAAAGGGATAGACATGAATTCCAAGTGTAACATTCCATCAGCAGATAATTTCAACAGATTTTCTTTTAGATTGGTTCCCAAACTTGCCGCGTCTGTAGCTGCTCTTAAAAACGGATTTATGATCCACCTTTTCACATTGTTTTCTTAAACTTCCACTGAGAAATAATGACACAATTTTTCTTTCAAATTCTGCAACACAATTTCCATGCCCGGTATATATGATTTGATGTTTATCTCAGATCCCACTTCCCCAATATAACACTGAGTAGAAGAAAACGAATCAAAGTTGTCTTGCTTTATGGATGATGACCACAGGAATATTTTTTTCGTAAAGCCATGGATTTTGTCTTTAGCGGTAATGATTTTCATCCCTCCCTTGAAGGCTTTTATTCAAAGCGTTTAAATGCTCGAGTAGGTCAGAAAGAAAAGCCAGTTTCAAAAGGAATTCCGGGTCACAATTAAATTTGGTATATTCTGACTTGATCTGCTTTAAATACACCAAAAGTTCAGCTCGAAGTTGCTCTTACTAGCTCACTACGCTTCTCCATTAATAAAATTTACTAATTTTATAATTATAATAAGAACGTCATGGTTTTCCTGTGGCAAGGTTTTGGACGCAAGAGTTTGGCGATGAAGAAAGCAATGCATCGAACAAGCGTTTGGCATCAGTGCTTTAAGTCTGGTAATAAAGCCGCTTTTCGAACCAGTCATAGATTTTGCTCCGTCACTACAAATAGCTATGCATTTCTTCGCCCAATCGATATGGAAGTCTTGTGTAGCTTCAAGGTATATGTTATATAAGCACTGACCTGTTGTATTCGTAGGCAGAGCTTTACTAAACAGTATTTCTTCCATCAATCTCTCATTGGATTCAAAACGCACAAAAGCTACAAACTGCGCACAACCCCCAATATCAGTAGATTCATCAAACTGCAGGGATACAAAAGTACTTTCTTTTATTTTTTCTATGATCTATGATTTTCTATGACTTGATCACGAATGTCAGTCGCCATATCGCTTATTCTACGTTGAATGGTATTGTTAGAGAGAGGTATACTTTTAAGCTTTTCTACCTCTTGTTTACCAAACAAAATTTCTGCTATATCTAAAGCCACTGGTAAAATCAAATTTTCATCAATCGTATGAGGTTTTCTAGCTTTAGCCACACGAAAAGCTACTCGATAACTAACTAGCAACGCTTTTTCATTTATATTCGACATCTGTACTACAGTATTTTTTTGATGATTAAGCCCCTTCAATTTTCTTTCAAAAAATTCCAACGGTTTGTTTTTTTCATTTGGATGTTTTGTGTTGAGGTGGCGCACTAGTTTCGATGGCTTCATGCTTTCGCGTTATAAAGTTTCGAAGCAAATAACGCACTGTGGTTTATTTTTCAATCACAGTAAATCCGAATTTTAAATAATTGTCATCATACAGACGCTTTTTCTTTGGTTTTGTTTCACTACTCTCACTAGAAGTTGAAGCTGACGGTTTTTTTATCTTTTCAGAAACTCATCCATTTTCCAAAAATTACGTCACAATAAAGTCACTTCTATAAATTCAAATACGCAAATTCACAATTCAAACAATAGCTTACAATAGCGTTCGTCAAATAAATGCTAAATCGGCAGTATCACGTTATTCCCGTCTCGTTAATTCACTCGACTTTCATGTTCGCCGCATTCGGGAGCGGCATCGGCCACGCATGGCCACAGGATGAAGTAATAAGAAAATTACAGAAGATGTACAACATAGTTACATTTACAAGAAGGGAGTAGAATTTTAATATTTTTTACCATTTTTGGGTTATAGAAGAAAAATGTCCCTGTATAATTTTCATATAATAACATATATGTAGTTATATATGTATGTTTACATACATAGATTGGAAATATTCACTCTATGGCAAATTAAATTATAATAATAAATAGACAGATAGGGGCGATTGCTATTGTCGAATCGCTTCTCCGTGGAGGCGTTTGCCGATGCGGTAAAAATATGTGTGTTATATAATAATAATCCTTTATTGGCATAAATGTAAATACACGACCGTTCGTACATTAGTGTTGTGACAAGAATAGAACAAAAATAAAACAAAGAAGAAAAAAAAAAGACACCAGAATGAAACAGAAAATAAAATTATCCAAATTAATACAGCAAAAAATAAACATTTCAAAAGTTCTTAGATCAAAAAAAAAAAACAAAAAAAGGAAGCCTTTAACCCTGTTCTTTGCACTTCAATATTTTTTTCATGTACACAAAACCGGAGCCACTCTCATCCATAACCTTCTTCCAGTTTTTCGCCACTGACTTTTCCTCTTCGCTCCATTCACATTTCTTACAGCTTAACACCCAATGTTCCCACAGCTCCTCCCCTTCTCCACATACTCGACAAGTCATATCTGTTGCAGCTATTCAATATCTTCTACCCCTTTCCTCACTACCGCACCTAAACCGGGCAATCGCTACCTGTGGGGCTTTAGGATTAACTAGATACTCTGGACATCTGCCAAAAACTTGGATTTTGCTGTACTCTTTATTATAGGTACCCTCATCTATGTGTCTTTGTCTCTCTTGCAGCTCTATCTCCAGTAGTCTATCTGCCAGAATCCTTTCCACTAACATTCCCTCATTCATCATTCTCTCGATCTCTTCTTGGTTCCATCCCCCTCTTTCATACATACGCTTGCGCAGGCATCCCCATTTTGTTTCCTTATTACTCCCTTTTCCCTCCTTTCTTACCGCTTTCAGAACGTCTTTCACTATTCTTTCTTCTCCCGCACTATTCATTTTCCTTTCAAATTTAGCCACTCTCATAACCGCGGTGTTTGCCACCTTGTTCGAATTTGTTTCTTGTTGAACGATGTACCAGGGGGTGGACTTTTCTAGCTGCAGGGCCCTCTTTATGAACTGTAACTGCACTCTCTCTATGTCGTTTTCCTCTTTCACTCCCCAAATTTCTGCCCCATACATCATAATACTACGTACGCACGCCTTCCATACAATCATTTTCTCCCTAAAATTTTCCCTCAAGTATACTCTCCATGTATTCCAGAGCCTGTTAGCAGCCACCCACGCTTTTTTTACTATATACTTGATATGTGCAGCGCACGACCCATTTTGTTGGAACATCAAGCCTAGGTATTTAAAACTGCTAACGTATTCTATCTCACTCGCTTGCCATTCAAAACTCTCTTTCCTTGATCCCTTTCTCTTCTGAAACAGCATCAACTTTGTTTTCAGCACATTTACCTTTAACATTCGTTTTTTAAAAAACTTTTCCATTCGTACCAACACCTCTTTCATTTCCACTTTCGAACTTGCTAAGACAACGACGTCGTCCGCATAAGCTAGGCTCCAAATCTTTTTCGTCCCTATTACCACCCCTCCCGCTTGACCCAAGCTTAGCGTTCTCTCGAGGTCTGCAGTATATAGATTAAATAGTAGTGGACTTAACGGGCACCCTTGTTTTAGCCCTTTCCTAACTTCAAATCTTTCAGATAGCCTTTCACCTATCTTCACTCTACACCATGTTCTCTCATATAGATGCTCAATGCTCTCCTTGATCTGTTGCGATATACCTTTCTCCCTCATATATTCCCACATTTTCTCTCTCACTACTGAGTCATATGCAGCTTTGAGTTCAACAAATACCGCGTACAATTTCCCCTTAGGTTTAGCTATTTCTCTTTGTATGATATAATTAAATATGTATGTATGTTATGTTTAATGGTATGTTAATATGGTTAATATGGTAATAATGGTATGGTATGTTAATTCAATATGTATATATGTATGTGTGTTATATGTAATTAATTACGTATTTAGCCGATATCTAATTATAAAGATAAATAAAAATGATATACAGATTCCATATTTGTATCATAAAAAATACAAGCTGGAAACAGCGGAGGCTAGGATAGGGGGTCGCGAAATATGTTTCCACACTAAGGGGGTCGCGGCATGAAAAAGGTTGAAATCACTGGTCTAAACTACTGGTGGGTAATGAAAAGAAATAAAGACTTCTTCTAATCAGAATTATTAACTTAAAATAAAAAAAGGGAAATAATAAGAAAATGTCATTAGATAAAAGCATTTCCATCAAAGTTCACATTGGCAACATATTCCTTGCCTTTTTAATTATTTTATTGTTGAAAGTAGTTCTTCACGATTTGAGGGATTCGATTTACATCCCCTAATCCCCAAAATGCGTAGTGAGCAAATTTTTAACGTCATTTATTTTTGCTGGAGCAATAGGAACGCCATAAAACAGCCACAGGGGAAGGAAGAAGGTCCTGAATAGTTTTGTTTCTTCGAACCCAACTCTTGATAGCTCCAATTTCCGAATTATAAAAAAGTTCACCTTTTATTTTGATGTCATTTTTCATTTCATTCCTGATGAATAGAAATGATTTAGAAGCTGAAAATTTAAAATGCCAAAGACTTGTGATGCGCAAAATCAACGAAATAGCAGCTTTAAAATCATACACTTTTCCAGAAAAGGAAATTGTGGTTCCCTGGTGAACGAAAGTTGCTGTATATTCTTCGGGGTCTATCACTGTATTGTTCTTTTTATCTACTTTTCTATTTGGCCAAATTCGCGATCAGAAGCATGAATTAAGCTGGGTTTTAAAAAACACCGGTTTTTGACACCGGTTTTCGACCGGATCAAGCCGGATTCTTTCGAAATCGCTTTGTAGCTTGATAGTATCGACAAATACCTATCAAACTACGCAAAAAAAAACTTTTGAAAATTAATGGATTGAGCTGCTTTTGATACTAAACGCCTCATATTACAGTACATTAGAAATAAGAAATACAGATATTTTCTTAAAAGCGGGATATTTATAAAAATCGGTGGGACGCGGGACAGGCCTCCAAAAAGCGGGACTGTCCCGCCAAAATCGGGACGTGTTTCGTGGATATGTTTCGTCTTAGCATGGAGGAGTTCATGAAACTCGCCACCTGCCTTCAAGGTGCGAATACTTTGAATTGTAATATTATTTTTATACAACATAGATTTAGTTTCATATAAAATCTCTTGTAAAAACAATATTATGTTAATCTTCATTTGACCTCCATCAAGTCTTTTGTACTGTGAGTTATTAAAGTTTTTTTAAAAAGCTCATCCATTGTTGAAATATTAAATGTTATTATAAGAAAATTTCTTAGAACTAGAATTTATATTTGTTATTACTGCTTGCCTTCAAAGTGGAACAACATTATTCGTAAATGTATGTAAAATTCAAATAAATGTTGCTTACACTCAACAAATTTCTTAGATTATTTGTAATAATCCTCTTTGTCTATCTAACATGGGCAAACCGTGTAATGAATTATACAGAAATGCTTTGATCGATTTATTGTGCCTATTCGAAAAAAAAAATTGATTTGAAATAATATATGTTTATTAATTATATAATAATGTTTCGTTTTATAACAACAAGTTTTCATATCGCAATTAATCATTAAAACTATAAGTTATAAATTAATATACCAAATACATACACAAATTAAAAGCCATTATCATTATATAACATCATTCTAATATAGCAATTAGGTGAATTAGTTTTTTTTATGTAGAAGTTTCGTGCATTTCACACAAAACCGTGATAACATTCATGCGATAAGAATTGTAAATAATTATGTGTTAATAAAAAAGGTACTTTTTTATAAAAACAAACCAATTTTTATAACACATTTTGTATGATAATATGGTCTCAGTGGAGAGGGTTGTATTAGGAAAATGGGCGCACAAAAAAAAGTTGTTGTGGTATTTAAGTAATACGCCTTTGTCGCTTGCAAAATATTGACGCAATGCATGAAGCCGTTACATAAAGTTTGCAAATATTTGACAATTTTGCCTACTTAATTATGTTCACGGTTTTATCGTTCTGTGTTTCGTCAATACCACATTCATCGTTTCAACATGTGCGAAAATTACTTTTCGAATAAATTTACTTTTCGAATAAAATAAAACGAATTGGAAATTACAGTGCACTTAATGTATATAGCTGCGAAATTAGCCCTACCTCTTACAAACGTAGTTTCCATAGTTGTCATCAACTTAATGAATGGTAAGAATGCTTGCAAATTCATATCGAGTATAAAAAAATCGACATCGAATTCAAAAACGTTGAAGTACATAAATTTCCACTCTATATCGAAATAGTTATCGTGCACATATATTTGTATATAATATTAGATGGATATACAGGGGGAAGCCCGTTGGGATTTTCCGTTTATAAATATTTCATGTTCAGACCAACATTTCCATCTGATTATGCTAGGCATGCTCTCAAGACATTATGCTATTATCCTTAAAAATTTTAAATAACATCGCGAAGAACTACCAATGGATCGAGAACAAAATAATGTTGGTCTCAGACTTAAGCTCCATGCTGCAAGAAGAAACCACTTCCTGATTGGACGCTGAAAAAAATTGTCAAAGTCTACACAACTTTAACGAACAGATTTGATGAATATAAAAGGACTTTCGGTTGTAAACACGTTTGTCTGTATATAAATATTGTTATCAATTTTTTACAACCAATTAATGTGGCCCTAGATAATGTAAATGGAGTGAAAGATATTAATGGAGTTCATTTTGGAATTGAATTTATTGTGCTGGGTATTATTTGGTCTTCATTTCCTTTGGTAAGTACAACAATCAATTAATTACAATTTAAATATTTCCCGATTTAATGCTTTCCAATCAAGACAATTTGAATAAAAAACGTAATTTAACAGACAATCAAAAATAGAGGAAACATGTATTATTTCGTTTCAATACTAGGTGGCACAAATACCAACATCCGATTTTGTGTCCTATTTTGAATCCTCGAACATACACGAATTTTTTTCCAATGAACTGTTCTTGAAACCACAAACCGTCGAGAAACTCAAAAACTAACTAATTGCTCAAATTTCTGGATGTTTACGTATACCATATGCCAACGATGACGAAACTGTGGCTCGCAAGCCGCACGCGGCTCTTTAAGACATTTATTATTAAAGTATTAGTTGCGTTGTTATTGTTAAGTATGCGTTTATTCTCACTATCAAAAAAGACTATCGTCACAATCTTCAATTAGTAATCAAATCAATTACTTACCCAATTAAACGAAATCGCGCGAGTATAGCGACCATACAAGGGCCTATATTTAGATTTATTTTATTAAACAAAATTTAATTGACACAGTTAAGTCATTGGATCCCAAAAATACATCAAACTTTTATAGGTAATAAATAAATAAACTACATACCAATTTCATGCCATAAAGTTGAACGCCCAACTACAGTCTCACGAACAGTAGATTTATTATCTCAATTGCAATATTATCTTCTTTGCAATTTGCCAAGTGTAAATTGTAAACTATCTCAAATGCAAAACGTCATAAAAATCTGCGCTAAAACACAATCAATTATTATGTATTTTTTCTGTCTTAATCATTCTTCCTAAAAACCTCTCATATATTCACTGTGTTTGTTCTTCATCTCATCTGTCCATATCTTTCATGTTTTCTTCTCTTTGGGAGTTGGTTCAAACTCCCGTTTTCTGATTTTTTCTCTGTATTTTTTCCTGTCTGTCATGTCTTCTGTGAAGATGTTGAGTTTCTTGAGATCTCCCAAGGTTTCCTTTACCCATTTCGATTTCACTGTATTAGTCGTCACTATGTTAAAAATCTTCTTGGCCAGCCTGTTTTCATTCATCCTATGTATGTGTCCATAGAACTTTGCCCTTCTTTTCCTGATGTTTGTAATCTTTCTGCTTTGGATGACATCTCGTGTTGTGTCTCTAGAGCTTCTTTCGCTTCTATTCTAGTATTTGTTATGATGGCTATATCATCAGCGAATGGCAAACATTTTATGATGACGGTTCTATCGTTGTGCCTCCCCATCTTTACTCCACTGACTCCTTTTTCCCATGTCCTGATTATTTTCGTTGCAACTGAATTAAATAGAATGAGTGAGAGGCCATCTCCCTGTCTCACTCCTGTCTTGATTTCAAATGGTTTCGAGACCTCTCCCAGGAACTTCAACTTAGATGTTGTATTTGCTAATGTTTCCTGAATTAGATTTCTGCTATTGTTGTCCACCTTCATTTCATCCAATGTGTTGAAGAGTGTTTCTCTAGCTATGGAGTCGTAGGCCTTCTTGAAGTCGACGAATGTTACTGTGGTGTTCCTGGTCTTTCTCGTTGTTAGTATTGTTCTCAAGTACCTGTTTACTGCATGATCTTCCCTTCCTGAACCTTCCTTAGAATTCCCCTCTCTGTGGATCTATCTGAGGTTCTAGTCGATTTAACAGGGATATGGACAGAATTTTGTTTGTCACAAATATTAGTTAAATTCCTATGTAGCTATTAAGGTCTATTTTGTATTCTGTCTTGTGGAGGGGGTGTATTAGGGCTAACTTCCATTCTTCTGGTATTTTTCCTGTTTTCCAGATGTTTTCGATGATTCTGTGTATTTTAGGTGTAATGTTTTCGTGGTCTAGCCTCCAGATTTCCGAAATCAGTCCATCTTTTTCAGGTGCTCTTTTATTTTTTAATGACTTTATTATGTTCACGATTTTTCGTTCTCAATCAACAAATTGTTTTGTGGGCCAATTTTCCTAGTACAATCCTATCCACTGAGACCATTATTTTATTATAATACAACATATGTTATAAAAATTGGTTTCTTTATAAAAATAGGTACCTTTTTTATTATCACATTATTTTCAATTCTTATCATATGAACGTTATCACGGATTTGAGTAAAACTGCACGAAACTTCTACATAAAGAAAATAATCCACTTAATTTATATATTAGAATGATGTAATGTCTTTTAAAACGAAACATTATTATATAATTAATAAACATATATTATTTGAAATTTTTTTTTTTTTCGAAAAGGCACAATAAATCGTTCAAAGCGTTTATTAACGGTTTACACATGTTGTAATAGGCAAAGAGGATTTTTACAAATAATCTAAGAAATTTGTTGAGTGTAGGGAACATTTATTTGAATTTTACTTACATTTACGAATACTATTGTTCCACTTTTATTCTTTGAAAGAAAGCAATAATAACAACTATAAATTCTGGTTCTAAGAAATTTACTTATAATAACAATATTTCAAATTAAGTATCAATTGAAAAGCGTAATAGCTCAAATGGGGCTTCACACGAGACGAGATTAGGCTAGAGTTTCAAGAATCTCGTTTCGGTCTCGTTAGATGTGAAAAAATTACTCTCGTGTCAGTCTCGCTCTCACTCTCGTAACCAAGTGGAAAGACAACACAAGTGAAAAATTTCAAATACCTGGGTTAGATTGTACAGACAACAACACTAAACTCAAAATTCAATGAAGAGAGAATCTCAAAACTACAACAAGCATACAGACTTACCATTACCACTACAACAAAAGGAGTATCTCTATCAATGCCAAATTAAGACATTATAACACAGTAGTTCTACCAGTGGCCTTGTATGCCTCAGAAAAAGCAATCGACAGAGACGATTACAAACATCAGGAAAAGAAGGGCAAAGTTCTATGGATACATACATAGGATGAATGATAACAGGCTGACCAAGAAGATTTTTAACATAGTGACGGCTAATACTGTGAAAACGAAATGGGTAAAGGAAACCTTGGATGATCTCAAGAAACTCAACAAATTTACAGAAGACATGACAGACAGGAAAAAATACAGAGAAAAAATCAGAAAACAGAAGTTTGAACCAACTCACAAACAGAAGAAAACAGGAAAGAGATGGACAGATGAGGTGAAGAAGAAACACAGTTAATATATGAGAGGTTTTTAGGAAGAAAGAATAAGACAAAAAAAAAATCACATGATAATTAATTGAATTTTAGCGCAAGTTTTTATGACTTTTTGCATTTGAGATAGTTTACCATTTACACTTGGCAAATTGCAAAGAAGATAATATTGCAATTCAGATAATAAATCTACTGTTCTTGAAACTGTAGTTGGGCGTTCAACTTTATGGCATGAAATTGGTATGTAGTTTATTTATTTATTACCTATAAAAGTTTGATGTATTTTTGGGATCCAGTGGCTTAACTGTGTCAATTAAAGTTTTGTTTAATAAAATAAATCTAAATATAGGCCCTTATATGGTCGTTTTACTCGCGCGATTTAGATTTTTCGTTTAATTGGGCATGTAATTGATTTGATTACTAATTGAAGATTGTGACGATAGTCTTTTTTGATAGTGAGAATAAACGCATCTTTCGAAAGTTGAACCGGGTCGATCTGAAATTTAAAAAATAACAAATACTTTAATAATAGATCGAGCCACAGTTTCGTCATCGTTGGAATATGGTACACGTAAACATCCAGAAATTTGAGCATTTAGTTATTTTTTGAGTTTCTCGACGGTTTGTGGTTTCAAGAACAGTTCATTAGAAATAAATTCGTGTATGTTCGAGCATTTAAAATAGGATACAAAATCGGATGTTGACATTTGTGCCACCTAGTATTGAAACGAAATAATACATGGTTCCTCTATTTTTGATTTTCTGTTAAATTACGTTTTTTATTCAAATTGTCTTGATTCGAAAGCATTAAATCGAGAAGTATTTAAATTGTAATTAATTGATTGTTGTACTTACCAAAGGAAATGAAGCCCAAATAATACCCAGCACAATAAATTTAATTCCAAAATGAACTCCATTAATATCTTTCACTACATTTCCATTATCTAGGGCCACATTAATTGGCTGTAACAAATTGATAACAATATTTATATACAGACAAACGTGTTGCCAACTGAAACTTCTTTTATGAATGTTGACATTCACCTGTGGAAGTCGACATTCCCCAATTTTCGGCCTCTCAAGGTAACATATATATATATATATATATATATATATATATATATATATATATATATATATATATATATATATATATGGCAAAAATGATTGTAATGTAAAAATTAACCGTGTGGAGTTGTTAGTCTCCCATCGGTCGTCTTCCCTGGTGGCGGAAAGGGGAATGCTCTCCAGATATGGGGGGTACTGAGGAAATAAAATACTCAGGGCGGATCAAAACTAACAATCAAAATCCAAGTGCGTCTGCAGTGGAGACCACCGGCAACTTGGTCAGCGTCTGTTCACCCAGAGGGTGCGGCTTCAGGAACTAACAATCCCTGGTTCTAGAAAACCCAGTGGAAACATTGGACAAACGACTTGATGACAAGCAAACCATGGCTCGTGCAAGTAAAGTAAATAGTACCCTAGGTGGTAACCATTCCACCCGTCAACAAGAGGCGGCAACAGAGATTTCGGATTCTGGGGATCCCGGGCTTACACGAACACAGAGAAAGTCGGAGTTCTTTGACAAACTTCCCCGTAAAACTAATACATACATCGGCACTTTCAACATCAATACGCTAATCCAACCAGGAAAGCTACACAACCTAACATCAGAATTAGACAAACAAAAGATCCAGATTCTCGCACTACAGGAGACACGTTTCACAGAGGAAGACACAGCAGACTATGGTAATTACCGTATATTCAATAGAAAAACTGGAAAACGAGACGCCAAAGGTGCCCCTATCCTAGGAATGGCCTTTGTAGTAAACAAAAAATGTTTAGGATCAGTAAAAGAAGTCACACCGGTCAACAACAGGCTAACGACTATGTGCATCCAGTGCGCCAACAAAAAATACTCATTAATTAATGTACGCACCTACGAATGGGGACAACAAAAAAGATCCAAGGAGAACAGACATATTTTGGCAAACATTAGAGAAAATAATGAATAAAATCCCGAAGGAAGACACTATAATCCTACTAGGAGATTTCAACGCACAAATTGGCAGAGAAAAAATGTATCAGAAAACAGTTGGGAAATTTCCCGCACATAAATTCACCAATAAAAATGGCGTAAGGTTAATCGAACTATGTCTACAGAACAACCTCAAAATCATGTCCACCTCCCTCAGAAAAACACCTAAAAAACAAAAGATTTGGAGGTCTCCAATACAGTCCATCGGCGAATTCCAAATCGATCATATCGCAATCACCACCAGGCACAAAGAGAGATCCATGATGTAAGTCCGCAGAGGTGCGAACATAGACTCGGACCAAAATACACATTCACTCACACCAAAACAAACCTGCAGACATTCAACACAAAAATGATCAAGGAAACCAACATAAAACAAGAATGGTATAAAGAACAGGCAAACAACTAGGCAGACTTCCACAGTAAAATCGTACAGAAGGCAAAAGAACTGATTCCACTTAAGAAGAATACAAAACACCCGTGGTGGGACTCAGAATGTGAGAAAGCACTAGAAAAACGAAAACGGGCATTCCAAACCTACAACAGTAAAAAATCACCAGTAACACAACAGAAATTTAATGAAACAAGAAGATAGGTCACAAAAATTGTCAGACAAACCAAGAGAAAATTTATGAAAGAACAGTTAAAGTCCATAGAGGAAACCTTCAGAAACTACAATATAAGAGACTTCTATAGAGCATTCGCAGGTAAAATCAAAGGCTACACACCAGAAAACCTATGTTTCAGAAGAGAAACAGGAGAGCTAGCACTCACCAATCAAGAAAACTGCAGAGAACTATCAAGATATTTTTCTAATCTATTAAACTGCCAAGAACCCACCTCAAGATACCCCAGAGAAAAAATAGCAGAAAGACACCCGGATTCACCACCACCCACACAACAAGAAATCAATAGACACATTCAAAGGCTCAAGAACAACAGAACATCTGGAGAAGATGGAATCATTGCGGAATTACTGAAAAATCTAGGACCAAACTTACTACGAGAATTCACACAAATTATTCAAGAAATTTGGCAGAGAAACTGAAAAATTACCAGAGGACTGGAAATGCGCACTCATACACCCACTACATAAAAAAGGGGGACAGAGCTGATGTGAACAACTACAGAGGTATATCCCTATTACAAGTCGCCTACATGGTCATGTCCATGTGTCTCCTCCAAAGAGTAGAGGAACAACTAGAACACAAAATAGGGGAATACCAAGCAGGCTTCAGATCAGGTCGCTCATGCGCAGAACAGATCTTCACACTAAAAACAGTACTCAAGCACAAAGCCATCAGAAATTCACCAGTTATATGCACCTTTGTGGACTTCAAAAAAGTATATGACTCCAAAGACAGGCAATCACTTTTCGAAATCCTGGAAGACCAAGGACTGGGCTCGAAAACACTAGGACTCATTAAACAAACTCTATCAGACACAACAACAAAAGTAAAGTTCATGGGAGAAATTTCCGAACCATTTCTGATAAAAACAGGTGTCAGACAAGGAGTGATAAAAGAATGGGAAAAAGAGCTAAAAGTTCAAAAGCGCAGGAAACCCACACAATTAGGAAGGACTAAAATCAAAGTAGAAATCTCATGTCTAGCTTTTGCAGACGATATAGCAATACTTGCGGAGAGTGAAGCGACAGCAATCAAACAGTTAGAAGTCCTCAAAAAATGCGCAGAAAAAGTAGGACCACAAATCTCCTTCACAAAAACAGAATTCATTTGCTCAAAAATCAACATACAAAAATTGAATACGAAATACAGTGAAATCAAAAGAGTATCCCATTTCAAATACCTTGGAGAAATTTACAGAGATTTATGAGAGAAAATTATGAGGGCCTTCTTCAAAACACGAGACATCTACAACAAACAATGCCTTTCAATAAACACAAAAGTTAAACACTACAACACTGTAGTGAAACCAGAAGCATTCTATGCGAGTGAGACGCTTACACTCCACAAAAAAGAGATCTAGAAAATCTTCTAAAAGAAGAAAGGAAAATCGTGAGAAAAATTTTAGGCGCAAAACAAACAGAAGACGGATACAGACTACACTCCAGGAAAACAACAGAAAAAATATCCAAAAAAAATAAACAATACAGAAATTGAAAATAGAGAGACTTAGAGACAAATGGGAAGTGATGTCGGAAAATGAGAAGCCCAAGAAAACCGGAACAAAGTGTACGGAAGAAAGGAATAGCAAGGAAAGGGTGGGAAAATAGAAAAAACATCACAAAATGAAGTCCAGTTTGCATTGCGTGATCCCAGGGGCCAAACGCTAATATTATATATATATATATATATATATATATATATATATATATATATATATATATACAGGGTGATTCAAAAAAATGTATACACACTTTGAACTTCCATAGAAAATTTATTTACCGTTCTACAAAGTTAAATTTCAGGAAAATAGAAAGCTGAAAGTCCAATGTAAATGAAACATAAATAACAAATGTTAATACTGTTCAAATTGGTGACCTGCAGCATCAATACAATTCTGAGTACGAGTCACCACTGATTCTGTACATCGTATCAAAACGCCCAATGAGATTTCTCTACACACTGCTTGAATCTCATTCCAAAGAATGTCTAGGTTACGTGGTTTACGTTTGTACACCTCATCTTTTACTGTGCCCCACAAGAAGAAATCCAGTGGTGTAAGGTCTGGAGAGCGTGCTGGAAACTCGATTGGCCCCCTGCGTCCTATCCACTGTCCCGACAAATTTTGATCCAGGTAAGCTCGTACGTCCCTGTGATAGTGCGGCGGAGGACCATCTTGTTGAAAATAAAAATCATCATTACCGTATAATGCACGAATGGCAGGAAATATGGAATCAGCAAGCATTGTTAGGTAATTAATACCAGTTACAGTGCCTTCAAATCGAAAAGGTCCAATGAGTCCCCTTGAAGACAAACCGCACCACACATTTACACCAGGCAAATTTACAGCTTTTTCAATTGTAATGTGAGGATTTTCCTCACCCCAGTAAACACAATTGTGCCTATTGACAGTTCCATTAAGTTTGAATTGGGCTTCATCCGACCAAATGATGCTACCCATAAATCCCGGTTCACGTATCACCATCTCCTGAATCCATTCACAAAATTGCAACCTTCGATCTGGATCGTCGTCATTTAGCTGTTGCACCAGCCTTGGAATGTAAACACGATACTTGCCTCTCTTCAGAATGCGTAGCACGCTGCTAGCACTTACATCACTTTCACGTGCCCCTTGCCTTGAAGATTTGTTAGGAGAGCGTTGAAACAGTTCCAAGACTGCCGTTGATGACTCATCACTTGTAGCTGTTCGAGGCCGACCTGAATGACCTTTATGCACATCACACACTGTTCCATGAACTTCGAATTTGTCTCGTATGCGTGTAATTGTTAATCTTGAAGGTGGTTCTGTATCATACTCCCTTCTCCACTGTCTTTGAACTTCATTTACATTCTCAAACTTCCAGTACCACTTAATAACCTGATTACGTTCTTCAAAACTCAAACGTACGTCCCCCATGTTGATATTACAAATTCCAACTGATAATATAACATAGAGGGACGATTATGCTGGCACCTGGCGAAGAAATATAACATTAGCCTTGTAGAGCGGGAAAACTACAATAGTTTAAAGTGTGTATACATTTTTTTGAAGCACCCTGTATATATATATGTGTATGTATGTTTGTAAAAATAAACAAAAGCCAATCGCCATACTAGCGTACAACAGAGGGAAAGCTGGTATTGATCTAGCAGACCAAATTTGTTCATATGCCACGACCCTGAGGAAGGGTATAAAGTGGTACCGGATGATAGGCATAGAGTATTTGGTAGGTATTTCACTTGTGAATGCTTTTGAAGTAAATAAAACAGCAACTAAAAAATCAGCTAAAATACGTTTCGAGAAGAAATAGCATCAAGCTTACTAAATTTACAAAAAAAATTAAAACATTTCAAACCCAATTGAAGCGGTCGTTTCGAAAAGGGCACGAGTCACACTTTTTTTAAATATCACTTTTTTACGCCATTTTATCCATTGAAGCGTTTTACATATTCCATGCGAAAAGAGTACAGTGCGAAAGAGTGCGTGTATGTTTTTTATTTAAGAACCTCTATATTCAGTTTCTTCAGCATCAATGACTTTTTTAACAAAAAACATATTTTTGTTGATTTTGAAAAGTTTTTATTCATTACTTATGCTGCTGCTGCTAAAAAAGGGAAAAAAGTATACACATATTGCCCGGATTGCAATTATGCCCCTTAAGTCCCTATGTATAGTGCTTTGGAAACCACCACAAATCTAATGAACTTTATTTTTTACGTATACTTCATATTTTAAAAGTTATATTTGTAACTATATTATAGTTTGAGAAAAAAAATTTATGAATTTTTAAGTCAATGTGTTAAGTTACAACATGACCAAGATGGCATTCAGACATAATAATGCTTACATCACACCATCCTGTAGTATTAGTTTAAAGGCAACGTGCATCGCATGTTCGTTCTTAGCTTTTGATTTACTTTAAATTGTTAAGCAAATCACTGCGGTTGTCTGCAAGACCCAACAATTTTATTTTTATTTTGGTCTTATTAAATATGTTATTAAATTATTTTAATTTTAGTATATAAAGGTTTAAAAAAATAGGTAATAGCAGATTACATTAATATTACGGTAAAGCGACCATTAGGTCCCAACATCTGGTCGTGATGTTGTGAATGGTTTTTGAGTGCGTTTTGAAGCTGTTTATAACCGCTACGTGTAATTTTCTTGTCACCAAGAAACCAAAATATCAAAGTACCAGTTTATTAACAATAGATTTCCATGAATAGGATGGGTGCGACAGTTACTACGTGGTAATTCATACTTACATTGAATTGAAAAATTCACTATGTTTTTACCACACTTATACTATGTAAAAATGTTATACAACTTGTTATTCACAGTTATATAAATTTCTACACATGTTCTATTTTGGTTTCTTGTGTAGAAATTTATATAACGGTGAATAACAAGTTGTATAACATTTTTACATAGTATAAGTGTGGTTAAAACATAGTGAATTTTTAAATTCAATGTAAATAGATTTCCAATTTAAGTATTTTAAATTAAACAAAAATGCGTTTTTAAGTTATTAAGTTTTAATTAAAGTACAGCAACCAAGAAAAGATCCTCATTAGAGAGCTACTACTACTGATCCTCATTAGAGAACTACTTCAAAAAAGAGGAAATATGACTAATTCTACTCCTTTGAATTTATTCCTGTAGAAATTGCTGAAAATCAGGAGGGACAATACCTCATTTGCAACCAAAATTCTGTATAATAGTTCTTTGGTACCTGCGAAGCTTATACGACACATTGAAATCAATCACCCGCAACTGAAGAATAAAAGATTAAGTTTTTTGGACACAAAGTACATAAAATCGGTGTATCTGCTTTACACAGATATGTAAAAACAGAAAATGAAAATGCAACAGAAGCATCATTCTTGCTTAGTTACATAATTGCTCGTTCTGGTAAACCACACACGATTGCAGAGAATTTAATAAAGCCAAGTATGATAGAAATCGCCAACTGCGTACTCGGAGTAGACAGTTCAGTGTTCAAACAACATCGTCACTGGTCGAGTCCATAAGATTTCAGACCACATTGAAGGTGAATTGATTTGTAGATTGAAAGACAGTAAGATGTTTGCAATACAACTTGACGAAAGTACAGATGTCCCCAAACTATCAATAATGCTTGTTTTCATGAGATACTCCTACAGACGATCTATTGAAGAAGATTTGTTTGTTGTGCAACTTTGAAGACCAACACAACTGGAGAAGAAATTTTTAAAGTAAGTGATAGTTACATGAGTAAACACCATATTGACTTGAACAAATGTATTGACGTATGCATCGATGGAGATGCAGCTAAGACGGAAAAAAAAGGAACTGTGACGAGAATAAAGAATGTTGCACCTAAATGATCAAGTAGTAAATGTAGTAAGTGATCAGTCAAGTAGCAGTCGTTGCGTTTTACATCGTCATGCCCTTGTCGCGAAGAAAATGCTACCCGACTTATAGAATATTCTCGATCAAGCCGTACAAATTATGAATTACATTTACTCACGTCTATTCCAGTCAAGACTTTGTCCACTCCAGTCAAAAAGTTTGTGAAGATGTAGGAAGTCAGCATCAATCACTTGTACATCAATCAAGTACATGTGTGGACAATGAATGGCACTGAAATATCGTAACACACTATTATACGGGGCAATATGGACTTCACCGTGCAAAAGAATGATAACACAGTACACATAAAGTTGACATGACAAACCTGGGCCTAAATACCCTCAATGTATTCCCCTGCTCATACGCGACGATCACCATCAATTTGACTGGGGAAGGATTCTGACGGAACTTCTGCCTTGGTGATCCAGGATGTCGCCACTCCTCGGACTGACGTTTCAGATCTGGTTCGTATGCCCTGGCCCACAATTCATCGATGGCGATTATTCGTGGCAAAAATTGATCGCCGTCCTGTTGCCAGCGTACAAAGTGGTCGGAGCATATTGCATAGCGCACCCACCTTTGAACTCCCTTCAGTGCATGCGGTACCCACCGCGAAGCGATTTTGCGTAGCTGTAGCTCATTACGCAATATCCTGTGGACGGTGCGTTTCTCGATGCCACTTGCCCTCTCTAATTCCAGAAACGTCCACGTCTGTCTTCTTCCATGAGCTGCTCGATGACGGCACGTGCCAAGTCACCGGTCGTCCCGAACCGGTCGTCCCGAACGTTGCTCATCACTGGTTGACACACGTCCTTGCTGAAGCTTTCCTACCCACCGTGCTACTGTACGTTATTCCCAAGGGCTTCCACTAATTCACTGTTACATTCCATCGCATTTCTCCCTCAGAGAACAGCTATTTTGATGTAATCGCGCTGCTCAACACGGCTTTCTTCCATCTCGCACGACACTCACCAACTGATTGGTTTCAGGGCCCACGCTGCGCTACTACCAGCTATCACAGAACCATCTGTTGTTCTGCATACACACTATGCCTTCAGAACTTTCACACGACACATATACGTCTGTGATCCGTTCACATATCTACAAGAAAAAAAAAAATAGTTTCCATGACTTATGCCCCAACCCTCGTATAATTATTTTTCATTTATAATTTGTTCTTTCTTTTCAAGTCAAGCATACAAATATTCAAACTACAAGGTGCAGGTTTTCAGAAGAAATATTATGCATCGGCGGACATCGTAATCCATAGAAAAAGAAATGACAAAAGTAATTTGGTCCAAAAAACAATTGCAATTTCTTTATCACAACTTTATCACAAGCAAATAAATTGCATGTTTGCAAATACTAAGTTAGCCGATGCACAGTATTTGTTATGACAAGCTATACAATCATTTTTGTTATTATCAAAATGGGGATCCGCCAAAAAAATATTGATCAATTAGGGTTCTGTGGCCAAAAAAATGGGAACCGCTGGTATAGATTATCAATATCAATAGATTTTTTGAATTTTACTTTCGTTCGGACGACTGACTTTTCGGGTTCTCTCTCAAAATTGATATTATTTACATACAATTGATATTAGACACAGTTTATAAACTTTATCAAAATATTTTACAGCCTCATTTTTCATTATCTTTTCCCATTCGGTCTTGTCAAATGTTTCGAGTTTATGTCGAGAGTCTAAAAGTAAGCTATAAACCCAAATTAATTTTCGATAATGTTTTAACATTTTATATCTTGATGCTGGAAAAACAATGTATAAATGTTTTATCCACGACAAGTCCGGTTTGGCTTATTATCTAATTCACAATCTATCGATTTAATTTCGGATATAAATAAATTAAAGACTTTAAAATAATTTTGTTGTTAAAGATCTGTTTACATACAATTTCTATTTGGTTACTATTACTATATTTGAAATTCGCCTTGTTCGATTCACATGCAAATGTAGGGATAACAAACCATAAATCTAGCGGCAATGCAGTGCCCCCGCCAAGTCGAGCACAACCGTACTATCTTTTCTCGAAGCGACAAACGGCAGTTTTGAACCCCTGTAACTTCGTTGTGTATAAAGCATAAAGCAGGTGTTTGAATTTTTAGATATCAAAAGACATACTATAACTGGCTATATTGCCAATATACCTAATAATTATACCTTATAGTTTACGAATTATCGCCAGTCAAATTTCTTAACTTTGGAAGTGACACACTCAACTACGATCAAAATTCTAAGGTATTTCTACCATTCTAGCATTTCTATCTTACTAAATTCAAATTTTTAATTTTAGTTAGCCTTTAGACGATAACGGAAGGAAAAAATCAAAAATCCCTAAATTTTATTATTGATTAAATGAAAAATAAGGATTATACAAATTTCTTTATTTTGTCAACGATCTTAATTTTGTCAACGATCATCAAAATTCTAAGGTACTTCTGGCAATCTTACAAACTTCAAACGTTGAATTTCAGTTAGCCTCTGGCCTATAAAGGAAGGAAAAAATCCAGAAATTTCATTATCCATTAAATGAAAAATAATGATTATTTAAAAATTTTGTAATTTAGTCACGGATCATCAAAATTCTAAGGTACTTATGGCAATCTTATAAATTTGAAATTTAGAATTTTAGTTAGCCTTTAGCCTAAAAAGGAATAAAAAAATTAAAAATTCCGATATTTCATTTTCCATTAAATGAAAAATAAGTACATAATATTAAAAATAATATTCAACGAACGCATCGCGCTTGTACGTATGGTTGCTAACTTTAAAATAGACACAGGGAGTGGGCTTTAAGAAAATCAGTAGCTGACGGACACGGCATATTACCCGAGAAAAAAAAGCAACGTGACCTACAGAGAAGAAATGAGATCCCATTAAAAACATAAAATGTAAAAAATACCAAGTCTCGTAATGCAGCTCTTTCGCTACAAAACGTTGTGGGATCTCATATAAGACCAAGTCAGTTATTTTAGTTAGTGTGTATGTAGAAGCACCTATTCAACTACTTCGTTATAAATTGTTATCTAATCAATTACATATCAACATTTATAGTAATCGTATCAATATTACACACATTTATTTCTATTATAATTATAATTACTTGGCAATTGCACTGCAACGTAATTATAAAAGAAACATCTACTATTTCGATTACTAAGTAAATCTAAACAGTAATAATAATGATAAGTTTACTTCAGTAAATACACATTTCGAAGGATCAAATACAAAATAGTTTTGCTTAGTAAACATATGGTAATAAAAAAGAGAGTATCGTTGGTACCTGTACCAACGAAAAACATTGTATCACAGGCAACAGTATGCCTAAGAATTAAGTATTTTAATTAGTAGAATATGTTGCCGTGCAATTGCCAAGTCATTATAATTTTAATTTAAATAAAGTTGTCTAATATTGATACGGTCACTATAAATGTTGATAGGTAAATTTTTACTATATCGAAATTGTTGCAATAATAATGTCCTCTGCAGACATGCTATTCCAGATTTTTGTGCTCGCACCCTTGTACGAAAAATTCACCCCAAACTGTATTATCCTTAAAGAGTTGAAATCTTTAACAATCGAGAACAGAAATTTTAAGTGACGCAAAATTATTGCAATAAATATGTGCTCTCCAGATATGCTATTTACGATTATTGTGCTCGAACTCTAATTATGTAATTATTTGCCAGACGATGCTAAGCAGTTAAGCTTGCAAAAAAGTAAATAGGATTTAACTCAGCAAGAAACATTCTTTTTTCTCAGCAGGGGATTTTTTCAATACAAATTATTGCGTTCTGTTTGCTCTGTTTGGTTCAGTTTCCTCTTATGTGATTCTACTATCATTTCATAAATAATGTGTACGTATAATAAATGTTAATGTAATCGATATTTTTATTGTTGCATGCTTGAAATTTGATTAAGAAATTATTATATTCTTTGTGCTTGATGTGAAGGAATTTGAGTTTAACGAAATATTTATATATAATGCACTTGCCATCGTATGTTCCTGCTTTCATAATACTTCTGGAACGCAGATTTTGGTATAATTGTTGAGTTCCTACACTGATTTTTATGTTTTCAATGGATGTAACGATTTCTTTTCAGTGTTTTTTTTTCATTTAAAATATATATCGTTAATGCATATATTCCATGTGTAAACCGACATATGCTAAATACATAATTTAATCAGTTTTCAATTACAAAATAGGTATAAATATCAGAATGTACAATCGATACATTCAAAACTATTTTAGATAAATTATTTTTGAATATGCGCGATTTTTCAGCACACGTCCATGTTTAGAAAAAGACGAGCGTAGATAGGGGATTTCTAATGGACCAGTACGGAAAACGCCTTATGAACAACCCATGTAGGAACCGCCAGAGTTGAATGACGGGGCCTAGCCTGGTCCAGTACTGGGGAGCCCAGCTTTGGCGGCCCGATATTGGCCCATGCTTGAGCCAAGACGGGCTAATTAGCCTTGGCCGACCCAACGATTGCCCTAGCCTGGGCCAACATTGGTTTGCCATAGAATGGCCAACGCAAGGGAGCCCAGCCTTGGGCCAAGACTGGACAACCAAGTCTTGGCCGATCCAATGGTTACCCAAGCCTGGGCCAACATTGGTTTGCCATAGAATGGCCAACGCAAGGGAGCCCAGACTTGGGCCAAGACTAGACAACCTAGCCTAGCAACAAACTAACGTCCGAAAGTATCCGAACTTCCCCGATGTTAGCATGTACACGATGTTGAGACGCAACGTATACCATACGACTTATTTACGTCGACATAGTTGTTACAGTATCAGCACTAGTTCTTTGTGACTTCATTAAATAAAGTAATATTTTGATTTAAAATAAAAACCATGTCTGATTCATATCGGAGAGTTAAAAGATGGCGAGCGTTGCGTAAGAAAAATAATGTTAGTGAAACAAATAATGTAGATGAAAATAAAACCAGTGTAAGTGTAAGTAATTTAACTCATAGTGACAACCATGTTGGTGACAATTCTAGTGAATCTGTTTCAGAACCAAGTGATTTAGTGGTTTATGAAAATGATAATATTATTAAAACTAACAATTTTAACAACAGCTGTAAAAGTAATACCAGTGATGACAGTGAATCTACTAATAATATAAACAATGATGATCGACTTCCGGATGAATGTATTACAAATATTGAATATATTAAACAAAAAAAGACATTACGTGAAAAACTTCGTAATTGGACACTGGATAACATTAACATACTTAATTAATCTTGTAGTTATTAGAAGTTAATTTGAGGTTTTATCTTAAATTTTTATTCTTAATTCTTTTAAACTAAAAATATAATCCTGGTAAAATTTTATACTGTTTCTAGACGTAGTCGATTATCAATCACTAGGATTATACCTAGAAGGCGTAATGAAACGTGAATTCGCAAGCATGAGGCAAAGTGTCAATGCGAACGTCACCGATAAAATCCAACAAGTGTTGAAAGTCGTCCAATACTCCGCCGATCCACCAGGAAAAGAACAAGCATGGAAAAATATCGGCGAAGAATTGCCTTTTCAAGAAGATGACGAATTTATAAAGTTTGATGAATCGCTCAAAAATAATGAGTTAAAAACAACTGCTTTGGTATGTACAAATTATTTATATTGTATTTATTGGGATTCTTGGCTCTAGTATTGCTTAAATATTAGACGTCTGCTGGTAAAAATAATACATATATACAAAAATTTATGTAAAATATAAAAAATAAATGTACTATTTAATTGTTTTTTACAGATTGATATTTTTAAAATGGTTACGGCCGGATCCAACGATTGCGACAACGATGTTCAATCAATCATGAAGAAATTAATAAAAAAAGATATCCAATTAGTATACAGTGGTTGTGGTAAAAAAGTAAAAGGCATTGGAAAAAAAAGTTTTAAACAAACTGAGACATTTAAGGAAATGGAGAGTAAGTTAATGCTCGATTAAATTTTTAATAGTATAGTAATAATCATAATTTAATGACTGGTTATTTTCAGAATTTTTGAAGGCTAAATATCACGATCGTAAGGATAAAATATCAATACTATCCCTAGTAAGTCGGTTTTTGTCGGGAGCAAAAGATAGGGATGGCGGACGAGCTAACCGTGATATAAATAATTGATTTTATTATTATTTTATTATTATATATTATTATATTTATTATTTCTCATAATTGTATGAATGTGTTGAAAAATGACAGCTTTGAAAACATCAAAAAATAAATCTACTTGTATTTTGAAATGTCTTATCAAATGACTAAATTTTTGTAAATCAAAGTATAACCTTTTACTATAGTTTGTCAACTATGAAATCCCCATGGAGTCTTCCACGTCATTAATGATAGAAATTATCATTGAATTTATTATTGATATTATAAGTTTGAGTTAATCCTATAAAGTAAACTTGGGTCAGTTTTGGTAATTTTGCTTGGGCCAATTTTAAAAAGTAAGCGTGAGCAGTCTTGTAAATATGGCCCAGATTTGAAACTCAACTATGGCTCAGCCCTGACAACCAGACATGGGCCAGACTTGAAACAACTATGGCCCAGTTCTGGCAACCAGGCATGGGCCAGACCTAAAACTTAACTATGGCCCAGTCCTGGCAACCAGGCATGGGCCAGACTTGAAACTTAACTATGGCCCAGTCCTGGCAACCAGGCATGGGCCAGACTTGAAATTTAACTATGGCCCAGTCCTGGCAACCAGGCGTGGGCCAGTCGTGGTAACCAGTCATGGGCCAGCATTATCATTCCAGACTTTAACCAAGACTGGGCCAAGTCTGGCTTACAAGTCTGGCCCAGAGTTCTGCATAGTTGGACCAAGCGTGGGCCAAGCCTGGGCCCGCCGTACTTTCCTACATGGGAAGTTTTTTTATACTATTTTTTTCTATTTTGCGCCATTTTATGCCATTTCCAAATAAAAAAAATCGCCGATACATATTGAGAAAATTGTTTCGCACTCGGCGAGTCATTAATGAACCTATATGAGTGCTTTAATTACTTCATTATAGACACAATATAGAAATGTATTAGGAAAATTACTATGTTCTCTAATTCGCCAATTAACTAATAACATAACTAAAATAAATATAATTACTAGTACGATTTGGTTCCTGCGCTTTCGTGCTATGGGAGGCCACGTGGGTTGCTAAAAAATAGCATAACTTGATAAATAATAATAATAATGAACATCCGTAGACGCGTTTCCGCCTTTTGGCTTCATCAGTATGGAGTGCTTATTCGGATAATGCGACGTAAAATGGTGCGACGGAAAATGTAGGCGAAATAAAACCTTCACTTCTGTGGCTGCTGTTCGCCTGGTGCCTGAAGAGCGCTGCGTCTTGAAACCGGTTCGTTCGATGAGGTCCATAAAGCTTGCACCCCACCTCTTCAAAATTCAAAATTGATAAAACCAGAATTATGTGTTCTTTATGTGCTACTTATGTGTCGCAATTGCGATTTTTGTGCTCAAAGCGTTCAATGAAAAAATCAAATTTTACTAGTGGTGGTGCTAACTTACAGCCAAGCTACCCACCTATCTGAAAAATTGGGATATCGATACCAAATAAGCACTACAATTATGTGCTCTTTATGTGCTTTTCAAATTTCACGGAGCCAATTTTCTAACTCAACCCCTTGTGCAAAAACTCACTCAGAACAGAATGAGCCACAAGAGGTGAAATCTTTAACGACAAAGTACAAAAAATTTAACCGAAGCGGAAACGTTGAAATAATTATGTACTCCTAAGATATCGTATTCGCCATTTTTGTGTTCGCACCCTTATACGAAAAATTCTCTCTGAACGGTATGAGCCATATGAGGTAAATTCCATAATCACAAAAATTTTATCCATATCGAAATTGTTACAATGTCACAATGTCATCAATAACATCGTGTCTATGCTGATTGGATCCTTGAAATGCATCAAACACATCTGGAATTTCATCGAAAAATCATCTTGAGTGATTAGGCCCATTTTGACATCGGAGAAGCCAGGCATTATTGCCGAAAAGCCTCTTCGTGAATTGCGCTCAGTGGCGTAGCTATCGGAAATTGCGCTCAGTGACGTAGCTCAGAGGGCCCCTAAGCTTTGATAACAATGGAACAGCCAGCTCCTGAAGCTTTTTTTATGATGTTAAATGAACATTAACAATAACAGGACTCCTAATTTAAGACTTTCAACACATGCGCCAAGCGTCTTTGATAAGCATGTGCTATTTTTTACCGTTATTTGGTTCAGTCCGACCATCAACTTTTTAGTAAAATTTTCATTTGCCTTTACCTTGCATGTTATCCCTTCTATGATAATCATTGCAATGTTATAGTGTTTTATTTTTTTTTATTTTTTGTTTCTAAGGGTTCTTAAAATTATATATTTACACATTACACTAAGATTACGAGAAAACGACTAATGGATCTCAACATTTGATATGGGCGTCACTAATGGTTAGGTTAGGTTTTCCGGCTGTTTATGGCCGCTTAGGTACTGCATTAATGGTCAACATTAATGGTTTTAAATACGTTTGTAAACTGCTACTAATTTTAGATGCGTGGTGGTCGTAAATAGTTTTAAATGCGTTTTGAAAACAATGTTTTTAAAAAACTTAGAAATTAATTTAAACTTAGAAATTTTAGGTACAAGTATTCAATTTGCTAGTTGTAAAGATTAGATATATAAGTGACCACTTGCACTTGTGGGTTGAAGTTCTTCGGTGTCAGTGGGGGCAGGCAAATGCGAGCCCGCAGGGAGTCTTCCTGCTTTTTAAATATGTAATCATCCTCAATTCAAATCTATCTATCTTGTCACCAAGACACTAAAGTATTCTAAACTCCAAGAGTGCACGTCGTCACAAGTGCCAATTTAATAGAAATAAATTTACAATTAAAATTTAAAAAAATGTGGGTATAAAAGCTAGATAGAATTTTTACGAAACCTCTTTCAACTACAGTTCCTTCCGAGGCAGGAATATCTGTCAAAAGTGTGGAGAGTGTTTAGTGATAACGTGGTCACGGCTGTGTCAGTTAATAAAACGATTCGAGACTATCAGATTCCAATAACTCTCATCACTACTACTGCTGAAAATGACTACATCGACGATTCCGCTCAACCTACAGTAGAGAAATTTCAAATGACTTGGGAAAGTTCATAACCAAGAAATTGAACGACAACGAAAACCACGATTCTTCACAAGGGACAAGGGGCTGATGCTTGACAAGAGACCATTGCCACCTTCAGGACCTTTCCGAAGGACCCCCACAAAGATATCTGGATCTTTTCAGAAACGTTTTATGTTTCTACGCCAAAATAAGGGCCGGTTCATCGTTTTTGGAAATGCTACTCAAAAATGTTGGATGCTGCCTACTGCCAACCCTGTTGGTTATTTGCTTCGCAAATAAATGTATGGTGCACGGGTATTCGGGACTGGAGGCATTTATCAGATAGAGTTAAGCATCATAGTTCTTCGAAAGCACACACGGACGCATGTGCTGTATATGTGCACACATCGAGAGGATTTGAGTGAGGAAGGAAACCACGGATATTTTCTCTCAATTGTACTACTCGTTACTAGATACGATCACATCTTGCATCAAGTTTTGGATATGCCTAAAGGTAAGAAATGAACTTGTTTGCTAAATTTATAATCTATGTTTTCATAATCTATTTTTTCTTATATTCCTTATGTTTCTAGGACCAAAAAGATACCTGAGCGCAACAATTCAAAATGAAATGATCTAGTGTATGGGCACTATACTTGAAAATCATCTGTTGGGTCAAATTATGAGGTCATCGTTTTAGACCATCATCATGGATACCACGCAGGACATATTAAAAGTGGCTCAGATGAGCAATGTCGTAGGATATGCCGAGCTATCCAGATCGGAAAATTGACAATCAATCGATATTGAGGTAAGAGGGATTTTTCTAGGTTTCCATGAAGTCACCAAACACAGCGCTGTGGATTTCGTACATCAAGTGACTACGTTGTTCTCTGAAAAGAGTCTTGATTTTAAAAAGTGTGTCGTTCAGGGTTATGATGGGGCCAGTGCAATGAGTGGTGCGTACAATTGTGTACAAAAAAATTAAAAACGAATTAAAGACATTCAGGCTAACGCATGTACATACATTGCGCGAGTCATAATTTAAAATTGGTTATAAACGATGCCATTCGAGGTTCTGTCGAAATTCAGAAATTCCTTGCAATAATGCAAGACTTGTTTAACTTCCTCGGAAAGAGCATTTAGCGCATTTTTGTCAATGGTCGAATATTTTTTCCACGCTTTATATACAGCACATGCCTCCGTGTGTGCTTTCGAAGAACTATGTTCCTTAACTAATAATAATAATGATAATAATAATTTATTTGGTACTGTGTACATTTTCATACAATAGACCATCGTAAAAAAAATGAACAAAAGTTACATACAATAGGAAAAACGAAAAATATTTATCTACAAATATACGGTTAAAGAATAGTTGTTGACTTTTATAACTACTATAAAGGATATTACATGAATTCTTCCATGCTATAAAAAGCAGAGGCTAACAAGAATTCACGAGCTTTCCCTTTAAAGTCCCTTACTGATAATGAATTTTTATTAGTAATACATTAGAAGTATCTTATTGTAACATACGATACCAATATGTAAGGGGTTTCGTTTACCGCTTTTTATTCTTGCAAATGGCACTCTGAGTTTGTGAATATTGTGTAAGTTATGACTATGTAGTTCATAATTTTTAGGTAAGTCGGAATGGCGTTGTTTTACAAGTATGACTAATCGAAATATATATAAGGAGGGTAGCGTTAAAATTTTGTGCTTGATGAAAAAAGAGCGATTCATGAGGATGTACATTGAACATTGCTCGTAATATCTTTTACTACATTTTAAATACCGCATCAACATTTGCTGCTGACTGAAATCTAGCTTGTGGCGGGTGTGACTTCAAATGTCACATCGGCTGCGCACCGTTAATAAAAAGCGAACTTTCTGAAAAGTAATAATTTTGTCTGATTCTGCAACAATTGCAAGATAATGGGATTTAATTTGAGTAATTTAGTAATTAGTCTAAACAAAGCGGTAATCGCTTCTCAAAACCCAATTATTCAACAGGGATATGTAATCGAAGAAATGCTGAAGAATGTTGCGGCGATTATCGAGACGATCGCTGATTCTTGACAAGCGACCATTGAAACCTTAAGACCTTTCCGAAGGACCCCACCAAGACAACAGGATCTTTTCAGAAATTATGTTATATTATGAAATATATTATGTTTCCACGCCAAAATACGGGCCAGGTCATTGTTTTTGGATGTGCTAATGAAAAATGCTGGATGCTGCCTACTGCCAACCCTGTTGGTTATTTGCTTCGCAAATAAATGTATGGTGCACGGGTATTCCGGACAGGAGGCATTTATCAGATAGAGTCTCAGCCGTTAGTCTCAGCCTTTCGACATGTCGGACGACGTTGGTGAGTGCTCCGACTGTGACAAAGAAATTGCAACAGATAATGATCAGTTAAATCTAGCTTGTGGCGGATATGACTTCAAGTGCACAAAAAATGTACATCGGCTGCTCGCCGTTAATAAAAAGCGAACTCAAACTTCTGAAAAGTGATAATTTTGTCTGGTTCTGTAACAATTGCAAGATAATGGGATTTAATTTGAGTAATTTAGTAATTAGTCTAAACAAAGCGGTAATCACTTCTCAAAACCAAATTATTCAACAGGGATATGCAATCGAAGAAATGCGGAAGAATGTTGCGGCGATTATCGAGACGATCGCGAATTCGTCTCAATTGTTTAATGCACAAAAACCAGCAGCAGATAAACAATTATCGGATAATAACGGCAAGGCGAACAAAAAAAGAAAAACTGGAAAAAAAGAGCCAATTATCTACTGATAAGCATCAGGCGGACAATAAAAATACATAAACATCTGATATCGCGGAAACCGACTCTGGGGAAGAGGAAAATTATAAAGTTCGAAATAAACGGCGCACTAAGAAACTTGTAAAAACTATAGGAATATCTATGTGAAGAGTATAAAAATACAGAATTTGACGTGAAAAAAATTCGCAGCCTTCAGAGTAGGAGTTCCTTTCGATATAAAAGATGAAATTTTGGATGCCGACTTTTGGCCACCTGGAGTAAGCATTCGGCGGTTCCACTTCAGGCATGATTTTACTTATAAGCAGCACCAAAATCAACTGCAAGAAAATACTTTTTTAGAAGAAAAGGTTCGGAAGAACGATCAACCAGGTCCGTGAACATAATAAATTTCAACGTGCAAGGGATAAGAGGAAAGGCGATGAAGCTACAGCTACATCGAAACGAACACAATATTGACATTCTGTGTGTAACAGAGCATTGGCTCAGTGAAAGCGAAGTGAAGACTATATCTATCTCGAAATATAAATTAATAAACCGCTTCTCGTTTAAAAATATAAAACGTGGAAGGGTAGCCGTGTTTGCAAGTACACCAAAAAAAAAATGCAAACTACACCGGTAACAATCATCGTTTTAAATGCAATCTAATATATACATATATACAATGTGGTATTGGAAATCACACCAATAGGAAGTTTGGAATCACACCAATAATTTCTTTAGTTACTGCTTTTGGGATAATCGTTTTGACCCGTCAATTTTATTTTCCAAAATACAAAGCTTTTAAACAAAAATTCTCGTGACGTCATTCGTGTTTGTGCTATGACGTCATCGATACTTTTTTTATATGGCATTTCCCATTTTTTATTCTCGATTTGGATAGACCTTTTAATTGTCTAAACGGTGGTGTAAAAATTTGGATGTTATGGATTGGATGATTTGTATTAGAAAATTTTCTACAAAAACCGATTTTTATATTATATATATATATATATATATATATATATATATATAGGCTTAATGAGGATGTATTTAAAACTTTGGTTTGGTAAAAGAAACTCTTTATTATATACTCGTGCTCTCGGGAATGTTTATTGCCCTTATCAAGAGATCCAAAGACAATTGTATTCATTAAATTACACTTCCATATCTTGAGGCAGGGTTTATGCAAATTCTTACTAACGAGAGGTTAACCGTAAAAAACACCTTCATAACAACACTGGTCACCCAAAAAAAAGGTCTTATTTTAACACCTTGAGGAAAATCAGAATAAAAAATTATATACATAATAAGAGGGTTAAGCCCTCATGTTTAAATAGCTAAACAGATTAAAAACAACTTTTAAACATTTAAAAAGTTATTTAATTAAAACAAAATGCAAAAATTTAAACAACTTGTGCTCCAACATGGTGCCATGACAATGAAAAAGGAAGTGGCATAGTTTTTTAGTTATATTAGAACATTCTATCCTTTGGAACAGATAACATCAAATCATCAACATATCTTTTGAGAAAATGGTATATTAAACGCATATTAATCACAGATAGTTTGAATAAATAAGCCTTTAAAACCTTTTCTCAAAAGATATGTTGATGATTTGATCTTATCTGTTCCAAAGGATAGACTGTGTGAGGCGCTTAATGTTTTTAACGGGTTTAACATCAACCTGCAAATCACAGCAGAAGAAGAAGAGTCAAATAACTCGATTCCGTTTTTTTCTTTGGGGCTACGTGTAAGTCTATGACAATGGCTTACAATCGATTCAAGACCTCAAAGATGAAATTCGTTCAAGTTATCGAAGACTTACATGAAAATTTCATGAAAACAACATGGTCCTGCAAGCGTAGCCGTGGCGGCTATTTGGCTAATATTGTTTTCCATTATTAATGGCATACCTTCTTATTTACAATTAAATAAAAAACCGATGATTTTTTTATCTTAAAAATACTCGTTTTTTATAATTAGCTTTATTTATATTTCAATCAAAATGAAACCTCTCATTTATTACAAGTAAATTTCTTAGTACCAGTACCTTAGTACTAACACGTATTTTGAACCTAAAAAGAAAGCAAGACAGTGTCTTATTTTGGTAAAAAGACGGTAATTTCTTTTTACGAAAATAAGACACTGTCTTACTTTCTTTTTAGGTCCAAAATACGTGCTAGGGCTTATTTTCAGGGGAGGGCTTATAATCCAAAAAGTAGTTTTATATATTGTTTAATATTTATTTATATACAGAAATTTAAGTTTATTCATAAATTATCAAATTTTGAATTCCATTCTGATTTTCCTCCAAATCCATTTTCTGTAGAATCATTGGTCCGAATCTCTCATGTCTTGCAATATAGCTATCGTTAAATGAATACTTCTTCCATAAGTAGTGAGTGCATTGGAAACACAACCGTCAGTTATTTTGTCCCGTGAATTTTTTACCCAATTTACAACTTCTTGTAAGCCTGGCTTTACAAAATTACCTCGTTGATTTCTCATCATTCTGTTTTCAATATATTCATTGATTTCCATCCGCAAATGATCCTTAAATGGCTTTTATATTGCAATGTAAAGTGTCTGGAGGTAACCACTCCTGCCGGAATCATTATTTGATCGATCTTCGTCTCAGCAAGAAAGTTTTTCATGTCTTTACGCGGTGAGTACTGGCTGAATCCCAAACTAATAAACCTCTATTTCGACCCCTCAACAGTGGTGGCAGCATAAAATCGACCCACTTTCTTATAACTGCTTGGGTGCACCAGGCATTTTCACTTTCAAGGACATAAATTTATGAAACGCGTCCAATCTTGTCTTTTTTTACCTTTAGTGATGATAAATGGTGATACTTTCTTGCCATCTAGACGAATCGCCAAAATACAGGTAGATTGTAGATATGGTGGTGACGACTTGTACTGCGACCTTTATAGATCTATTGTACCCCACCCTACATACTGTACTTACTGTAGCTACCCATTTGGAGCGCCTCCTCCAATCCTGATTCCTTTAGGAATTTCAGGATCTGGGTGGTATTTAAGACCTGCAGCTCCTCTGTGTTCAAGCAGTGAGCCCCAAGGTACATCTGTCTCTTGCGGAGTAATGCTCCGCAGTCTTTGAACAGATGTATGGGGATTTCCTCTGCTGAGCCACAGAATCTGCATCCGTCATCCTCCTCTAGGCCTAGGGCCTTAAATATAGGGCCAAAATTCAGGTAACACGTGCACTATCGTAACCGGTAGAAGGAACGTAAATTGACGAGGAAGCCTTGTGGTGAACCGTCGTTTGAACTCCTTGGCCTAGAAATACCGCGGTCTCATCTTAGCACTCATGTTGGAGAGTTGGTATTTCGAAAAGTCGATGCCATCAACAAAAAGCTTAAATGCCAGTGCACGTTTAACAACTTCATTGTCTTCCAACTTAAACATTGTTTTTGGTCTCCTTAGAGACAGTTCAAGTCGTCGAAGGAAGTTATCCATCCAGTGTGACGATGCTTTAAATTCTTCTGTGGATACATCAAATTCAATTACCATTTCAAGGGCAAATTTTTTAATATCAACCCTGCGCACAACCAAAGCCATTGCTCTCCTGTCAGCAATCCATTCCCAGATGCATTCTTCAACTCAGAAAATAACGGCTGCCGACCTGATCCAACCCTGCGTTTTTTCACATTTCCTTGGTCCACCAGTTGCCACAGGTTATCGTAGTCTGCACGCCAGTTTCGAACCATTTCGTTTTCAACCAAGTCTACAAGATTTACATCCCTAGAGTCATTTACGATTCCCTTTTTGTACTTGACGGAATTGCTCTTTTTTTTTGTAGTCATATTATCTGGGGTTTAAAATTATTCACATTATAAAAAATAAAATTATGTGTTAGGTAATAATCAGACTTACAAGACTGAAATGCACAAGCGTTGTAACTGCACTGTCACTCTATGTAGACTGCTGCCTTATATTGTATTTTTAAGATAAATTCAACTTTATAAATTCCAGGAACTAATTTTGACACGCGCTTGTGCATTGCTTGAAACGAACGGTAGAGGTAAACAGGGAATTTCTCTGAATATTCTTTCCAAACATTTCTCTGAAATATTAGGTCAGCTAGAGATACCTACTAGTTCAACAGCATTTTTTAACGAATTATATTCTTTATATTTTTCACATTATTATTATTATTATTTTTCACATTATTTTAACTGGGGCTTATTTTCGGGGGAGGGCTCATATTCCAAAAAGCCCCGAAAATCACGTTAGGGCTTATTTTCGGGGGATGTCTTATTTTCGAAAAAAGGCGGTATATTATAACATTGGGATATATAAACTACAACTTCTACAGCAAAGTAGCACCTGGAGAGTTCTGAACAAATAATTTATACAATTTCTTTGTTAAACCAATATTAAAGAAGTTATAACCGAAAACGAGGCGCTACATTTTTTTAAATTACAGAATTCCAAAAAAAATTCCATGAGTTCTGTCAAGAGTTCTGGGTAGCCCCTCGAGAGTTCTCCACATATCTCTTGTGTAATTACCAAGTCCGACCAATATTAAAGAAGTCATAAGCAAAAAATACGGCGCTAAGTTTTTTAAACATTAAAGAATTGAAAAAAATAATTCTTTTTCATTAGCCCCCAGGGAGTTCATTATTTTTCAGTAGCCCCCAGGGAGTTCAGGACAAATAACCTATACTCGAACAAAACACTTTTATAATTTCCATATCTGACCAATATCAAAGAAGTTATAAGCAGAAATGCGGCGTTAGGTTTTTTGAACATTAAAGAATATTAAAAAAATATTTCCTTTTCAATTTTTTAATGTTCATAAAACTTATCGTCGCCTTTTTTGCTTATTAACTTCTTTTCTTTTGGAAAAAATTTTTGTTGGAATTCTGTAATTTAAAAAAAATTAGCGCCTCGTTTTTTCTTTAACCTTCTTTAATATTTATACAGAACTCTTCGGGGGCTACTCAGAACTCTTTTATTTTTTTTATCTTTATCGAATGTTTTTTATAAATAAATTAATAGATACTGATTTTACAAAAATGTCTAATAAGCATTTTTTGTAAATCTGCCTTAGTACAATCGGAAAACGTTATCAGATTTTTTTAAATATTTCAAAAATTATATTATTATGCAAAAAAGGGGAACTATATGCATTATCGATTGAGAACTTTGGAACTGTATATAATGAACTGAAATATTACATCAGAACTCTTTTTCGGGAAAAAGAGAGGGGCTGCGTGAAGTTGGGCCCCAAATTGTTTTTCTCGATTTCTGCCAGCAATTCCCCGGAATTATTGCAATTTTCAAGCAAGAACTCTAGAACTATTCGAAATCTTGCCAGAACTCTAAAAAAAATTCAATTTAAAAAAAATTCGGGGGTCAATTTCACACGACTGAAACGCGTTGATGTTCATTATTATTAATATTTATCAGGTTATAGTGTTTTTGGCAACCCACATGGTCCCTCATGGTACGAAAGTGCTATAAACCAAATTGCATCTTTAATTATGTTTATTTATTTTATAAGTCTAAGTGAATTGGTATATAGTAGTTTCTTAATTCTTTTCTTGTAGAATTTAAATTTGTTATTGTTTCAAAGAATAAAAGTGGATAAAACCACAATAGTCCGAATGTTCCCAGAATAGTCCAAATACGCTAAACAAATTTCTTAGATTATTGTCTTATCTTAATTATTGTTTTATTTATGCACTTAGTCTTATCTATGCACTTAGTTTCAGTAATACAAAATCTCTGGCTTTTCAACATATGTAAACTATTCAATGAATTATGCAGAAATGGTTTGTTTGATTTATTATTCTTTTTCGAACAAAAAATTATTTCATATATGTTTATAATCATATAATAATGTTTCTTTTTATGGAAACAAATTTTAATATCAGAAATATTCATTGAAACTATAAATTAATATACTAAATACATACACAGATTAAAAGGCATACATCGTTCTATTATACCAATTAGGTGGATGAGTTATTTTTTTGTGCATGTAGAAAGTTTCGTGAATTTGACACAAAATCGTAATAGCATTCGTGTAATACGAAGGGTAAATAATAATGTGATAATAAAAATTCTCTCTAAAGAAACTAATTTTCATAACATATTTTGTATGATAATATGAAAATAATGGTCTCAGTGGAGAGGATTGTACTAGGAAAATGCGTGCACAAACAAAAACTGTTGGTATTTAAGTAATTCGCTCTTGTCGCTTGCAAAATGTTGACGCAATGTATGAAGCCGTTACATAAAGTTTGTAAATATTTGGCAATTTTACCAAGAGTTCACTTAAACGAAGTGGACTCTTGCTTACTTAACAATATCCACGGTGTTATCGTTCTGTGTTTCTTAATTACAACATTCATAGTTTCAACATGTGGTAAAATTATTTACGTTTCAAAGAAATTGGAAATTACAGTGCATTTAATGGATATAGCTGCGGATTTATCCTTACTGCTTACAAACGTAGTATCCATAATTGGCATCAACTTAATGAATGGTAAGAACGTTTGCAAATTCATATCGAGCATAAAACAAATCGACATCGAATTCAAAAACGTGGAAAAAAAGAAATTTCCTCTCTATATCGAAATCGTAATAGTTCACATATATTTAACAATGTATATAATATTAAATGGATATACATGGGGAAGCACGTTGGGATTTTCCGTTTATAAATATTTCATGTTAAGAGACTTGCAAAATTATCATCTGATTATGCTAGCCATGCTCTTAAGACATTATGCAATTATCCTTAAACATAGATTTGAAATTTTAAATAACATCGTGAAGAACTGCCAATGGATCGAGAACGAATTAATATTGGTTTCGGACTCGGAAAAATTTGTCGAACCTTCAGGCTACAAGAACGAACCACTGTCTGACTGGGCGCTGAAAAAAGTTTTCAAAGTCTACACAGCTTTGACGAAAACATTTGATGAATATAACAGGATTTTCGGTTGGCAACACGTTTGTCTGTATATAAACATTGTTATCAATTTGTTACAGCCAATTAATATAGCCCTAGTTTATGGAAATGGAGTAAAAGATATTAATGGAGTTCATTTTGGAATTGAATTAATTGTACTCTGTATTATATGGGCATCCTTTCCTTTGGTAAGTACAACATTCAATTAATTACAATTTATATAGTTCCCGATTTACTACTATCGATTCAAGAACATTTAAATAAAAAAATGTAATTTAACCGACAATCAAAAATAGAGGAAACATTTATTATTTCGTTTCAAAACTAGGTCATACAAATGTCATCTTCCGATTTTTTAACCGATTTAAAATGCTATAGCAAACGCGAATTTATTTCTACTGAACTGTTCTTGAAACAAGAAACCGAAAAAATAACATATTGCTCAATTTCCGGATACGTACGTAAACCATATGCCAACGATGGTGCCAACGATTTAAAAGATCTATTGTGGTTCAACTGTTCAATTTGTTATTTTTTTTAATTCCTTCGAAATATATTAGATTCGCAGAAGATGTTCGTCATTCTTCAGTTCGACTCGGTTCAATCTTCCAAATATGAGTTTAATCTCAATATAAAAAAATAATATCGTCACATACTTCAATCAGTAATCAAATCAATTTCATGCCAAATTTACCGAAAAATCTATAACCAACCAAGTTTTAAAATTAGCGCGAGTGAAATTGAGGTTGATTTTATTAAACAAAATTTTATTGACACAGTTAAGTCTTTGGATACCAATAATACATCACTCTTTCAAAATTAATAAGCTACATTCCAATTTCACGATATGAAGTTGAATGCTGAATTATAGAGGGACAGTAAATTTATTTATTATCTCAACTGCAATATTTTTGTCTCAATTGGAATATTTTTATCTCAATTGCAATTTGTTAATTGTAAATTGTATATTATCTCAAATGCAAAATGACACAAAAAATTGTGAAGCGTTGAGTTAAGCACTTCACGAATCGACAGATAACAGATCAACCTAAGGCCTACTGTCCATGTAGCCGCAAGCAATAGTCCACGGTGCGGCATCGTCGCATTTGCGTATCGTCAGGCGTTCGTCATGCAGCAAAAACACGTGTGGTAACTAGAGAGTGTCTTTCCTGGATATTTTTTTATCGGGAAACGGGATATATAAATTATAATTTATATATATATATATATATATATATATATATATATATATATATATATATATATATATATATATATATATGTATATATATATATATATATATATATATATATATATATATATATATATATATATATATATATATATATATATATATATATATAGCGGACGGGCCAACAAGGATCACGCAAATATCATTTCTTTGTAGGTCTAGTTTCCTTCTTTCTCTTCCAGAAGTCTTTCATCCTGGTCGACTGCGCAGCTCTTCTTTCAGCAGTCCATTCTCCTCTGTTGAGATTCTTCTTCTCCCCGACAAGAATTTTCGGGCCAAAAATTTTTTTTCAGTGATTTATATCATAATATTATATGTTTATATCATACCCATTATTTATAATATATATATATATATATATATATATATATATATATATATATATATATATATATATATATATTACAAAAATAAATATAATTCAATAAAATACAAACGCATAGAAGTCAACAAAAACATTATTAACAGCATAAAATTAAATTCAAATTGTATAGAAAACAAAACCTGAAAAAAAGTAGTTCCCGGGAAACGAGAACTAAAGAATTAAAAAAATTCTCTAGGCTGCTCTGGGAAAATCCGTCCATTGTGTACAGTAGGCCTAAGTAAGCTTTTACTAGCGCTCTTTTAATAGAGCAGCAGCATTGATGGGTAAAAATTTAGAACCAATTTATCATTTGAAAATTGAGAGTATTGTGCATCGGGAACATCTTATTTCCATTTTTTTTTTAATAACGTGTTTTATACTGTTCGTAAATTTTATTGGAACCGCAGCAAAAAAAATGTTTCAGAATCAGATCTAAATGGATCATTAAAAAAATTGAATTTATCACTGCAATGACAAGAATATATCAGAATAAAGTCAGTGCATTTTCACTTTTGAAAAAAAATTTGAACTTTTTCAAACATCCAGTTTAAGACAAATCCAAAGACAGCATAAGAAATATTCCTTCTGCAGATATCAAAATAAATTAAAAACCCTATAAACGATTTTGCAAATTGATTTCGGTTCAATCTAAAATCGTTTTTACATTATTATAATGTTTACCTCCTGAAATAATACCAGGAGAATTAGAATTAATTGAGATGCAAGAAGATCAAGGTACCCAAATGTTACATAAATCGGCAAAATCATTGAATAGATTTTGGAAATGTGTATTTAAAATTAAGCTTATCGATTGCTGCCAATATTTGAAATGCCATATGATGTTGAATCATTGTATTCAATGATAACATTGTTTAAATCCAAGTTCCGTTCTTTTCAGATCAACTAACATCTAAAAGAATTAATAGATATTTTCAATACCAATTAATTTAAATATTACAAACCCATAAATTTTCAACTATCAAAGAATGAAAGAAACAAAATAAAAACTTAAAACAAAAATTTTTCAAGACAAATTTATTGTGCAGAAAAATACTTTTTGGCACGAAGTTCCTTTACGGAGGTCTCGGTATCAGTGATTCGGCATAAAACACGGGGAGGGAGATGTAAGATTTCTGCTACGTTAGTTACGTTATACGCCTTTCTCATTCTCTCAGTGAATATTTATATCCCGCACACTCTCTTTTTCTTTCTCTTTCTCTTTTTCTCAATGTATATTTCTATAATGCGTGCTCTCTTTCTTTCGCAGAATGACAGACGAGCGTGGTCGGTTTATAACCTTCGAACTAAGCACGAAAAAAAAATTGTTAAAACATATTTGTTTTTTGTTTTAAATCATACGAAAGTTATATTGTTTATATCATACCCATTATTTGAATTAGGTTTTAAGAAATTGAAACTCAAGATAGTAAATGTTTATTGAAAAAAGATATGTTAATAAAAATAATACTGTAAAATTTGAAGCAATTTCAAACTGGGTATATTCTTAAAATCACTTACTCTAACGGTGGTGTGCGCTGGTGTCGTTATTTAAAATTTCGTACGGACATGCGCATAACAATGGGAGGCGTAGTGAATTTAGGCCAATAGTGGCGTAGTGAAAAACTTGAATACATTTTCAAACGAGTATATTAATATAGGGTTTTCAATATATACTCTATAAGTAGGGAAAGACGTCATGGTTTAGGCCTTCCACCTACTGACCTTGACCTCGACCACTACCGGTCCCCACCACCACTTCCGGTCACGGCCCAGCCGCCACCCTCTCAGTAGATGACGTCATCCGCCGCCGTGGATATTGCCAAACGAATTATCTCGATGCTGATTGGTTGATTAATGAATAAATAATTACAGTTGCACTTGTGTCTCAATTTATATGTAATCTTATAGTGAAGTGTGACACTAACAGTGATTTATGAAAATTAACATTACTTCTCATGTTAAACACGCACAAACTTACTCATATTGAGAGCCGTCAAACTTCAAACTAATTTTGTGTTTAACTTAAATTTGTAGACGCGTGAGTTAGTACTCGGTGTCGACCGAATGGGTTTTTAAAAAATGCAAACTAATTTATTTCAAAAAGGAATATAATTCTCTCTTACTAACAATAAGACTAAAAATATTGTAATTACTAACTAACGATATGACGACTAAATTATTATTACTAAGTATAATGTATGTAATTGGAATTAAATTGGTTGACTTCTTATACTCGTAGGACTTCAGCATTTTATTCGTGGGATTTGCAATTCAGCGTCTATCCGTGGGATATATTGACTCAGAATCCATCTACGAGTGTTAAACTTAACTTCTCCGGGGCTAAGATTGAGCATCCGGTGTAGCAGGTATGAGATTATTAGATGACAATATCTTGGGTTTCTTTGGGATTTAATTGGTGTCTTCTTTTATAAAACAAATAAGAGATCAATACAATAATTATCAAATATAATAATTAATGTCCAAACACTTGGTTTGTTGGAGAACAATGGTTTGTCCATGATGTCGACCAGGTTTTTTAACGTTGCATTTTTCATTAAATTTTACATTTTTCATATACTGGCGTTCATTTAAAGTTGGATGTTTGGATTGGGGAAAAATGGTTTTATATTGCTCTTCAGTTGGAGTGGGTAATGGATATAGGCAATAAAGGTTATAGCTATCTGGCGACGATCGGGATTTGTATTATGAACACATTTGATTTTCTCTAGTTTATCTCTTTTTCATTATTTTCATTATTTTTTCGAATGATTGTAAATCTTTTAATTTTGGTTCGATTATCTTTCTACTTTTTCCAATATTTCGTAAATTACTTGTAAAGATGTCGTAATTTGGAAACGAACTGTTTGCAATAGCATAAATTCATAGAATTCTGTTGTAATACGTGCATCCAAAATTAATTGATTGTGTGCTAGCTTTTGTGTGTCATTACTAAATTTGTATGTTGCCGATTGTAGAACGGTAATTTGCTCTAATGATCGTTTTGAATTTTCCTTGGTTATTTATTAACCCTTTGCGGACTTGTCGGCATATAGCCGCCCAAGCCTTTTTACCGTTCCGGAAGCGTGTCGGCATATAGCCGCTAACTTAGTTCTTAGCTCCAAGGCGTGGTATGAAGTGGCTCCTGACATCTGTAGTTCTGAACAATAAGATACGCATGGTTATAGTTTAGCGAGAAAGTCTTATTTTACTTATAATGTAAACTTACGATATAAGACGATGGCAGAGTCAGAACGAATTCTTCGTTCTTCGATTCAGTCTCTCAGTGTCAATACCAGAGGAACCAGCAGGCTTTCTATATACTTTATATCTTATCCTTCGCACGATGGCTAAAAGATTTAGAGATGATGCATTAGATAGTGACAGTACTGATGAACACTGCTTTGAATATGACAAGACGGAAGATGTCGGCATTGCTTCATCCGGTGGAAGTGAAATTTGTACAATAAGGAATCCATTCAGGCATTTCAACATTAGCAGTGAATAGTATCAATGGATCAGATTCCGATTCATGCGGTAGTCCCAAAAACTTTTTTGAAAAAAATTTTGTGGCTTTCAAGTCTCAGTCATAAATTCGACTATATTATATCAGGAACATCAAAAGAAACACAATATAAAAAAGTTAACACATCTACAATTTGTACGTTGTTTGGTGGGTTAATTGGTTGGAGATTTTCGGGATTCTCAACCCAAGAATCCTTCGACTTCTGAAACAGCAAAGGCTGAACGAACGGTATTTTAAATATTTTCCGGCGAGATGATACAGGAAGGGGTAAAGATTGTAAAGTGTGTTCTAAAAGTAAAACATGGAAGAAGAGAGTCGAGGTATTATTAAGCAACTTGTACGGCTAAATATTCCTTGTACATAGGTGACTGTTTTGAACGATACCGCACAATGCCGGAATATAAAACGTAAACATAAGCACAAACTTCTTTTGTTGTTGTTTTTTTAATTTTTTTTGTTTATAAATTTTTGTGTGTTAAATAAAGCCTTAGTTTTATAACTTTCAACGTATTTATTTCCTTTACTGCGCACTCCAATACTTCTCTTCCACTCGTCGAGCGGCTCCGTCCGCAAAGGGTTAAAACAGAGATAGCTTCATCGTATTTTACAACAGTTTGGTCAAGATTGCCTTATAGTACTTTAATCACTGAACCTAATCCATTAATTATTCCTCTTTTGATTCCCTTATTTATTAGTGGGTTTATTTGTTGAATTTTGTGAATTATTTTGTTTTCTAAATTGTTAATAATGTTATAGGAATTATGATATTCTTCTTTGTACGTTATTAAATTTTGAACCGAAGATTTTATTTTTTGAAACGGTTTTTGTAGAGCGTGGAATTCATTAATGATAGTTGATATGTCGAGTATCTGAACCAATGATCAGTAGTCAACAATATTCTGAGCTGTTCCTAATTTTAATGGTAATAATCATGGGTTATTATTTAAGTTATGGAATTTTGGTAAAGTTAATTCTGACGCTACGCATAGTTGCAATCTGTAATAGAATGGGCTCTTAGTCCCTCCATATGGATGGTTTCTATTTTGTGTACTTTATTTTTAACTTTGACTTTATTATTTTCTATGATTACTATTAATGCATAAGGGCCTGAAAACTTATTTTCTTCTTTATTTCGTCTCGAGTTTGTTTTGTAAATAGTTTGTCCAATTTTAAATTGATATTGTTCCGGTCCTCTTAAGTTACGGTTTTGCAATATTTTTTCTTTATTAGTTTCTATTTTATAGCTAACTTTTTGTAACCATGGTCAATATATTTAATCCGAAAGGCATTCTTCGAAATTCGTAATGTTCGTTTTCTGTGGAAAATCCAATTTTAGCTAAGTCATTGGGGTGCATTTCTATCTGCTGAAATCCATTGGCTAAGTCTAATGTCATAAAAAAATGTTTGGTAGAGGGTATTTCTCATTGATTGTTTGTTCGTTTAGTTTGCGGTAATCAATCACTAGTCGCCACTTTCGTTTATTTGAAGCATTTAATGTTTTTCTAATTTTTTGGCACGATCCAAATTGGGCTGGATCATGGAAAAGTTGAGTTTTGAATGATACCTTGTTTTAACATTTTATAAATTTGTTCATTTACTTCGGTTCTATGTATTTCGGGGTATCGGTAACTTTTGGTGAAAATAGGTGTCTCGTTTTTTATATTAATTTGGTTTTGGATCTTATTTGTAAACGACAAACGAATTTGGTCACAGTAAAATATGTCGCGAAATTGTAAACATAGTTTTCTAATTGATTCGCGTTCTTCAGAGTTACAAAGTCCTAGTCTTATTTTTTTAAATTTGACTTAAGGATGTTGTCATGAGAAATTACAAAGAGTTTCGTCAGTTTCCATTTTATTACATTACAAGGGTCGATTTCGTTTATTTCATAGGGCAAAGGTTTTACATCAATTTTTACCGTCTCGTCGCTTCAATTTGATATGGTGGTGATTGCAAAATTGTTTTCTACATATACTAAAGCTTGGAGCATTTCGGTATTAGTTATTAAATTCATATAATTTAAAATTCTTAATCCTTTATTCAGTTAAACGGGTAGTTTAACTTTTTTTGAGATCGTGGTGGTATTGAAATTGAACAAAAAATTATTTCAAAATTTTTAATAATTAGTTTTCAAAATTATTATAGATGATTAGTATTTATATCAAGAGTGTTGCCAGTTTTCGGGTTTTTATGTTAAGGTTTGCTTCTAGTTTAGTAAGTCAGCTACTTTAAGTCCGTCATAATTTTTTGAGAATTTAAATAAATAAAATTTATGGATGTCTTTAGTTTTGAAAATGTTAAATACGGGACTTTTAGCTATTTGGTCATCAATCGTCATTGCGTGTTGTATTGCTTTGATGCTAAATTTTTCTTTTGTGATATTATTTTTATAAAAGCTATGGGCTAATGAAGGGTCAATGAGGCTACGTAAACTGCCTGTGTCTATCAAAAATTTAGCTTCAAGTTCTGGAATATTAATGTATGGAAGGTTTGAAGGGATACTATTTAGATGAGACATAATTCATCGGGTCGGAATCTGGGTGGATCTAGTGAAAATTTGGCTGTTGAAAATTTTCTTGGAGTTGGTAATTTGGAAGGTCATAGTTTAAATCGTATTATGAGTTACTGTTGTGAGGGTTTGGATTTTCATGGTGATTATAATAGTCTTTGTTCATGCAATATTCGCTATTTCGGTTAAAGTATAAATCGTCCTGAACCGATTTCTTTCTCTTCTTTGTTCTTGATTTATTTCTTGAGCAAATAATTCTTCCATGGCAAAGTTTTGTTTGTAAGTCTAAAAGTATTTCCAGAGCTAGTATTCATTGGTTCAGGTCTAAAGCTTGTCTGTGAGAAATTTCTACTCATGTGACTGGGTTTTGGGTTGTATGTAAATGGTCTTGGTTGATTATTAAATGATTGATTTTGTTATAATTATATATTATATGGATAATTATTATATATTATAAGATAATTGGGTCTGGAATTTTGAAAGTTACTGAATTTTGGTTGAAAATTTTGTTGAAATTTTTGTTGGAAACTTGGTAGAAATTGTTGTTGGTAACTTTGTTGGAAACTTGTTTGGAATTTTTGCGAGAAATTGAGTTGATATTTCTGTTGGAAAATTGGTTGAGGTATGGGTATATGATTGAGTTTATAATCTTTCATTGGGTTGTTCTGTGTTTGGTAGTTGGGTATAGAGTAATATGGATTAAGTAATGGTTGTGGTCTATAGAATGTGTTTTGTAAATTTGGATCAAGTCCTGTATTAATATGTTTAAAAAAAATTTCATAATCGGTCGGTAACAAAAGCTAGAGCTTGTTCAAGTGAGCTGGGATTTCTAAGTCTGATGACTAATTGAATTTGGTATGGTAATCCATGAATAAACGTTTTAAGGGTAAAATCATTATTGTGGTTTATTTTATTAATTTCTTGCCTTCATTATCGATGGTGGAATTTAATTTGGAAAACAATAGGCTACGTGCGTCTTGTATTCTCATGCCGAATTGGATTGGAGTTTCACTTTTGAAAGGTTTCACAACTATTAGATCTTGAATGAGATAATCTGTTCTACTGCCGATTAAATCAGTAGAACGATCCTTTCACTCACTTTGATAAAACTGTATTTAGCATGCATATATTAATAGGGTCGTTAATATTTTGTGTTTTTGAAATTATGTAAAAAATTTTCACAAGAATTTATAAATCTATGCAATAGCCGGGGATGCCGTCAAAATGTGGAATATTGTCAGCTTGGTATCAATGGAACATTTAATGCCATTATTTCATTTTAAGTAATCTATTTCTAATTCTATACTATCTTCTAAACTAATTTTATTTAGATCTTCAATTATTTCAGCTAATTCTTTATTCATAAAGTTATCTAGTTAAAGTTCTAGTTAAAACCCTTTCGCTACGGTAACCGGATAAAGCCGTAAAATATTTCCATGCCCCGCGTACGGGAACCGGATTAATACTCAAGGGTTTTTTCTGTACTTAATATGGGAAATCAACTCAACCGCTGTATATAATTATCATATACAATACTAAAAATGTTATAGACATATCAAAATTTGATTTCAGTGTAATCAATTTTTTCGGCCCAAACTACGGGAACCGTACAAATCCTTCATTTATACTTCATTTATAATTGCTGCCGGACGTATGCTAAGCCAACCAAAAACTGAAGGAGTGTATATTATTTTCGTTACCTATTAAAAAAATAAAAAGAGACAAATAAAACAACTACAAACTGCGGGAACGGCAATTTAAACGCAAAGAGTAAGTACATAACTACGAGAATCGTACGAATCCGCACTACCCTCAGCACCCCGTACACAGGGCACGACTTGTAGAAAAGTACACCGTAGCGAAAAGGTTAAGTTTTATACCATCTTATTATATTAGGCTAGATCTAATATAATTACGTATGTACTTAGAGAAAATCAATAAGCATGGGGAAATAAAAAGGAATGAACACTTACAGTAAGCTTATTACGAGAGATTTTCGGCATTCTTTTTCTTTGGTTCTTATTTTAGTGGCTATATGATGTGGAAAATTTGTCCTTTTGACAGTGACCTGTCCCAGGTCTTTCTATTCTAGTGAGTTCCGGTATTGAGTCGAAGTTGGACTTTCTTCTGGACGTTCTTGAAGTTAAAATTAGTTTTTTTCTTTAGATACTTCTACTTGTCCTCAATGGATGGTTTGGCTATCTACTTGAGCGTTTTCTGCTGTTTCTTCGATTAGACTTAAGGGTTGAGACCCAGAAACAGTTGTTCGATACAGTGTTTTGCTTAATCCTACCGACTGGGCTAGTTATTTTTCGGTGTCGACCGAATGGGTTTTTATAAAACAAAAACTAATTTATTTCAAAACGGAATATAATTCAATCTTACTAACAATAAGACTAAAAATATTGTAATTACGAACTAACGGTATGACGACTAAAATATTATATGTATAATGTATGTAATAGACTTTCCACAACGCAACAACTGTCTTATCAGTAGACTGGGCAAAGTAGGTTATACTTTGCAAGGGTAGAACTAAGATTGTAAGTCCTAGAGCTATCGAAGCGGCCGCTCCTCACATGGGAAAACAGACGCTGACCAGAACGTCGTTCCCTACGAGAACAGATGCGCCTGACTTTAAGGGTTCTTCCGCCCTGTCTACCGTTGGAAATTTCTTCCTCCTCCGCTTTCCAGGCTGTTGACCAGTTTTCAAATGTAACGCTAGGCAGGGGCCCTCACAGGGTACTATCAGCCGGGCCAGCTGAACCCTGGTTGAGAAGACTGTCTTCATGACCAACATCAAGGACGCTCCTCTCCACTTGGAATTAAGAGAAGCCAAGATAAAGCGAGTTAAGTGTTTTAAGTATTTGGGAGAAAAAATACGGGATGCCATCGTGGAATGGGTCGGATAAGGATGCCATCAAAGAGGGGGCGAGAAGAATGGAAATGGATTATCAACTAACGAAGGATAAATACGACAAAATTGGCCTATCCTTTGGGGCTAAATTCCGACACCGAGATACTGTTGTCATACCTGAATGTATAAATACCGCAGAAACACTAGACATGATTGTGAAGGGTGGCCTCGAAGACATCCGGAGGAAAGAAAGGATAATACTCCGAAAAATCCTAGGGCCAAATATCAAGGATGGAAAGCGGAGACTAAAACCTAATAAAGAACTATACCTAAGGAGAGAAGGAATTGTGGCCCTAATGAGAAAAAGGAGAATACAGTTTTATGGGCACTTGGTGAGGATGAACAGTACCAGACTAACGAAGAGGATTTTTCAATTCTTTATGAAGAGGAAGACGGAGCCGAAATGGTTTCGGGAAGTGAGATTGGACTTGGATCGGATTGGGGTGAAAAAAGAAGACATAATGGACAGAGAGAGATTTAGCCGACTAATTAAGGAGTTTATCGGTTTCCAGGTGAAAGCAGAATTGTCAATGAGAAAAGGAAGATCTTATACGGAGGAAAAGAAGAAGGAAGTGAGAGAGAGGATAAAGAGATATTGGCCGAGAGTGAGGACAACAAAATAATGTAAAAACTTCAAACGTGGTCCATACCACGAAGAATACACTAAAAAAAATTATGTAATTGGAATTAGGTTGACTTCTTATACTCGTAGAAAATGCAACTTCAACATTTTATGCCTGGGATTTGCAATTCAGCATTTATCCGTGAGTTATGTCGACTCAGCATCCATCTTCGAGTGTTGGCCTTGGATGAAAGTCTTACCCAATGTTCCCTCTAATTTTTTCGTTGACTGCGCGGCACATAAGTATGATTGTGCAAAAATATTCGAAAGGTTTTTTAAGTGTAAAAAGGAGGAGGGAGGTGGCGGGTATTGTTGTTAAATTAAATTGCTAGATATAAATGAAGCTTATTATATTGCGAAATTTAAAAAAAATATTATAATATATTATTAACTATATTATAGATAATTAACTATATTATATTTTATTAACTAATTTATTAACTATATTATAAATATATTATAGTTATAGTTAACAATATCTATAATTACAATACAAATTAATTAATTTAATTTACGACGCATAAGTCGCATTTATTGCTGCACTTTTTTCTCGCACGACTTTTCTACTTGTCCATTCTTTGTAAACGTCATCTATATATTTTTTTTTCATTTGCCAAGTATATTTTAGTTCTAATCAAATCATTATAACGATCGGCATTTAATCTGTTCCTAAGTATGGATTTAATTAGATTCAATGTGCTGAATCCTCTCTCGCAGTTAACACTAGAAGCATGAAAAGTTCCCATGATATCATAAAGTATCGTTATATTCTCAAACACCAAATTGTGTAGTGCATATTCTACACTAAATGATTTTATTTCTCCCTTCTTTTTATTTTGGGGAAATCAGAAATTTCAGATCAGTAATATTCTTCACATATTTTATTACTGTCTTCAGTTCTTGAAAAGTGTGAATATACTTACAAGCTACTTTGCCTTTTTTACCACATTGCCTTTTCTGATAGCAAAATTGTTTGTTTCATTTGATATTATATGTATATCAAAAACCGAAATTTTTTACTGCTTCATCAGGAAATATCATTCGCTAGTGATTACACATCATTTGCAAGTGATCATTCAATGAAACGGATTATGGAAGAATTGTCATTATTGTCAACATCCTTTCCAACCTTTGTTACAATAATTTTAATGTCACTCCAAAAAACATTTTTCCCAGGTACCATGCTTTTAATTTTTGTATTTTCGCTTTTACATAATTGTGTGCATCAATAATATTTAAGCAACTTTTCTGTAAATATTTGCTCAAAGTTGCTAATTCACCTTCAACATCATTCAGAACAAACAGTGCCACAGTATACTGAGGATTATTTAAAATTTGCAAACAATATTTACAAATCATTGATTTGTTCATTATAATATTTTATTAGGTTACCGTAATTTTTAATCGAAGCATCCACTGCAAAATAACGAGATAACCAACCAATTTAAATAGTTTAAATGTTACCGAATCTCGATCCATAACAACAGCCAATTCTTTTCCTTTTTTAATTCCTGATCTACTGAACATAGTGTAAACCTTTTTGAGGGCTGCCACTCAATTTTTCCGTAGCATAACACTTTCGCCTTGCTCCGTCCGATGTAAACATAACCATTTTTTGAATGTCATCAAACTTCTTGTAAAAATAATGATTTTTTTACCAAAAAATAAGCTCTGTCTGTATGTGTTAGCTTCAAAATACCTCCAAATTCGGTTTTGTAGGTCAATTCATTTTTCATTCGAAATTTAAAGTATAAAATTAATAATATTTGAACTGAATTGTCTGTATTTTTATCAATTATAAGTGTATGAAATGCTGTTTCTCGCAGGTCGTTACAAAAAATCATGAGAACAGAATTACTGCATCAACAAATTGGAAACCATAATTTTTAATCCCGCAACTTTTTGATATTTTTAAAACCGTGAAAGATGAACAAGCCCATTGTGCGCGGAATACAAAAACGGCCGCGCCACTTTCGAAATATTAGCATAGAGGGAACTTTGGTCTTAACTCGCGCCAGAATGGAATGTATGAATTGTGAAATTATTGGTAAGAACCGCCGAGTCAGCATTTTCGTATTTCAACTTATATATAATTTTATAATATAATTATATAATTTATGTATAATTTTATCGCTATACATTCAGATGTTCGGACGTTTTGTTTAAAATAATTTTACTAACACACGCCTCGAGTGCGGTGGGATGTTTAGCATTGAAAATTATTTTATCGCTATACATTCGGAACACGATTGATATTTAAGCCTGAGCTCTAAATTCATCGTCATATCAACAATTAAAACTGTATCCCTGCGATCAATGTGTAACACTTTTCGCAAGCAAGGATAATCTTGGTAGCCATAAGGAAGTATGTGATCATAAAATAATGTACTACAAAAGAACCGTTTGCAATTCAACCTTCACAAGAGAAGATATTGACATATGAAAAAATATCATAAAATCAACAATAATGGTGGGAAGAAGAAGAGTATGAATATTCACCCTACATCTCCAAGAAGATAATATTGAAGCCGCGAACAGCCAAATAATTTCTGTAAAATATGCAATCAACAATCCCCAACAAGACTAAAGTATGCAGGAGATCTACGATCACAGAAACACCTCCAGGAGGTGTCCAGCAACAGTGAAGCCGGTTCAGCAGAAAATCATCCCTCCAGTGAAAGAGGGACGCACGAAAAAAAATGTAGATGCGGCGACACCCTTAAGGTTAATGCTGTGTAAAGATTGGTTCCAGGATGTTCGTGATGCCGGGGGGTCCACCTGTCAGATTAATTTATATGCCTACTACGCCCCTCCCAAAAAAAGCAGAACATCATCCAAGCTTGTGTCAATTTACAAAGTGGTCAGCTATAGAATTAATGGTTAAAAGATTGATGTAGATAGCTTTATTAGTAAATTGAAAAGCCGTTGTAGGAGAATCCGCATTCTTAACAAATGACCCCAGTTATAATCCTCGATGGATCTAACAGCCCCATATATTCACACGACACCACTATGAGTTCTCCATTACGGCAAATACCTTACAACCCTTCACATGGAATCTTATGATTCTCTCATAAGCCCCAATTGATGGGCTAACTACCATTAACCCATAAATGAGGGAGTAGGGAAAGATGTCATGTTCTAAACCCTCCTCCTCCTCAAACCTCCTCTGACCTTGACCCCTAACCTAACCTTGACTTTTCGGCTTGAAGTTTCGACTTCCGGTTTTGACTTCCGGTTTTGATTTCCGGTTTCCGGTTTCGACTTCCGGTTTCGACTTCCTGTTTCCGGTTTCGACTTCCGGTTTGCGGTTTCGACTTCCGGCTGCCATTTTCGGAACTTCCAGATGCGCGGGAAAATTCAAAAAATAGACGCGAGGCGGGGAAATTCAAAATTAGATCCTGTTGAGACAAATGAAGTGTGAAGTTGGTTGCATACATCAACGGGACTAAATACATGAGACTAAACCGACGAGTCTAGATCCATGGGGGCTAAATACATGAGACTAGATAGAGGGGATTAAATACATGAGACTAGATAGACGGGACTAGATACATGATGCTAGATACATGAGGCCAGACAGACGAAGCTAAATACATGAGACTAGATAGACAAGACTAGATACATGAGACTAGATAGACGGGGTTAGATACATGAGGCTAGGTACATAGGGCTAGATAGACGGAGCTAGATACACGAGACTAGTTAGAAAGAGACTAGAGAGACTGAACTAAAATATATAAGGGATTGTTTAATTCAACTAAAATATATGTAAAATTTCTTAAACTTGTCTGTGATTTAGACCGTATTAATTATTTAATGTAAATAAAAAAGTATTTCAGCAATTAGGTTTAATTTTGAGTGAGAATATTGTTTACATATTGTTTCTTTTTCTGTTTACGAAATCAGTTTGGTATTTGAACTTGAAGCTTTTAAATGTATGAGAATGAAATAACATCCAATAATTTTTATTACAACTTCCACGATAGAAAATGTTTATGTAACCACACGTCTAGATAGGACCGAACGTCTAGCACAGATAACAATCCTGTCTCGACCTGTCTGTAAACGTATGCGAAACAAATAAATTATGAAGCGCGGTCTAATTAATTTCTTGAAATTATCCCGTGTTTAATTTTATAAACGTAATAAGATTATAATTTAAATAAAGTTTCAGTATTCGGTTAAGCATAGCCGGATGTTTGTGCATGTCAGTGTAATCAATTTCTTCGTTTTGTTTTTCGTATTTGTGTTTATTTCAATCTACTGCCCTGGCTTTGCGATAAGACGCAACCGGATGTTTGTCATACATAACAATTTCTTATCAGCTGTGCGCGAGCTGAGAAAATATTAAATTATGAAGCGCGGGACGCTGCGGGGACAACAATAAAACCCCATAACCCCCACTGACATGTTATAGAAAAATACAGGAATCATTTTAGGAATTTTATAATTCAAATTACAGTTTGAGTGGGCGGCTCCCCGAAATTTGCCCGTTAAATGATCGTGATCGGCGACTTTGTCTGTTACTTTTAATAATTTATTACATATATGACAAGAAGTGGCCGTATCGTATGTATTTTGCTCAAGTGCAGTTAATTTAACCATTGGAAGTGTAACGCTTAAATGTTTCCTGTATAATTCCTTAACATCTGCATAGAGGTTCTCGCAAAATAATTTTGGACAATCTTCTCCGGTATAAGTGAAAAATTTACTTAATGAATCATCGAATGAACATTTCATATTATAGGCGAAACTGTACGGTACGTGAATATGTGTTTGATTAGAATAGCTATTGTCAGGGTTCGGCGAGCATGTATCTATTGGCTTTAATAATGATTCAAAATCTGCGTATTTTTCTATCGAAATTTTGAAATTTTAATACATTCCCCGGCATCATATTACCTCTCTTATCTTTTATAAGGTCTTCTGTCGGCATAATAGTGTATATCTTGTTACAGTCATTCAATCGATGTTGTTTAAAAGTCGATTCTGTTGAGAAGAAGGTTAAGCACCCATCGCATAAATATTTCTTTCTACAATCTACTGAAATCTGACTTCTTACAAGCCGTGAAATATCTTTAATATATACATAATGGCCCTTAACCCCTTCCTCTAAATATAATAAATTTACATGTCTTTCCCTTGTCTCATTAGTATGATAAATTGGTCCTACTACGTCATGTTGTTTAGATTTGAAATTAAATTCCAAACCGTAAACGTTAATGCTAATATTGTTCGTCTGTTCGAATTTTGAAATGTCTTTAATTTTAAGCGGAAACTCTAGTCTATCGTATTTTAAAGTTTGAGAAAAGTGAGGATATGATGCCGGGCGATCTGTGTAAACATCTACTGGGTGTAACGCGGATATAATACTCCATAAAAAGCAAAACTTGTCTTCATTCTTAATATTGATGCATGCTTTCCGGTCCCTAATTTCTTTCGGTAGTTCAATAAATGATGACCCACGTATTGGCTTATATTTATTGATATTAATTTCTAAATGGGAAATCTCCCTTAATGACCAACCCGAATCTTTCTTCTGAAACTCGCTACATATGGTTTTAATTTTGGCACCCATATCATCATAAATTTCGGAAAAGTTGCTCATGCTAGTGGATAATTCGCGATACTTTGTATTGAATGACTTTAATTCGCCCGCGGGATTTTTTTGATTTATATAAATACCAAAGAGTTCAATATTAAATTTTACCCCTGAATTATACGACCTGATAACGTTTTCAATCACGCTGCCAACAGTGCCCCTCGAATTGATTATAAAGCTATCTATATCTACCCCTGACCCATTAATTCTATATGTGACAACCCTTTTCTTAAATCTGCTAGAAATTTCAGTGATACCTTCCTGATATGGTTTAGTTGCCACCTGGAGATGCTGTTGTGAGCGCAGATGTCCAGCGTACTTGGCTCTGGTCGGGAAAACTTGATCGCAAACATCACAGCGGTGGATTGATGGGGTTGGTGGGCACATTTTCATCTTCTTCGAGGCGGAGGGTATATCATCGGTGTCTAGAGGTCTCTTGGAGGTGGAGGTTGAATCGGTAGCATCTAAGGGTCTCTTAGAGGTGGATGGCGTGTCAATGTTATGCGATAGCTTCTTGTGACGTTTTAAGTTGTCCAATCTTGTAAATTGGACATCGCAAACGTCACATTTGAGGGTAATTTTAGCCTCTATAAATTAAATTAGCTTGTGAATTGGATATTTATAATATATTTTTAGACTTACCACAGGTTTTCAGATGTCTTGAGAGATTATCTCTTCTTCCGAACACTTTCACACATTTAGTACAGGAGAACATTTTTAAGTTGGCGACTTGTCGTAACGAGGTTTACTTAAGAACTGGGTTAGAACTCTCTCAGCTCGCTGATTTTATACCCGCTGGATGTTTCACGTCATTGTGTTTATTAAATAAAAACGAATAACAAGGAATCGATTAGACCGCGCTTCATAATTTAATATTTTCTCAGCTCGCGCACAGCTGATAAGAAATTGTTATGTATGACAAACATCCGGTTGCGTCTTATCGCAAAGCCAGGGCAGTAGATTGAAATAAACACAAATACGAAAAACAAAACGAAGAAATTGATTACACTGACATGCACAAACATCCGGCTATGCTTAACCGAATACTGAAACTTTATTTAAATTATAATCTTATTACGTTTATAAAATTAAACACGGGATAATTTCAAGAAATTAATTAGACCGCGCTTCATAATTTATTTGTTTCGCATACGTTTACAGACAGGTCGAGACAGGATTGTTATCTGTGCTAGACGTTCGGTCCTATCTAGACGTGTGGTTACATAAACATTTTCTATCGTGGAAGTTGTAATAAAAATTATTGGATGTTATTTCATTCTCATACATTTAAAAGCTTCAAGTTCAAATACCAAACTGATTTCGTAAACAGAAAAAGAAACAATATGTAAACAATATTCTCACTCAAAATTAAACCTAATTGCTGAAATACTTTTTTATTTACATTAAATAATTAATACGGTCTAAATCACAGACAAGTTTAAGAAATTTTACATATATTTTAGTTGAATTAAACAATCCCTTATATATTTTAGTTCAGTCTCTCTAGTCTCTTTCTAACTAGTCTCGTGTATCTAGCTCCGTCTATCTAGCCCTATGTACCTAGCCTCATGTATCTAACCCCGTCTATCTAGTCTCATGTATCTAGTCTTGTCTATCTAGTCTCATGTATTTAGCTTCGTCTGTCTGGCCTCATGTATCTAGCATCATGTATCTAGTCCCGTCTATCTAGTCTCATGTATTTAATCCCCTCTATCTAGTCTCATGTATTTAGCCCCCATGGATCTAGACTCGTCGGTTTAGTCTCATGTATTTAGTCCCGTTGATGTATGCAACCAACTTCACACTTCATTTGTCTCAACAGGATCTAATTTTGAATTTCCCCGCCTCGCGTCTATTTTTTGAATTTTCCCGCGCATCTGGAAGTTCCGAAAATGGCAGCCGGAAGTCGAAACCGCAAACCGGAAGTCGAAACCGGAAACAGGAAGTCGAAACCGGAAGTCGAAACCGGAAACCGGAAATCAAAACCGGAAGTCAAAACCGGAAGTCGAAACTTCAAGCCGAAAAGTCAAGGTTAGGTTAGGGGTCAAGGTCAGAGGAGGTTTGAGGAGGAGGAGGGTTTAGAACATGACATCTTTCCCTACTCCCTCATTTATGGGTTAATGGTAGTTAGCCCATCAATTGGGGCTTATGAGAGAATCATAAGATTCCATGTGAAGGGTTGTAAGGTATTTGCCGTAATGGAGAACTCATAGTGGTGTCGTGTGAATATATGGGGCTGTTAGATCCATCGAGGATTATAACTGGGGTCATTTGTTAAGAATGCGGATTCTCCTACAACGGCTTTTCAATTTACTAATAAAGCTATCTACATCAATCTTTTAACCATTAATTCTATAGCTGACCACTTTGTAAATTGACACAAGCTTGGATGATGTTCTGCTTTTTTTGGGAGGGGCGTAGTAGGCATATAAATTAATCTGACAGGTGGACCCCCCGGCATCACGAACATCCTGGAACCAATCTTTACACAGCATTAACCTTAAGGATGTCGCCGCATCTACATTTTTTTTCGTGCGTCCCTCTTTCACTGGAGGGATGATTTTCTGCTGAACCGGCTTCACTGTTGCTGGACACCTCCTGGAGGTGTTTCTGTGATCGTAGATCTCCTGCATACTTTAGTCTTGTTGGGGATTGTTGATTGCATATTTTACAGAAATTATTTGGCTGTTCGCGGCTTCAATATTATCTTCTTGGAGATGTAGGGTGAATATTCATACTCTTCTTCTTCCCACCATTATTGTTGATTTTATGATATTTTTTCATATGTCAATATCTTCTCTTGTGAAGGTTGAATTGCAAACGGTTCTTTTGTAGTACATTATTTTATGATCACATACTTCCTTATGGCTACCAAGATTATCCTTGCTTGCGAAAAGTGTTACACATTGATCGCAGGGATACAGTTTTAATTGTTGATATGACGATGAATTTAGAGCTCAGGCTTAAATATCAATCGTGTTCCGAATGTATAGCGATAAAATAATTTTCAATGCTAAACATCCCACCGCACTCGAGGCGTGTGTTAGTAAAATTATTTTAAACAAAACGTCCGAACATCTGAATGTATAGCGATAAAATTATACATAAATTATATAATTATATTATAAAATTATATATAAGTTGAAATACGAAAATGCTGACTCGGCGGTTCTTACCAATAATTTCACAATTCATACATTCAATTCTGGCGCGAGTTAAGACCAAAGTTCCCTCTATGCTAATATTTCGAAAGTGGCGCGGCCGTTTTTGTATTCCGCGCACAATGGGCTTGTTCATCTTTCACGGTTTTAAAAATATCAAAAAGTTGCGGGATTAAAAATTATGGTTTCCAATTTGTTGATGCAGTAATTCTGTTCTCATGATTTTTTGTAACGACCTGCGAGAAACAGCATTTCATACACTTATAATTGATAAAAATACAGACATTTCAGTTCAAATATTATTAATTTTATACTTTAAATTTCGAATGAAAAATGAATTGACCTACAAAACCGAATTTGGAGGTATTTTGAAGCTAACACATACAGACAGAGCTTATTTTTTGGTACCCCACATAAACCCCACATAAACCCCACGGCAAACCCCACATTTTTTAAAATGAATTTTAAAATTCATCATCTTCTAAATTTATAACACTATATTCAATACAATGTAAGTAGGAATTGAAAATAGAATCTAATAGTAACTTCTTCGAATACCCTTTTACAAAAATAATATTAAAACTATCTGAATGCCGAATTTGAAACTTGAAAATATTTTGAAACAGATTTGGCGATAAATTTCCAGCATTGTATTTAAGACCGTGATAGTAATTTTCCAACCATTGAACTTGTTTCTTATATGCTGTGTTAAGAGATCTGAAAGGTGTTGATGGTTTGAATATGTAGGTATCTACATTATCTACATCGAATGATTTGATTGAAAGTTCTTACGGTGTAAATTTTCCAGTCACACTGAATCCTTGAACATCGATTATAAATCGTCTAGTCATATGGACGATATGCTTCTTTCTCAGTATTGGTCCCAGCAACTTCTCCAAATGATTGATTCTTCGACGAAAACGTACTCGATTTACAGCTTCCCTCAACCACTCGATACCGCTTCTAGATTCACACTGAGATTAAACAATAAAAATTTCAACAATATCTACACCATCAGAGTTTGTTAAAAATGATACACTTTTCTTCATCACGAGTTTTAAATTAATTTTCGAACTATCCCTGATAATGGAGTGTATTCAACGACAGCATCACACAAAATAAGGCAATAGGCTCGAGTGTTTGATTTGAATGCTTGCGTAGCTTCTAATTCAATTTTTAAATCAACAGTAGATGATTTAATACTTTCATTTTGTTTAGATACATCAAACACAAAAAGAACATGATCTCTGAATTGAATCATATTCAATATTGGTTCGTTTATGCCATCGCCATAGTAACTGTTTTGGAAAGTGGCATACATGTAATAGAGTTGTGCATAATCACCGCTATTCATATTAAGATTTAAGTTATCATACGGATATGAATTCGAGTTTAAATGGATTTTTATATTTCGCAGCGATGCATTATCAAATTTGGATGCGTCTTTCACATGGGTATCCCTTCGCCCCTCTTGCAGCGCAATTATAACATATCGAGGCTTCTCCAGAGCTGTGGATGTTTTCACAGACCAGATATCTCTATCGGTATTTTTTAAAGCGGGTAGTTCATGCAACTCCCACTTACGGAATGGTATTAATATCGGTTTATCTTCTTTGAGTTTGTCCAATACATTCAATCGACCTTCGTCGCTGAGTTGAAGATGGGGAATTCGTCAGTAAATTCTATCGATATTGAGAGTTATATTTGCATCTCCCTTGTAGCAGTTCACGTCAGTTCTAGCTCGCAGTAGAATTAATTCCTGCTTCACAATAATTAATACTTTTGTATAATCCTCGGCAAAACCCAATAATTATTTCAATGGAATTAGAGCATAGAACCTTTTGTTCTCATCAAAGCATGTAACATTTGCAGCATTTTCAGCCCAGCCGCAAAGGTCGAGTATATGTTGATCTCGCTTGGTGTTGGAGAGTAATCCTTTCATCGTGCTTGTAATTCCTACATCTCGATTCTTATCTACTTCAACCCCATTCAATTCATAGCGAATTTCATCAAATAAAAACGTATATGCATTTTTCACAAACTCAAAGTTGCGTACAGTAGTAGGTGGGGTGAGTGTTGGAAATTTAACGGTTCCGCTCACATAAATATAACTTTCACTTGGACAAGTGTAAATGTGTTGGTGCTGTATCATTATACGAATCTCATCATTGTTTCGATAGTTTTGAGCCAGAGGGAGGTATGTGTGAAATTCACTCTTTGAAATACTCTCCTCGTAGCGAACTTTAGAGAATATATTTATTTTATCCATACTGTTGCTTTAACTTATATCCAAGAGATAATAGTTTATTTTTTAATATAGGTGTTAACTCTTTGAGATCTAAATGTCGAGTGGTAGAATCGAATCATGTGTCCTTTGCTTTCCGACGGTCGTGAGCCTTCCGCTCAGCTGTTCCGTCGTCTTGTTGTTTGTTTCTGTGTGTTTTTTTTTTTTTTTGTGTCGGTTTGCTTGTTTGTTTGTCGGTTTGTTTGTTCTTCTGTTTGTTCTGTCTCACTCATAAACGGTTTTCTTTCCTTTTTTTTTTTGGTTCTGTTTTTTTTTTTTTTTTTTCTTCTTCTTCTTCTTCTCGTTGTTGGTCCTTGGTTTGTCCTGGTGTTGGTTCCTGGTTCGCACTCCTGGCGGTTCCTGGTTCGTCCTTCGTTCTCGTGGTGGTTACTTGTTCGTCCTCGTGGTGGGTGCTGTGTCTCTCTGGTTTGTTCGTGTTGTTCCTGCCTGTTTTTGTTCCTGGGTGCTCCGCTGGGTTCGGGGATGTGGGCTTTCCTGTGAAAAAGAAAGATCAGTGATTACCTATGTTGTTGAGGTTTTGTATGTTTCCATTTAACGTTGATGTTGTAGTTTGCTGCGTTGTTGATTGTTGGGTTGTCATGCGTTTTCATGCGTTCGAAGCTTTTCGTTGCTAGTTTTTCTATGTGTTGCTTGATTGTCTCCATGTTTAGATCGCTGTGCAGCTGCTCATTGGTCATGTACCATGGCGAATCTGTTATTTCTCTCAGAGTTTTGTTCTGGATGATTTGGAGTTTGTAGATTTTCCTTTCTTTGGATTGTATCCAGCACGTCGATGAGTACGTCATTGTCGGCCGTATTATGGACTTGTAGATTTGTAGTTTGTTCCTTTTGTTCAGCTTGCTTTTCCTGTTTAAGAGCGGGTAGAGGTAGCCTTTAATTTGTTTTGCTTTTTTCGCTGTCTGATCGATGTGTTCTGAAAATGTAAGAGCTTTGTCTAGGATTACGCCTAGATATTTGATTCGGTTTTCCCATTTTATGTCTGTGTTGTTGATTCTCAAGCAGCTACTGGGTTCGTGCTTAAATTTTTTCTTCGTGAAGATAATTGCCTGTGTTTTTTCTGCGTTTAGTTTGATCCTCCAGGTGTTACACCAGTCGTTAATCCTGTCCAGGAGATTTTGGAGCCGTTTTGTTAGGGCCTCGGTCGAGTATCCTCTTGTGAAAATTGCTGTGTCGTCTGCGTATAGTGCAATTTCTGTGTCGTTTAGTTTTGGGATGTCTGCGGTGTAGATGCTGTAAAGAAGGGGGCCCAGGACAGATCCTTGTGGGACACCGGCTGTCATTGTCTGAGTTGTGGAGATGCTGTCGTTTATTTTGACTTGGAATGTTCTGTTACAGATAAAGGACGTCACTAGTCTGATCATTGGTGTTGGGATTTTAAATTGGTGCAGTTTGTATATTAAACCTAGGTGCCATACCTTGTCGAAAGCTTTAGAGACGTCCAGAAAGACGGCTCCCGTGGCTAACCCTTTGTTGAAAGCGTCGATTATTGCTCTGTTCTGAAGCCGTATTGTTCGTCGGGTAGAATACGTTTGTCTTCAGTTATTTCTGTCAGTCTTTTGTGTATTACTTTTTCTGTGATTTTACTGAGACCTGTCAGCAGACTTATTCGTCTGTAACTGGAGGTGAGGTTTCGGGGTTTGTTCGGTTTCGGGATTAGAATCGTTGTTGCGTGTTTCCATTGGGTCGGAAACACTCCAAGTTTCAGTGCGGCGTTTATGATTTGTGTTATTCTGTCTATTGCGTTCGGTGTTAGGTTTTTTAGCGCGACGTTGTTGATGTTATCGCAGCCTGGTGCTTTCTTGGTTTTTAGGTTTTTAATTATACCTTTTATTTCTTCCGGTGTTGTTTCCTCTATTTCCGTGTTTTCTACGCTACTATTTAGTACTCTCAGTACGGTTTCGCGTATTTCTTGCCTTTTGCGGAGTGGGTGTGTGTCGGCGTTCGGTTTAAACTGCTGTGCAAGCGACTTTGCGAATTCCTCCGTTTTCTCCTCGTCCGTGCTTGCTACAGTGTCGTTTGTTGTTTTCAGTGGGGGAATTGTTCTCCTCTCCTTGTTTCTAAGATTCTTGGCTAATTTCCACGGTTCCTCTATTGTTTCGTTGATGCGTTCTAGTTTGTCTTCCCATTCGGCGTTGTGCTGTTCGCGCAGTGCCCATTTCAGTTGGTTTGTCAGTCTGTTTAAGACGTTCTTGTCCATCGGTGCCAGCGTCCGTTGGAATACCTTGTTAGCTTTGCGCTTTTCTTTTAGTAGATTCCTGATTTCTTGTGGGAGGGTTGTTGTCGTGTTGGCTGTCCGTTTCCTTGTGGCGGCCTCGAGTGCTGCTTTTATTTCGTTTTCTATCGTCCGTGCTGCTTCTTCTAGGCACGGGGGGCTTGTAATTTCTGTACAATTGACGTTCGTCAGATTATCTTTGAATTTGTTCCAATTTGTGATAGTTTTCTCGATTGTTTTCCTGGCCGTATTCGCTTGGAGATTTCTGTGCACTGGGTTGTGATCTGAGCTCAAGTCCTTGATGCAGATTATTTGCTATGTCCCATTTCGGCAAAGTCGAGCATCATTTCCGTCAGTTCAGATCTGATTGCTTCGTTGCTATTCCTTTTGTTTCGGGTAGTTGAAGGTTTTGTCTCCGGGTTAGGGTTGTTGCTTCTTCTTATCGGTTTGGGTATTTGGCTCGTTGTCGGTGTTTGGGCTGTTTGTCTCTGTGTTTGGGCTGTTTGTCTCGGTATTTGGGTTGTTTGTCTCGGTGGGGGTCTCGTTTCCTGCTGTCTTTGTTCCGTTTGTCTTGCTATTTCCGGTCTCGCCGGGCAGTTTCTCCATATAGAGGTGTGTTCGCCTCCGCAGTTTGCGCATTTCGGCGGCAGTGTTAGCGGTTTCTCACACAGGTGCGTGCTGTGGTTCTGTCCGCATTTCATGCATCTATATTCGGCGTTGCAGTGCCTCTGCACGTGGCCGAACAGCTGGCATCGGTGACATTGTACTGTTTCTCCTCGTGTTTTCAGCGGTTCCATTTTCACGTTCAGTCCGCAGAATCGATCCATTTGGTAGATGGATTTGTATTCCTTCCCAATTTCTACCAGGACCATTTGGATTGGCGTGGCTTCTCTCCCTTTCATCCTGGTCACTTTTATGGCCAGGTAGCCGTTGTCGTTGAGGTTCTCATTAATTTGCTCCTCCGTCAGGCCGCAGGGAACTCCCTTCACTACGACCTTCAGGTTCCTTTCCGTGCTCAGTTGGTGCGTGTGAAATTCGTAATTGTCCTCTTTCATTAGTTTGTACATGTTTCGGTAGTCCGTGATTGTTTGGGGCTGGATTCTTATCCCGTCCCTGGTCGATGTTGCCCTGGTGTAGTTTATTTTGTTCCTGTTGAGCTTCTTCGAAAGCCCTGCCCATTTGTCCTTGTTTCGTAGAACTATTGGTGTTTTGTTGTTGGTGTTTTCGGTGGGGGTTTCAGTCTCAGTGACTTCGTCTTCGTCGTCGTCGTCGTCACTGTCCCTTGTGTTTAAGCATGCATAGCTATTCATACTCACCTGCGGTCCTCGCAGGCTTGACGTGGTTGGGCTCGCAAGCTTTGCAGTTTTCTTTGGAAACCGGAAAGTTTCCTCGTCCTCCGGGTCAGTTTTGCGCTTGGGGGCGGCCTCGGTGATGCTCTCCGTGTCCATCCGTGTGGGTTTCCTCCTCGGGGCGGCTTCGGTGGCTCTCCTCGGGGCGGCTTCGGTGGTTTTCTTGGGTTCGGCGTCGTTGGTCCTCTCGGCGGCGGTCCTTCTGGTCGCGGCGGTGTCCTGGGGCTGTTCGGCGTCGGTGTTCTTCTTCCTGTTCAGGAGGTGGTTGAGTAGCCTGTCCAACCCGTCCTCGCTGATGGACTCCAGGAAGGCGAAGTCCTGGAATTCCTGGGCGGCGACGGTTCCGTTGGCGCTGGTTTGTTTCATGATTGGATTCATGTCTGCAGTTTGGTTTTTTTTGAATTATTTTGTCAGAATAATTGCTAAGTTTAACGTCTGCTTCGTACGAAGTTCGGTTAAGCTGTGTAGGTAGAATCGATCGGGACAGCTGCTTTTATACGATTTCCGTGAAAATTAATCCCCATCTATCTCTCTCTCTCTCCCTCCCTCTCTCTCTCTCGCTCACTTAATACTCTTCAGCTCTAAACGTACTAGTATTTTTGCACCCCTAAAATTCACGGGGTTGATCGAGAATTGTTAAGGTGATGTTATCTATCGCTCGAGCGTTTATTGGTAGGTAAATAATATTTCGTGGTTCAATATTTATTGCAAAACCGGGGTCGACATTAGGTGAAAATTCAAATATAGTATGTGATAGCGTGTTATTGTAGTAAACACCTTGTACAATATTACACTTAACTCGAATACTATTCACTTTTATAATTTCAACTGGTAAATCCGACTTGTGTAATTGATTGGCTGCCAACTTTCTTGCAGAAAAGCCTAACAATCTCCCTATTGAACGACTAGCAGTGAAATCAATATCGTATTTACTCATTAGTTCACACTTTAGAGTATTATTGTTGGGTTTAATCGACAACTCCTTATCTCGTCTGATCTTCTGAACGTAGGTTCCGCCGACCAGCTGATTTTGCAGAAAGAGTTCAATATATGTTATCTCATACGAGCCAGCTGGTGTTTTAATTTGCTTTCCGCCTGTGTACTCAAATAGATTATTACAATCTTCTTCAATATTCGGAATAGTATTGTATGTATGAAATCCGATGAGTCCTAAGCAATATAATGTGTCAGGGTCTAATTCTATCGACGGATAATAATTCACAGAGAGCACATTCGTAGTACTTTGCAGCGTGAAGGTCTGAGACATGACTGATGGATTTATAAAGTTGCTATCAGTTTTATTCCGTTAGAAATTGCAGACATAAATGTCCACAGTTGTAGGTATTACATTTCTGATATCTATCATGGTTATACACTATCTCGCTACCTCGAAAATATTTTAACTGCTCTACAGGTGGTTTCAAGTCACCAAAGCTGTCAAAGTATGTAACTAAATTTCCTCGTTTTTTATATGCAACCCAATGCGTGCCCGACCCTTTAGCAGAATCTAAATTTATTACCGCACATTAGTAACACAAAGGTTTTGCAGATGGGAGAGAGTCGCGCATAAACACACCACGAAAATGCTTAATGTGCCCTCGTGCAGCATAGTTTTGAATGTCAGAATCGGTGAGCGGGCGTTGAGGTACTTACTTAGTAGTTTTTTGGAGCCTGTTTTAGATACAAACCCAAACCTTTTCGATATGGTTTGAGATATAGTCTACGTCCACGTAATGCGATTGCTTCCATTGTCTTGTTATGCCGCTCGGAATTCAGCTAATTTATTTCTATCATCTTTAGAAGCGTTTACTGCTTTTGCAATTCCTGCAGAGCCACCTGCTAGCGAACCAAGCGCACTTAGCCCTGCAAATAGCGGTATCAGCGGTAGCATCCCACCATGTTTCGGTATGGGAATTATACGAGGAGTCCGAATTTTTCTGCGACCGAATTTTTCTGCCTCCTTAACCGCAAGTCTAGCAGCTGCTAGGGCCATTTTACCACCCTCTCTGTCATTCAGATTCTTAAACTTTTTCATTGCTTTGCGCGTTTTTGATACAACTCCACTATTTAACGCAATTTTCTTTTTTGTTTTATTATTAATACCCATTCCGAGTTTACGTTTAATTTTCATAATGGAAGCAACAGATAATGCAGCTGCTTTTTCACCAAACCTCGCGTCTTTTGCTTTTACTCTTTTCCAAGCAGCTTTTTGAAGAACTTTATCAGCTCTATGTCGATCCGCCTGAATGTTACTTTATGAATATGCAATATCGTGTTCTTTGCACGCACTGTCTATGGGGTTAATACCAGAGTCACCTCTAGCTAAACGTTTTTCCAACTTAGTACCTGGACCACAATACTGATAACCTCCAGGTATGTGTGCCTCGAACGGGAGCTTGTTGATGAGTGAATTGATCATGCCTCTTCCAGCGTACATATTGCAATGAATGTTTACACGATGTATCGGGTATTATATATAGCTGTTGTGTGCTGTATATTTTAGTATCATGCGGGTCGTTAAGCAGGAACTATCTCTAACAATTATGAATCTTGATTCATGTGTTGGTGAAGGTATGTCACTAACAAAAGAGAGACGTCATAGGATTTTGCTTCCGAATACGTTGAGATGTTTAATTTGCGGTCCATCAAACTGTGGAAATCCAACGTAATGTTGAGTTTACTGTTTGATGAGAACGGCGTAGCGAAGTTTAAAAACGTATATGTTTATTCAAAATCACTATACCAGCCGAAATATCAGTTTCTTGAAAAAGTTTTAAAACCGCTCAAGGGTGTTGGATATTTCCCATTCAAAAAGAATGTAGATATTATGAAACCCAGTGCTGCAAAACCTAATTCAATTTTCATATTCGATGATGTTGCTTGCGATAAGCAGGATGTGATACGAGAATATTTCAGCATGGGGCGACATAATAATATTGATTCTTTCTAATGCTAATTTTATAATATCATCAAACAAGATTATTTAAACTTATTTAAACCTCAAACATGTTTACAACGATCATATAAGCAGTGATATGAGTTTCGATAAATTCAAGGAAATGTGTTCAGAATGTTGGACAGAGCCCTATGGGTTTATAACGGTGGATAAAGATTGTGACATTGATAAGGGGAGATATCGTATATATTTAGATCAGTATATAATAATGGATAAATAGATCATGATAGTCAGTATACATTGAGACTGTTGGGGTGAGAGGGTGTTTAAAGCTGATTGAAAGCTCTTTACAGCTGATTGAAAGCTGTTTAAAACTGATTGAAAGCTGTTTAAAGTTGATTGAAAGCTGTTTAAAGCTGATTGAAAGCTGTTTAAAACTGATTGAAAGCTGTTTAAAGCTGATTGAAAGCTGTTTGAAGCTGATTGAAAGCTGTTTAAAGCTGTTTGAAAGTTGTTTGAAAGCTGTTGTAGAAAATACGGTATGATGGGTAGAAATGTTCAACATAGACTTATTGATGTTCAAAGATCTATTCGTAAAAAGTTATTAGCTATGAAACTGAATAGAGTTGAAGAAGATGAATCATTTAATAAAACTTATAAACCACTAATCGAACCTTTGAAGAATTTAATAGACACATCACAACATAATGTTTTTAGAAGTTTAACTCTAAGATTCCTAAATTATCTCCATCCAAAAACGAACAAGACAGTGATGTTGAAGTTATTAAAGCTGGAGCTAAACGTAAAGCAACTAATTTCATACAAAAACCGAAGCGAGCATGCAATCAAGAAATTTCATATGACAATCTACTCCGTGACGATGAAGATGTATTTAACAGTTCAAATACATGTGAAACCTTGATCGAAGACCTTGAAACTATGGGTTCTTTACCGAGACGATATGTGGGAATGCTAATAAAAGATACAGATGATGAATTTGATACGCAATTAGGTATTCATTTCAATCCAAAAACTGATAAATGGATCATTGGAAAATCGGATATAGAGGTTATCGGGGATGATTTAAAAATAGAAGGAATCAAATACATTGGTACTCCTGGTCTCTATGAATTACTTTTCAAGAAGAAGCCCGTTGGTTATAATGATGATGATAAGCGCAATTATAAAGATATTTTGGAGAGAGCTAACGTGCTGCGGAGAAATTATGATCCAAATTCGCAGATTCAAGGAACTAGGACGCATAAATATAGAAACATAAATAAACAGCTTTTTGAAGAACCCGCTGCTCGCAGACATGTCGAATCAGACTTCTCCACATCATCCGGAAGAGGTCTATTCGATTCATCTTTACTTATTCCTAATAATATAGCAAGAGTGCAATATCGATATTGGGATAGTCTTGAAGAGTTAATAGATCGTTTATGTCTTTTACATGCTTCTAAGAAGGCTGGAAATATATCTCATCAGAATGAAATTGTGGCTATCGAGGAGGAATTACAAGAAGCGAATATAATAGAATGAATTCTGTATTCATAGCTCACATCAATGATGAGCATCGATAAGTTCGGACGTCATTCAAATCGTAAAAGCGGTCAAGATTTCAGATTCAGATTCAGCTAAAATTAATCAACTATGAGATTGGGTTTTTAAAGAAGCACTGACATCCCAAGTGTTAACCCTCCAGTCATTCCTAGTGCAAGTGGGTCGATTAGTCGTGCTGATAAAAGTTCGATATATTCCTTGGAAGATATTTTAAATGGGTATATGGGAGATGATTAGACTGATCTAAGAGGCGTTCTACGAATATGAGCTGCAAAAGACTAAATACCATGAGACGACGTCAACCTCTTTCTACGAAGTCCGTTAAACAAGATGTGGTGAATGAATTACATAAACCTGCTCGAAAAATTTTTAATAGACGTAGAGTTATATTAAAAGGTATAGATGATTTATGGCAGGCAGATTTAGCTGAATTCGGTTCTTATGCTCATGAAAATAGAGGTTATAAATTTATTTTGGTTGTGATTGATTGTTTCTCAAAATTTCTGTGGACTGTTCCGTTAAAGGATAAATCTGCAGTAAGTTTAACAGATGCATTCAAGAAAATTTTCCAAGAGAGTAATCGTACACCGCGCAATCTACAAACAGATCAAGGTAAAGAGTTTTATAACCGACAATTTAATGTGTTAATGAAAAAGAAACATGTTTATCATTACTCAACATATACCATCATGAAAGCATGTATGGCTGAACGGGTTATTCGCACTTTAAAAGAGAAATTATATCGAGCATTCAGTCTAAATGGAAAATATGATTGGTACTCTATATTGGATGAGATAACAAGAGATTACAATGCAACAAATCACTCTACGATTGGTATGAAACCTAAAGATGTAAATTTAAATAAAGAGAAGCAAATACTCGAAACAGTTTATTCACATATCAAAATTGCCAGCAGAGGGCGATTTCGAGTGGGTGATTTTGTACGTATTAGCAAACAAAAGACTGTATTTGCTAAAGGATATACTCCTAATTGGTCGACGAAGCTGTTTAAAATTCTAAAAGTTAAAATTTCTAATCCTGTTACATATTTATTGGAGGATATTCAGGGTAGACCAATCCAAGGGGCATACTACGAGTATGAGCTGCAGAAGGCTAGACATCATGATGTCTACTTGGTTGAAAAAGTGCTGAGACGGAAAGGGTTGAAGGTTTATGTGAAATGGCTTGGGTTCGATGATTCGCAGAATAGCTGGATTGATGAAACTAATGTACTTTAAAAAAATATATACTTATTGTAAAATAGTGATTATTCTGCTTATGAATGTTAATAAATATGTATTTTTATTCAACTAATAACTTGGTTTTATTTTTACCCGTAATCCTGAAACTGAATAAAATGGTTAAGAAAAACGATATACATTGTTAAATTATTATTTTTATTATAATTAGTAAAAAATCATTGTAGATTACAAAATCTTTTTTCATCAAAACATTTATAACATTTATATCGGGGTGGTGGGGTCCATCAATATGATCTACATCAGTTGGTAGATTGTAATGTTTGTAACATGGTAGGCAGGCGGCTATTTCTTCATCTTCTTGAAAATGCGATGGAAGCGAATCCCACATCGATAGTAGTTCCCTGGATGTTATATGTGTCATTAAATGTAGTTTATACTGATTATAGCAAGCACGACACCTATCCGTTGATATACAGAATAGAAAAAAGTTGATAGCACTTTTTAACATCTTGATATCTTTTAATTGTTAATTTTAATCGTTGAATTTTTTTAATGTGTTGTTCCAATCGTGCTTTACTTTGTACTAACCGTTCTACTGCATCGTCGGTGATCTTAACCATTACACTGTTGGATTGACATTGTGTTGATATAACTAATTCATTATTAGTATTTTGTCTCCTATCTATACCCAAACGGATTTTGAATGAGCCAATCAAAATGCTTCGTATGTAACACGTGATCCAGACAAGTTGAGACGAGAAATTGTTATCAGCGCTAGACGACTAGTTGCTTCTAACCGATAAATCAAAAACATGTTTATCGTGATTATTAAATTAACCACAAACAAACTTAATAATAACAATAACAATAACAAATAATCCGGTCGATGTAGTAGTTCCGGTTCAGACAGGTTGAGACAGGATTGTTATCAGTGCTAGACGCTCGGTCCTATCTAGACGTGTGGATACATAAACATTTTCTATCGTGGAAGTTGTAATACTTGTAATAATTGGATGTTATTTCATTCTCGTAGATTTAAAAGCTTCAAGTTCAAATACTAAACTGATTACGTAAACTGAAAAAGAAACAATATATTCCATTTCTCACTCAATATTAAACCTAATTGCTGAAATACTTTTTTATTTATATTAAAAAATTAATACGGTCTAAATCACAGACAAGTTTAAGAAATTTTACATATATTTTAGTTGAATTAAACAATCCCTTATATATTTTAGTTCAGTCTCTCTAGTCTCTTTCTAACTAGTCTCATGTATCTAGCTCCGTCTATGTAGCCCTATGTACCTAGCCTCATGTATCTAACCCCGTCTATCTAGTCTCATGTATCTAGTCTCATCTATCTAGTCTCATGTATTTAGCTTCGTCTGTCTGGCCTCATTTATCCAGCCCCATGTATCTAGTCCCGTCTATCTAGTCTCATGTATTTAATCCCGTCTATCTAGTCTCATGTATTTAGCCCCCATGGATCTAGCCTCGTCGGTCTAGTCTCATATATTTAGTCGATTTTAGTCGACGTTGATGTATGCAACCAACTTCACACCTCATTTGTCTCAACAGGATCTAATTTTGAATTTCCCCGCCTCGCGTCTATTTTTTGAATTTTCCCGCGCATCTGGAAGTTCTAAAAATGGCGGCCGGAAGTCGAAACCGGAAACCTGAAGTCGAAACCGGAAACAGGAAGTCGAAACCGGAAGTCTAAACCGTAAGTCGAAACCGGAAGTCGAAACCGGAAGTTTCGAAGTCAAGGTCAAGGTTAGGTAAGGGGTCAAGGTCAGAGGAGGTTTGAGGAAGAGGAGGGTCTAGAACATGACATCTTTCCCTACTTGAGGGGTACCCTGTATCAGCTTTTAATCAGCTTTAGTCAGCTGACCACTCAATTTTTTTTTGTAAATTTTCTAAATTGACACAAGCTTGGATGATGTTCGGCTTCACTGTTGCTTGGAGGTGTTTCTGTTCACTGCAAAATAACGAGATAACCAACCAATTTAATCAACCAATTTAAATGGTTTAAATATTACCGAATCTCGATCCATAACAGCAGCCAATTCTTAAAATTTTCCTTTTTTAATTCCTGATCTACTGAACATAGTGCAAACTTTTTGAGAAGGGCCGCCACTTAATTTTTTTCGTCGTAGCATAAAACTTCCTCCTTGTTCCGTCCGATGTAAACATAACCATTTTTTGAATTTCATCAAACTTCTTGTAAAAATAATGATTTTTTTCCCAAAATAGAAGCATTGTCTGTTTGTGTTAGCTTCAAAATTCCTCCAAATTCGGTTTTTGTAGGTCAATTCATTTTTCATTCGAGATTTAAAGTATAAAATTAATAATATTTGTTAAGGCAAATACCTTACAACCCTTCACATGGAATCTTATGATTCTCTCATAATCCCCAATTGATGGGCTAACTACCATTAACCCATTAATGAGGGCTCACATGTATCAGCTTTTAATCAGCTTTAGTCAGCTGACCACTCAATTTTTAAAATTGACACAAGCTTGGATGATGTTCTGCTGAACCGGCTTCACTGTTGCTTGGAGGTGTTTCTGTGATCGTAGATTCCCTGCATACATTAGTCTTTTTGGTGGTTGATGATTGCATATTTTACAGAAATTATTTGGATGTTCGCGGCTTCAATATTATCTTCTTGGAGATGTAGGGTGAATATTCATACTCTTCTTCTTCCCACCATTATTGTTGATTTTATGATAATTTTTCATATGTCGCTATCTTCTCTTGTGCAGGTTGAATCACCGTTTGAAGGTGCATTTGAAGTACATTTTTTGATTATCATCACATACTATCCTTGCTTGAGAAAACTATTACACATGGAATGAGACCGGATGTGGGGGTGTGGACCGGGAGTGGGGGGTGTGGACCCGTAGTGGGGGTGAGGACTGAAAGTGGTTGAGGTCAAGGTCAGTAGAGGTGGTGGGCCTAGAACATGACATGTTTCCTTGCTCCTAAGAAAAATATATTTTTGAAGAGTATATTTTGAATCTATTGTGACAGGTTTTAAATGAACTTTAATATGTTATTTTTGTAAATTTGTTTATTTGTTTGATACATTCTTCTAACTACAAATTAAGGTTTTTTTAATATAGAAATTCCCTTTCACCATGTTAATTTTAAGCAATAACACACAACGCCAATATTTATATAAATGCCGGCAGTTACGCAATCCCTTTCATATTGATCACCTATTGATCTAAAGCGGAAAGCTCTATAATCCTTTGCTCCCCCATAACTCGGCGCCGCGGGGCCTGGCTGCGGCACCGCTTACACTGCCGCGAAGCCATTAGTTCAATCTAAAGAACTGCGTCGAAAAATCACCGCGTCCGCCGCGGCACGTTGAACGCAGATGGCGGAAAACTTTAAGGTGCACTTTTACAGTGCCCTTCGATCTCGCAAATTGCCGACCAAAGAGGCGGTTGCGGTTTTTTTTTCGGCATTTCGGAAGCACCGGGTGAAGGACGCAGAAGGAATGAGCGACGCATGAAGCCGCGAGTGGTACCGAAATACGCGTATCGTCGGGCGGCATCGCCTCTAGCCGCAAAAGTTAGATTCGGCCGCGCGGTGTGGGGATAAATGTAAAAAAATCGTGCAAAGAAAGGGAGTGATATTTTCCAAAGTCAGCAGCTTAACGGGGACGGCTCGGATCGCGAACCCAAGTAGGGGAAGATGATGTGTTCTGGAACCGCCTCCCAGTAAGGATTTACATGGGGCTGCTCCTTCCATAAGATTCCCATTGAGCCCGAAGGAGCATAACGCCCCCAATTTCTAACCCTTTTGACCCGTGCAAGTGAATCATGAGAAAGTTAAAACCGTCGAGTCGGCATTTTCTTGTTTCAACTTGTCTAGAACATGTGACATATACAATACATTATGATTGGCTTATTGAATATTTGTTTGGGTATAAATAGGAGAGGCAACATTTCCAACATCCAGTCTCTCGAAAAACGCACAACAGACGATCCAGCTTAAGTCGATAATTCTAAGATGGATTCCAACATGTTAACCAACATTAACAAATCGTCAAAGATGTATCTGCGAGCCGACGATTTAAAATTAAATGAAAAATACACCATCAATCAGTTCTTCAAAAAACTACGGTTTATGGAAATAGCATCGTTACAGATACAGCTGAGGGGTTCATATGGATTCCAAAGAAATATATGGAACTACTTGCACATGATGCCATCAAAGACTACAACACCAACTTTAGTATAAGCCTATGTGCTCATGCTGAGAAAATACAAAATTAAGAATGCTAAAGAAACAACTGTTATTAAAATTACCTCTACAGTTTAAATGTTCAAAAAAAAATCTGTAGATTATTCTAATAAAGAAAATGTTTAAAATTTTGCTATTTTATTTCACACTCATAATGATGAGCCATTGAACATGACACACAAGGTCACTGAACTGTCGACTCAACATTTTCTTGTTTCAACTTGTCTAGATCATGTGCCATATACAACGCATTTTGATTGGGTTATTGAATATTCGTTTGGGTATAGGACGCAAACATTTTATTTCACACTCCTCACGATGAGTCATTGAACACGTGCCATGCCACTGAACTGTCGACTCGGCATTTTCTTGTTTCAACTTGTCTAGATTACGTGACATATACAAAGCATTTTGATTGTCTTATCGAATATTTGTTTGGGTATAAATAGGACGCAAACTACTAATAATGAAATTTAGTTATCTCAACGCAGCACCACCAACAGTATCCATGTCATATATAAGTTCACCTACTTTCTTAGATGACTTACTGCAAGTTTTGGATGAAGCAATTAAAAGTGAATGTCGACTCATAAACGAAGTTAGCTATCCAATATCCAAGACATTTTCGATTTCCTGGATTCAGCGCGGTTGGAGGCTATTATCACTGTGTTCGAATATTCAACTCGAAAAGAAGTTTCACATTAATCCCAATCGAATGGTTAGCATTAAAAATAGAATGGCAAAAGGTGAATACGTTCTTCTCAACATCATCAATTAAACCACAAAGAGGAGTAAAAAGGTTCCAACTGCAGCTCAGAAACTCAAAATACGGAAATACCATACACCCAAATAGTACCCGCTTGCGATAGCTTCACCATAACTTTTCTCTCATCAACAAAAAGGAATATAAGTAGATATATCACATTACAAAGCGGGGGGTTCAATTCCATCTGGATCAAGAGGCGGCATACAAGTTAGAATGTTTATTTAAATTAATTGATTATCGTTTGGAACGTTTGAAAACATTAAACTTTGCCGATTATTACAGCGAGAGGCTGTTGCATTTCATAAACTTACCAAAAGATTGTGACGTCACATGAACGTTGGAAAACCTACTACAAACATCTTCCCAGCACTTTGAAAGCATATATGTAATATATGTATGAGATTTTGGCACACAACAAATGAAAATTATTTAAAGACATAGAATCAACCCGACAGTGTAATGGTTAAGAGCGCCAACGATACAGTAGAATGGTTAGTACAAAGAAAAGCACGATTGGAGCAACACATTATAAAAATACAACGTTTCAAATTAGCAATTAAAAGATATCAAGATTATAAAAAGTGCAATCAACTTTTTTCTAAACTGCGTATCTGACACCCATTTTCAAGAAGATGAAGGCATCTTCATCTTCTTGTCTCCCATGCTACAAACATTACAATCTACCAACTGATTTAGATCATATTGATGGACCCCCACCACCTCGATATAAATGTTATAAATGTATTAATGAAAAAAGATTTTGTAATCTGCAATGATTTTTTACTATTTATAATAAAAAAATGTAACAATGTATATCGTTTTTTTATCCATTTTATTCCGTTTCAGGATAGAGGTAAAATAAAACCAAGTTATTAGTACAATAAAAATACATATTTATTAACATTTATAAGCACAACACTATTTTACAATAAGTACATATTTTATAAAATAAATTAGCTTAATCGATCCAGCTATTCTGTGAATTATCGAACCAAAGCCATTTCACATACACTTTCAATCCTCGACTGATGCTAGTTAAGAAGATTATCGCCAAATATTACTCGATTATGTCGGCTTCTCTTAAATCGTTTTCGATAGTATGAATCTCATAATCCTTGAATGTGTTTCCAAATTGTTGCGACTTTTTTTAAAAACCATAATCGTTCAACCAACTCGTTTGGATCATTCCATTCAATAAACGGATTAAATGACTTCCCGTTTGCATTTTTTTCATTGAGGTAAGGTATGTTACCTTCGAAATCATGGTCTGTGAATGTCTTGCGATTGTTCTTCGAGATCCACCAGTTTACTCATCTTAGTGTAGCATAATGTTTAGTCGACAAATGGCGATTATATATATATATATATATATATATATATATATATATACATATATATATATATATATATATATATATATATATATATATATATATATATATATATATATATCAATGTACCAATATATATACCAATATATATATATATAATAAATTAATAAATATATATAAGAAATTAAATCACAGCGACTAAGATGGGCAGGCCACGTGCACAGACTGCATAACGAAAGACTTGTAAAACTGGTATGGGAGGAGATTCCCACAGGCAAGAGACCGCTCGGACGTCCCAGAATGCGATGGAGAGATAACATCCAAGCAGATCTCCGGAAAATGAACATTCCATTTGACCCTAGGTTGATGGAAGACCGAACAAATTGGAAAAAAGTTGTACAGTCAGCCAAGACCCACCCAGGGTTGTAGCGCTACGTGATGATAATGATATATATATATATATATATATATATATATATATATATATATATATATATATATATATATATATCACGACGAAAAAATATTTTTGCAAAATACTCGCATACAAAATTTTTGTTGTGACCTCAATAGATAGTGAAGAATAAAAAGTGGATGTAAAGTGGAGGTGGGTGGATGGAAGGTGGATGTAAAGTGGATGGAAGTGGATGGAAGGTGGATGTAAAGTGGATGGAAAGTGGATGTAGGTGGATGGAAAGTGGATGCAAGTAGTTGGAAAGTGAGAATGAAGGGTTGTAAAATAATGAAAACTCCACATAAAATTTATGGTTCTATTAAATTCTAATCAAAATCTTACATTTAAATTTACTTCCTTACATTTAAATACTTATATAAACATTTAACATTTCTTACGCCATATATATAATATTGGTTAATATGATTTAAACATGATGCTTCGTTTAAACTAAATTGGAGCAATCGAAAAATTCGTCATCAGCATCCTCTAAATTTATAACAATATATTCATTGCAATGTAAGTAAGAAATGAAAATAGAATATTATAGCAACTGGTGGGGGTCTATCAATATGATCTGTATCAATTGATACATTGTAATTTTTGTAACATGGGAGAAAGGCGGCTATATCTTCATCTTATTGAAAATGCAATGGAAGCGTATCCCACATCGACTGTAGTTCCCTGGGTGTTAGATGTGTCATTAAATGTAATTTATACTGACTAGAGCAAACACAACACTTATTCATTGATAAGCAGTTTAGAAAAAAGTTGATAGCACTTTTTAGCATCTTGATATCTTTTAATTGCTAAATTTATTAGTTGTATTTTTACAATGTGTTGCTCCAATCGTGCTTTTCTTGGTACTAACCGTTCTACTGTATCGTTGGCAATCTTAACCATTACACTGTCGATGTCGGGTTGATTCGATGTCTTTGAATAATTTTCATTTGTTGTGCGCCAAAATCTCATACATATATTCTATGCTTTCAAAGTGCTGAGAAGATGTTTGTAGTAGGTTTACCAACGTTGATGTGACGTCACAATCTTTTGGTAAGTTTATGAAATGCAACAGTCACTCGTTGTAATAATCGGCAAAGTTTAAAGTTTTCAAACGTTCCAAGCGATAATCCATTAATTCAAATAAACCATCTAATTTGTATGCCGCCTTTTGATACAGAATGAATTGAACCCCCCTGCTTTGTAATGTGATATATCTAATTCTATTCCTTTTGGTTGATAAGTGAAAAGTAATGGTGAAGTTATCGCTATCGGGTACTACATCGGTATATGGTACTGCCGTATTTTGAGTTTCTGAACTGCAGTTGGAACATTTCCTTTTAACTCCTCTTTGTGGTTTAATCGCTGAAGTTGATGTTGAGAAGAACGTATTCACCTTTTGCCATTCAATTTTAATGCTAACCATTCGATTGGGATTAATGTGGAACTTCTTTTTGAGTTGAATATTCGAAGACAGTGATAATAGCCTCTAACCGCGCTGAATCCAGTTGAAATCGATAATGTCTTGGATATTAGATAGCTAACTTCGTTTATGAGTCGACATTCACTTCTTGTGAATCGGGGTAGTTCCTTCGGGCTCAATGGGAATCTCATGGAAGGAGCAGCCTCATGTAAATCCTAACGGGGCATCAACTTCCCCTACTAACCCATACATGCAATAGAGGCGCGACCGTCCGTTCCGAATAGAACGCGTGCAGTTTCGAGTCGCTGCACCCATAAACGGCGAAACTGCAGCGGTCAGACCGACTGCACCTTCCAGCGAAGGAGAGCCAATACGTTTCGAACTATGGCGGGCGACTCCGTTGTCGTAGCGACGCGGCGCCGCTGCCAAAGGCGGAGTCCGCGTGCCGGTCAACTTGGAATTTCAAAAACGCGATATCCTGGTTCCCCAAATCGACATTCAAATTTTTCTCTGTGCAGATTAACACATATAAGTGGGCGTCGCGACGCGATTCCGCGACGTCCAATTATGGGTGCGGAAAGCCAAAATACCATTCTACAATCCACTGAAAAATCCAGAACATTCACCGGGAGGTTGCAAAAATATGGACGTTTTACTTTCGTCAATTGTTTCCTACAATACGACGAGTTTCGGCGGACGTCGCGACGGTTTCAAACGATGCAGCGCGATGCCGCTTACATTCAAAGTTAAAGCGTTCAATTATCTGCGGGAATCGCGCCAAACCGTTCTCGTAGAGCTTAAGTTGGCGATTTTGCGGGAATTTTCCTGGATGCCCGAAAACGTCGTTTTAATGGCGTCGCAACGCCATCTTCAACGCAATCGGGAATAAACTCGAAAACAAACATACAGGTTCTTTGCCTGATTGAACGGCGCCAGTCCCGTACCGATCTGTCAATTGGTTCGGACGTACTGGGTACCACCGCAAAACGCATCTGTTTTTTACACTTTTTGCGCTCTTTTCTCTTTAAATTGCTGCATATTCGCAAAAAGTCGTGCCAGCTTAAAAATCTTGACGGAACAGCTGCGGAAAAGTGTTCTGAAGAGAAAGAACCCAGCCGGCGAGCCCTTGGAAGTTCTTTAAAGGAGCGCTAAATCGGCAAGAAAAAAGGATTTTCTCTTGCGCCAGGTGAACGGGACGGAGCAGGACGGCGAGAGAGGGCTCCAAAAACGTGGCGCGACAGCACCTAAAGCGTTCAGGAAGAATTTTCGGAATCCGGCACAAAATGCCTGATAAATAAAAAAATCCTGATTTTAGGTTTCAGTCTGGTGCGTCCGAACCTGGGGAAGTTGAGTCGCAAAAATGGCACCGTTCGATGGTTCTCTCTCGGTTCGTAGCTTTTGGTTCGATACCAGAAAAATGTACAATCCCGTTTTGCGTCACAGCCTCCCCTTCTGTTGGGCCGTTTCCACAAAACCTCGATTTTTGACCTTTGCAAAAACCCACGTGGTGAAATTCGGGAAACTCTACACGTCAGTCGTCTCAGAATTGATCGAAATTTGCGATTCAGTCCGAACGCTTCCATAGACGGACCCCAAACGTTTGCCACTTTTATGAAGGTCACGGCAAAGATGCACGGGGAAAATGAAATTCACGAAAGAATTCCGGTAGAAAACACGGGTCCTCTGACACCTCTCTCGTCGCTGCGCGACTTTGGTCGGAGACGTTATTCACATTTTTTCTGCGAATCCGGGTCAAACGCTACCTGCGGCGGCGGTACATCAGATTTTCCTAGCCAAAGAATAGACGAACGACCCCACGCACGTCGATTTTCGATAACGCTTCCGGATCGCGTTATTTAGGCGTGCAAAAATGAGTTTTTTTTGCAAGAAAATTGTGAGATTTTTGTACGTCCTAAATAATTTAAGTAAAAATGTCGAAAGTGAGGTTTTTTTTGTTGGTGACAGTTGGATGGACGGTGAAGTTCCGGACACACCGGCGCCGGAACCACGTCCGTGCGACGAAAACTGTCCGAGGTGTGTGTGAAAAAGTGAAAAACCTGGAAAAATTCTCCCAGCCGCCCCCGGAGATGGAAGGTCGGTGAAATTATAAAAAAAAAATTCTTTTGCAAATCGGTTGTGGGAAATTTCCATTCGTTGCGAAATATTTAAATACTTTTACCTTTGAAGTTCAGTGACGGCTCGTTACTCGTTTAGTAAACAGATAGCGCTGGTAAAAAAGAGAAACCCCGGGCTACGACGCGCTGTATAAATTCAGGGCCCCGAGTCACATCTCGCGGAATGGCGGTGAAAGGGTTAATTCTGTATCAAAAGGGACCATACTTACACTCTAGTACGCAGAAGTTCAATCAAGATTGATGTATGGCATTACAGTATGGGGCATGGCTTCGCAAATGGAAGCCCTATTTAATGCCCAAGAACGAGTCATAACGGCAATTGAGGGTATCGGAATTATTATTATTATCATACTTCATCAACAATAAAATATTGAAACTCCCATGTCTTTATTTACTAGAAGTAGTATTTTAGTCCACCTCCAAAAACAAACCTTGCATAAAAATAAAGGTTTTCATAATTATGAAACGCAACGTGTCTAACAAATAAGACCTCCTAACACGAATCTCATGATTTGCATTAAAAGTCCACTTAACGCAGGGATTATATAATAAGCTCCCGTCTACCCTCACCAACAACTCTTATAATGTATTTAGATCGAAAATAAAATAACACCTAGCAGAACAGGCTTTCTTCTATAATATACAGGAATTTATTTCCTCTGTTTTTTTTTCTAACATTATCCGAAATGTATTTAGTTATATTTTGTTACGGAGGAATAAATTGATTTAGATTTTTTGATTTATCAGACATTTTGTATCACATAACGTCCATGTCTCTACTATCAAATAAAGCAAAAACATTATCAATGTTCACATAAAAATATGTTCTATTAAAAAAATATATGATTTATTAAAATATATAACGCATTTTTGGACATCCTTAATTTTATTATTATAATTTTAATACTACAAACCCAGCTACTTGGTATAGTGGTACTTGTGGTTTGGTCTGATATGTCTGGAATAAATAAGATGTAATAATAAAACCCTGAACAGTTTTTAGGTTTTGGGTTGTATTCCGCTTGCGAAGAAGCTACAAACGAATCAAGTAGAATTTCAACAGTGATTTACGACTTATGTAATTATTTGCCAGACCATCCTAAGCAATTAAGCTTGCAAAGAAGTTTATTGGATTTGGCTCAGCAAGCCTGCAACAAACATCCTTCATTCTCCGCTGCAGGCTTTTTTACTATAAATAATAGCGTTCTGTTTACTCTGTTTGGTTCAGTTACTTCTTATCTGATTGTACTAATATCTTTTCATAAATAATGTATATGTATAATACCTAAATGTTTATCTAATCGTTATTTTTATCGTTGCATGCGTGAAATTTGTTTAATAAATTATTATATTGTGTGTGCATGATGGAATTTGAGTTATTTTAAACTAATGGCACGTTTTATTCATGTTTTCAAACCAGTCATATAATTGTATAGTTCCTTCATTAATTGTTCCACATGAAATTTCTTAATAGTCGTAACGTTTATATAAATCGTTAATGCATATGTTCCATGTGTAAACCCCTATATATGCTAAATAAATAAGTAAGCCAGCTTTTAATTACATATTTTGTTTTAACAAAATATGTATAAATATCAGAATGTACTATGAGACATTCAAAACTATTTTGGATTATAAATTTATATAATATATTTAGCAGGAACTTTATCATTTAAATATATCAGATATATTGGATTATTTATTTAATATTCATTATTCCTATAAGTATATGCAAGTGGTTTTCCATGAAGTACAAAATTTCGTGCTTTGTCACAGAACCACTCGGGTAATAAAGATGTTTCATATTTTCTGCTAGCATATTATTTTGTTGCAGTACGACTTCTAATTAATTCTCTATGCAAAATGCGAGCCTGCTAAAAAATCCGCCTGTATTTAGTTAATTTGCTATCGACGCTTGTAACATGTTGGAGTGTATGAAGCCGTTGCATATGATTTGTAAACATTTAGCAATTCTTCCAGGAGTTGACTTAAACAAAGTGGCAACCAGCAGTTTTAATTACATCTACGGTACAATAGTCATGTGTGTCTTCATTTCGATATATATAGTTTCAGTATATGGGAAAATTATTTACGTTTCTATTAAAATGGAAATTACAGTGAATGTGAACTATGATGATAGCAGATTTATTCTTAATCCTTGCAAATATCATTTCCATAGTTGACGTCAACTTTATAAAAGGTAAGAATATTTGCAAGTTCATATCAAACATCGAGCAAATCAACAGAGAGTTCAAGGATTTCAAGAGAAGAAAAACTCCAAAACTCTATATCGAACTTATTTTCATTCATGTATATTTCATTATGTTTATGATTTTGAATACATGTACTTGGGTAAACAGATTAGGATTTTCTGTTTATAAATATAGTTTGTTAAGGGACTTACAAATTTACAATGTACTTATTGTAACCATGCTCATGAGACATTATGTAATTATCCTTAAATATAGATTCACATTTTTAAATAATATCTTGAAGAATTGCCAGTGGATAGAGAACGAAACAATGTTGTTCTCGGACAAACAAATTGTCACCGTCTCGAACAACAAGAAAGTGCAGCATAAATGGACGCTGAAAAAAGTTGTCAACGTTTATTCAGCTTTGACGAACAGTATTGATGAATATAACAGAATTCTCGGATGGCAGCATGTTTGTTTATATGCAAATATTCTTATCAATTTCTTATATCCAATAAATTTGGCACTAGTTTACGGAGAGGGCGTGAGAGATATTAATGGAGTTCGTTTTGGAAATGAACTGATAATGCTTTTTATAATTTGGACTTCATTCCCTTTGGTAAATATTATTGCTAACAATTTCTAACTACTTCTAGTATTTAAATTTATTCTGATATAAAAATGCATAGTATTTATATGTAATTAACGTCTTATTGTTACTTTCGAATAATCAATAATATTAACAGTAGGGAAAGATAGTTCCTTCAGACCACCTGCCATGTAATTCCCCATAGGCCGGCAGGAGCAAAACTGAACACCACCCACCACCTAGCTTATCAGTAGTTCTTAACGTGGCCGAGCGCGTTTGTGTAGATGGCGCTACCGCTAGGGGATGCGGTATCGGAGAGGAAGAGGGATTTAGACCGGACAAGAGCGGATAAGACTAGACATACAAGACTAGACAGTTGAGACTAGACAGGCAGGGCTAGACCAACAAGGCCAGACTGACAAGACTTTTTTTTTCAAGACTGACTTTTTCTATTTGCAAGAAAATACTGTACAGAATAAGTAAACCACTTTGGATTTTCTGTTAGTCTTCCCGCGGCGCCCCGGAACTGCCATCAAGAATTACTTCGAGGAGAGCGTTGTCATATTTTGTTTTACTCAATCAATCGTTCAGGGATTTCTTTCTTTGTTCTTCGGCCTCCTTTCCTCTCATAATCCCCTGTAGCATCTCTGTTACAGCGTCCCAGCCGTCCTTCATCTGGAGGAGCAGTGCAGCCACGGTGTCTTTCGTCACTGGCACTTGGAATTTATAGTGGGCAACACTTCTTATCTGATCCCATATCGAGCATTTGAACAGAGTAAGTTCTGGAGAATCCACCACTTCAGCTCCGCAATACCAGCATTCATCGGTCTCACTCTTCTCAATTCTTTTCAGATATGTGTTAAACAGGCCATGTCCAGTTAATGCTTGACTTAAATGATCCAAGTCACAAGTCACCCCACTTCCTATTGCTCCACTTGCGAATCTTTAATAAAGGTTTTTGTCCACCCTGGAAACTAGGTCCATTTTTGCTGCCAGGCATTTAACGTTATTTCTCTTGCTTCCGGTTTAGCTAGCCTCTCTTGTGCGTATAAATATTCTAGGGCGCGTAGCTTAATAGGTAGTATTCCTGCAATTGCAACGACCATGGTGGAGGCGGCCCTATAGGCCGCAGCTACACGTAATGCTAAGTTTCTATTAATACTCTCCAGCATTTCCTCGTATCTTTTATGTCGTAGTGTCTGCTCCCATATAGGCGCCCCATATAAAAGTATAGAAGAGGCTACTTGATCTTGGCCCTCCATTTTTTGGCATAATTCATGCTAGAACCATCAGAGCCATCGGTCTTACCTTGCCTTCTCGAATGTCTTCTTAATATGTGTGGTCATTTTAATGTCTTTGTTCACTTGTATCCCGATATATTTAAGAGATTTTACGCTCTGAACCAGCGTTCCTTCTACTTCAGTTGTTAGGCAGCGCATCTTGTATCGCCCAGCTAAGAGGACCATCTCTGTTTTCTTAAGAGTGAGCTTGACACCCATTTCTCTCAATTCCTGACTGATTTTGTTAATAGCATGAACTATGCGTTCTTCTAGGATCTATGGTGTCTGAGCAGATACCACAACGGCAAGGTCGTCTGCATATACTACCAGTGTTACACCCGTTTCTATATCTGTTCTTAATATTTTGTCGTAAAAGACAAGCCATAATATCGGACCGAGGACGCATCCATGCGGTGCTCCACAAATGGTCCTTCTACGTGCCCCACCAGGCGTTTCAATATACCTATTAGAGAGATAGGACTGTACCTATAATTTTGAGTGGGTGTCCACTAACCTCTGCATTCCTTAGTGCGCAGTTTATGTTAAACCAGGGAGAGAGTTAAAGGCATATTCAATATCCAGCGTGACCATTGCGCAGTATTCTCTATTTTAAAATACCTTCTTCTTTATCTTTTCTGGTACTTCCATTACTTTACTCAATGCATGGATAGTGGAGCTACCTATCCTAAAGCCAAATTGGTTCTCATGATGAGTCTTTCTCTGCTCTAATTCCACCTCTAGTCTGTTTTTAATCAGTATTTCCAAAAGCTTTCCTGTGGTATCTAATAAGCATATTGGCCTGTACTTAGTCGGTGGTAGGGGATCCTATTGGGTCTTTTTAATAAGTATCAATCGACCTGTCTTCCGCGTGTGCAGAAAGATACCCTGGCCAAGGCAGCGGTTCATAACCTTTGCAAATATCGTCGGGTTTTCGTGGCGACGGTTTTAATTATCTCCGGTGGAATATTATCCGGGCCGCTTGCTTTTTTTGGTCTGAATTTAGCAGCCGCTACCATGATTTCGGCTGGTACGAAAGGTATTATCTCCTCCTCGTGTACTGTTATTTCCACTCTTTAACTTATACTTATGACATGGAAAAAGCTTACTCACTTGCTTCAGAGTTTGAGCGTCCGCCAGGGTCGTTTGTGGAATCAAATTTAATTTATTTTGGACAATCTAGTAAGCTTTTCCCCAGATGTTGTTGTCCAGTTCATTACATTGTGGTTTCCAGGCTTCTTTTTTCTCTTTACTGATGGCCAGTTACAGTTTGTGTCAGGCTTTTCTGTATGCTTCATGGGCTACCTCTTTCTGTGCAGAGTCCCCAGCTGTTTCATTTATACTAACTAGTAGTCTTCAATATGTATACAAAGTCTTATTTCTTAGCTATAGTAAGTGTCCACCAGTATGCCGGTGCCCTCCCATCCCTTGGGTATGATTTCCGGAGGTATCAGGTTTCACGCTTCCTTTTAATATGTTCAATTATTAACGTTCAGTTATTCAGTATACGGTTCTATTCCATTTTCCTCTTCTTGGTTCGAGAACATGTTCCCACATTCGTCGGTAAATTTAGCTCACCCCTCGGAAGTGATTTTTCCGTTAAAGCCATCCGTTAATTTGCATTGCTGTTTTCGGAATTTCAGATGATACCATATCAAACCTTATTGTAATGTGGTCGCTCATATTTTCTGAATTTCCACTACGTGATATCGTCTGTCTCGTCTGTCTAGTCTTTCAATTCTTGTCTGTCTAGTCTTGTCACCCTCCGAGTAGTGTGCAAGGCAACAGCGTGTGCGAAAGCCCTTGGACGGCTGATGCCTAACATAGGTGAGCCGATGGCTTCCAAGAGGAGGGTTATAAATGCAGTCATACACTTCATTCTCCTGTACGGGGTCGCAGCATGGACATACAGAGAGAAACTGATGAGAGTACAAAGGTGTATGCTACTGCGTGTGTGCAGTGCATACAGGACTGTTTCTGGGGAGGCCGTGGCGGTCGTCGCTGGAGTCATCCCGTTTGACCCTCTAGCGGACGAAAGGGTGATAGTGTTTGAAGGTAATGATCCAAAAACTGAAAGGGATAAAACAATGCGTCAACCGTGGGGGCACGGGGAAGTGAATTATCACCTCACCCAGGCGCTCACGGCGCATGTATGTTTTGGTCTTACCTGGTGCGCATCGGGAAACTGGTTGAGGCGCACTGTAGGTACTGTGGAGCGAATGAGGACACAGCGGAGCATACGATCTTTGAGTGTGTATGTATGATGGATGCGAATGAGGACCAAGACGGAACGCAACATGGGAGAGAATGTAAACAAGAAGAGCATGGTGAGGCTCATGCTCCGCAGTGAGTATGGATGGGACGTGCTGACAGGTATAATTGGGTATATAATGAAGAGAAAAGAGAAGAATAAAAGAGATAAGCGCGAGAGGGACCGAGGGGTTTCACGTACCACCCGCGCGTGCCAATCGCCGGCCCCCCCTTAGTGCGAAGGGGGCGCACAAATTTATTATAAACTTGATGTAAAGGGGGGCACGGCGATTAACGGGGCGCCCGGCAAAATGAGTGAATGCCGATGACTGCTTTCTAAATAAAAGCGGGAGGAGCGTGATGAAGAAATGCCAATTTTGGATTCCAACACGTTTCTCTAGTTTTGGCCTTGGAGGGTATAAATGGTGGGGGGGTTTTAGCGGGTCGCTCACTAGTGGGCAGCCCCACACTACCACTCGGCACGGACCGGGTGGTGTATGTTTGCAGATTTTGTCTTGTCTGTCAAGTCTCATCTGTCTGGGAGAATGACAGAGGTACCCACTTAACAAATACCACGTTAGGCAAAGAAGAGGCCAACAAACTGCTAAGCTTGGAAATGATAAGGGTGGGATACATAAACTGCTCCCTGGATAAAAAAGTTCAAATGATCAAATGCTACAAGTGCTGGTCCTATGAGCATAGAGCGGCGGATTGTCAAGGCACAGACAGGCCTAGCTTGTTCTATAACTGTGGAGAAGAAAGGCACATTGCCCAGGAATGTTCCAATGAAGAAAAATGTCCGATCTGCCAGGAGACTGGCCACAAAGCCGGCACTTGAAGATGAAAATCCTACCGAGCGGCACTCAACTCAAGCAAATCCAGAATAAGAGGCAATTCTATTAGCAACATTAACACTCTCAATGTCTAATAAATCACCGAAAGCACCAACAACGTCCAGTAAGAAGGTGAAAGTACTTCAAAGCAACATAGGTAGGGGTAAAGCAGCTATGAGTCTCCTCCATAAAGAGTAGACACTTCATCGTGGTCGTGCCTTATCTCTACAATTGTTTCTAAACACGAAAGAACTGACTTAAAATTCTGTAATAAAGCACTTGTTCCCTTTGCTCTTGCAGACCACTTTGTGTTGGACAGATCCTAAAGTGTGTGCTGTTTTTCCTTTCTTGAAAATACTTCAACTTCCTTATTTTGTTTATGTTCCGTTTCCATATCCGAAAAGATTGTAGCATCTTTACAAGCTGCCTTTGGCATAGCCCATCGGCGTTGGGGTGAGTCGGCAAACATTTTTTAACATTTTTGGGCATTTAAAAAAAAAATCAGTATTTGTGTTGAGGCGTTCAGCCGCGTGATTTAATACAAGGTTCAACTAATGTACGTTGGGAGCAAAAGCTTTGATTTGAAAGTTGGGAGCAAATGATTTTCCCGACTCATAGCTTTACGCAATAGGGTATGGACATCTTTTTCACCACCACTAATCAGACTAGCTCCATCATACTCTGGCCCAACCATATTGTCTGTATTTAAATTATGACGTTTAAATGCATCTAATATTAACGAAACGTATCCAGGAGCATGGTGGTTGTACAAATTCAAGTATTCTAGAAATACTTTTTTTATTGACACATTATTATTTAGAATATCTTTAGAAATGTACATAACGAATCAATAAAGCCACTTGGTCTCTTTTCGAAATGTCTGTGGTACAATCAAGAATGACAGTCCAAAATATAATTTCTGAATTTCTTCCAACAATGTAGTCCTAGTAGCAGCAGCCAAAAGTCGAATTTGCTCTTCCATTATTGAAGCACTCAAATACTTTATTTTCATATCAGTTTCTAAATGATACTGTAATTGTGGACAGTATCTTGAAAGAAATGTAATAAACGTTAGGTATACACCACAGTCGTGCCGACTGTGGTGTATACCTAACGATTCAAGTCACTAGAATAACCTCGTAAGGATAACGGTAAAGATGTAATTTTCTGCAGGAGATCAAATTGCAACGTGAGAACTTCTTTCCATCATTTCTGCTATGCGTCATACTCTCTTTTAAGGGATGCATCAATTGACTTTTCCTCCAAATATGTCCGTATTCCAGTTGTAGCCATTAGATGAGATTTACTTCGGGAATGATCATAAATTCTGCAGGATAGATGTCACCAATCATTCCAAAATAACCAGAATGTATGGCAATAAGACCTGATTCATTTAAGGTGAATATGAAATCCACCATCTGATACGTTTGTCACCTAAGCTATTCTTAAAGTTGAAGTATTTCTCTGAAAAACGATTTTTTGTTTTATGGTAGGCAATACCTCGTGGTACGCATGCAGGAGCAGAAGTAGTAGGTGAATATGAAACGAAAAAAAATCTGACATTTTCTTAAAGTTTTTTGCTGCTTTTGCTCTTAATATTTTTTAGATAACGCACGCTTTTCAGCGCCCGATTTGTGTTATATACTTTGATTTATCTTTATAAGCAAAAAAAAAATTAAAAAAATATAAATAAAAAATTTTTTTAACCACCATTTTATGTAATATTCTCAGCATTATTTATGTCGGCAGTTTTTAGACTGCACGTGTAATACAGTTTTTTGCCACGGCCCTTACCAAGTAACGATGAGTTTAACACATTCTATTAATTTAAAAAAATGATTGCTTTAAGGTATTAAAGCAATCGGCCCGTAGGTGCTACGCACCGATTGCACCTACGTTAGATACGCCTCTGGGTCAGAGCTGCCAAAAACTATGCACCGAAGAACAGCAGAACGATTTTAACTCAGTCCCATGGCATAAGCTGCTGGAAGCACTAAAAATCATGAAAATACGCAACATCCTCAGAAAAACACTAGCTAATTACCTACAGAATAGAATAATTTATATAGGTGACAAAGAGGAATGAATTTTGTCCTGTGGGGTTCCGCAGGGGTCAATACTGTATATTCAATAATGTATATTATAATGAGGTGCTACAAATTTTAGATGCCCCAATGGGTTAAAATAATCTGCTTCACGGATGATACGGCCATAGTAACATGGGCTAAAAAGGAAGCAGAACTGATAGCACTGACAAACCGTGCTATTGGACTCATTATTAATACTATCACGAAAATGAAATTAAAAGTTGAGGAGAGCAAGACGGAAGCAGTAATACTATACGGGGGCACAAAGTTAAAAAGTATCACACTGAAAGCCGGGAACAAAGTAATCACAAATAAAGCGACCCTAAAATACCTAGGGGTGTGTTTCGACCACAATATGAGGATGTTGGAGCATGTTAGGCAAGCGGCAATAATAGCCGAAAAATCAATCAATGCACTTATAAAACTGATGCCAAGAATTAAGGGGCCATATGTCATCAAGAAAAATTCTAAGCACAGTCGCACATATGGCGCACAGATATGGTGCGATATCCTCAATCACAAAATCTTCAGAAACGCGCCGGGAGCACTACGAAGAACGATAGCTATAAGAATAGCATGCGCCTATCGAACAATATCAGCGGAAGCTGTAATGGTCATCGCATCTATCACGCTCCTCCAACTCATGGTCGAACAAAGGAAAATGGCAACCAGGAAAACAAAGAAATTAAAACGAGACATTAAAGCGGATATAATCCAGAAATGACAAAAGAAATGGACGCAAGACACGAGGAAAGCTGCCTGGACTAAGAATCTCATAAGAAACTTAGGCAAATGGACCAGCAGGAAGCTCGGTAATGTCGACTACCATCTCACTCAATAGGGAATATGCAAGAGTTTTAGATTTACTTGATTTTTTTACCCCCGATACTTTATGATCTTTACATTACACCTATACCATTATTTTCTTATTTAGTTTGTATTTAATTCCAAAAATTAGAATCAAAAGTCCAAAATATGCGAGCGAAATTCAAATTTGCGAAAGGTATCACCATTGGTCGAACCGTAACTAGGCACTGTGACACGCACGTTATGACATTTATCGGCGTCAATATTCACTGTTCTGTCTTGCTGTGCAATATTATTGTAGTGTTTTTGTAGTGTGTTAGTACCTAGTGCGATGATGGTCTATAGTGACATTATAAATTCTCAAGAACAATGACGGAAAGTGGTTTTGTTAAAGCACAATCGCACAATTTACCAAAAATAGATGTATTTATGATGTGCTCCAAGAATAATCAAACTGCATTGCTAATATGTTAAATGATTCATTTAATTTCCATTTCTTTAATGTAATTAGTATGCCTATAGTTGGAAGTGGGATGCTTTCACTTAAAAGTTTTATTAAATGATATGATTGTTTGGGTAATCCTATCAACATTTTACTCTCTTTTCCTATAGCAGTTATTGTATCAATTCGCATTACATTCTTTAAATGTTTTCATCCTTCAAATCATCTTGCGTCCAACTTAATTCAGATGAGCTACATGTTTCATAATTAGGGGATATCACTGAAGAATCAGAAGAAATAGATGTACTATCAATTGGGTTATCTGCAAATAACTTCCTAGCTGATTTTATTGGTGATGTTGCAATATTTTGTAATGAAAGACGAAGAGGAGATAGAGCAACATTTTTCTTTTCCATTCCTAAATTTACTTGAACACCTTTACTTCTATACTTTGACTTAATATTTACTTGCAGAGCTTTGTCATTAGAATTACTAGAGGCTTCAATCTGCTCTGTTTCAGAGACATCCATGCCAGAGGTAAATGGGCCTTTCTCGATAATCATCACTTCCATCAATATGAAAACTACTTTGCCCGGCTTCATAGTAACTTGTTTTTGGTGTTTCAACTTCTAAAGCATTTGTACTTTTGACAGCTACTAGTGACAATCCTTGTCTTTAAATAGCACATATTCCCTCTAGTAGTAGTGGCATATTTTCTTTTTGGCACTGAAATATATGAGGCACAACTCCTTCCTTAAACCGTAGTATAACTTTTTGCCCTTGTTGTTTCATAATGTATTGAACATACTTTGTTGTATCTTCCTCAATCTGAAATAAATTCAACATTTAGTAAAACCCTGGAAGAAATTCACACCATGTGAACTATCGACATACAAAATACTTACATTAAAGTGATCTTCACAACAATATAAACACGATTTTGGAGATATTTAATCTCTTCAGATAACCTTATACCATTCTTTACGCATTTCTTGGAACAAAAAAAAAATACTTTATCTGTTATAATATCTATAACATGGTTTTTTAGCTTTTTTCATTATTGAAATAGCGATTCAAACTGAAAATCCTTAACTGTGAAAAGTAATAGTTATTTACATTAGAGTGCGGAAACATTGGTTTTACAATGCAACAGCTCGTTTGGTGAACGAACCCGAAGGGCGAGTTCCCCATTTGCTGGAGCATTGTAAAATCATTTCCGCACGAAATTTGTATAAGATTTTTTGGCCGACAATTATTATTTAAGAAACAAATAGATTTAGATAAATTGCAATATTGGAAATAATTTAATTTTTTAATGTTGGTACTCAAAAACTTTGATATTTTTACTAATTCAAATTTATTAGTTTGGTTTTGTCATTTTTCCAAATGTCAGACGCACCGTAAAATTTAAAAAATCACTTATTTTCTACATTATCGTGACAAATGTGGTGTAAAGTTTTTTTAATTAGCTTTTATTGTCTCACTTAATTTATTTTGTGTGTCCTGAAAGGTTAAAATTTACTGCTCAGTTTTCCGCATCGTAGCCGAACTTTGCAACATTGTAGGTAAAAATCTAGTTTCGCTAGACGTATACACGATGTAAAAGCTAGCTTAACAATTCAGGAGGCCAATAGCAATATTGCAAATAGTAAACAACACTGAATGACAACGAGAGCTGTGACGTCATCGTGACCGTTCAAACAGGTCAAATTTAATCGGTATTTTATATATATTTTTTAAAATTAATTGAAACACTTTTAACAGTATTTATATTTTTGACTATGTTAAAACGTAGTAAAAGTTGAATTAAGCAAATTAAAAAAAAATGGATGCATATTCCCTATTCCTAAGCGGACACGGGTGCTTCAAAGCTTATCTTAAACGTTTTAAGATTAAGAACGATGAACTCTGCCCCCACTGTAACGTGGAGGACACAGTAGAGCACACATTTTACAGGTGCTCAAGATGGAGCTCAGAAAGAAGTCGGCTATATAACGAGGTTGGGGAGCTAACTATAGAAAACACTATCGAGAAGATGCTAAATAGTGAAGAGGAATGGTCGCACATACATAACTTCATAGAGAATATAATAACAATAATAGAAACGGAAGAAATAACTGCCGGAAAGATCGCAAGGCTTAATACCAAGGGGGAGAGAGAAAAGCTTCTCCGGGCGATCCACCTTGAAGATAATAATGATTCCGGGGTGGAAAAGCAATATCGCCAAGTGGACTAGGGGTTTAGCGGATGAGAGCTCTGCACTCAGGCTGGTAGAGCTTCCCCCAGCCACCATAAAAAAAATCTCATCTGTCTAGTCTTGTCTGCCTAGTCGTGTCTGTCTTGTTCGGCATTTTCCGCTCTTGTCCGGTATTGTCCAGTCTAAAGCCCTCTTTCCCTCCGGTGTCCCCTGCCCAAGCGGTGGCGCCATCTACACATGCTCGCTCGGCCACGTTCAGAACTACTGATAAGCCAGGTGATGGGGGTGGTGAGTTTTACTCCTACAGGCTTATGGGGAATTACATCACAGGAGAAAATGGTCTAGAAGGAACTGTCTTTCTCTACTATTAACATTGAAACAAGCAAAAAAAACTCTATTTAAGTATTTAATTTATTATTTATTTAAGATTCAATTTTGATTGATTCATATTCTTAAATCAATTAATTTATTATTGCTTATTCACTTTTGTTAGTTATTTAGTCAGTTTTTGCTTAAAAAAATCCATTAACATATATTAACTGATTATTTCTATTTTATACCAAGCACATACATTTCTCTTGTTTTTTACCTAGCATATTAAGTAACAAGCAGCAGAGTGGCGTTACTCCTAGCATTCGGTACAAGAATGATAGCTTTCTTTAGTTAGCTATTATCAACTATTAACTTGCATTTTGTAGCTTGTATATTGTAGCTTCTCTCTTGTAGCTTATATCTATCTATACAAGTTAGAAGTACTTCTGTTATCTAAGCAGTTACTTCTGATATCTAGTAAAAATGCATCGGGTGCATCCTCTGTAATTATTATGTTCCGAAGATTAACCCTCTACTATCTAATTTTAAAACTGCACGCTGACTTTATTATTTCAGTAGTGCTATAAAATGTCTACAGCAGGGTTTCTCATAGAGAAATGTAGGTCACCGGCGGTAATACTTGCAGAGGCAATTAATTTTGCCTGTCTTCCGCTAGCTACTCTAAGTTCAATTTTATTTTTTCAGTTTCGTATACCTATTACACCTATGACTGTAACATTAAAAATAGATTTTAGGTATAGCACTATATTCTGCTTGCGACAACGCAACATACGAAGCAAGAAGAATGTCAACGGTGGTTTACGACATATGCAATTATTTGCCAGAAGATTCGAAACCTTTTGGCTTGCAAAGAAAATTATTGGATTTTGCATAGCAAGTCTGCAACAAAAATCCTAGCTTTTCAGCATCGGATATTTACGCACTAAATTATGGTATTCTTTTTTCTTTGTTTGGATCAGTTAGTTCTTATCTAATTGTATTAATACAATTTCATAAATAATTCATTTAAAAATGCATGTTTATGTAAATCCTAGCTTAAAGTGTAAAGTGCTTTTCTATCTCTTTCAATTTATGCTTATCTGTATAGAATTTGAAAAATAATAATTTTTTTCTTGTATTGATGACGTTGTATTTTACAAAATATTGAAGCTTCATATTTAAAATAAATGTTTAATATTAATAAAAAATTTACATCTGATCTTGTATACTTCCTTCCTTAAAAAACTGTGGGTGACTAGTAAAACCCATATAATGGTGTACCGCCTGAAGCCTCCTCTAGTCGAGTTCTGTGATTCTCTGATTCTGAACACATGAAGATAGTGTGCCATGCGCCGTCGGGGATGTCGCCGCAGAAGCGGCACTTCGCGATGTTCCTTTTTTGAACCGCAGTATGTCTAGTCTTGTCTGTCTAGTCTTGTCTGTCTAGTCTTGTCTGTCTAGTCTTGTCTGTCTAGTCTTGTCTGTCTAGTCTTGTCTGTCTAGTCTTGTCTGTCTAGTCTTGTCTGTCTAGTCTTGTCTGTCTCGTCTTGTCTGTCTAGTCTTGTCTGTCTAGTCTTGTCTGTCTAGTCTTGTCTGTCTAGTCTTGTCTGTCTAGTCTTGTCTGTCTAGTCTTGTCTGTCTAGTCTTGTCTGTCTAGTCTTGTCTGTCTAGTCTTGTCTGTCTAGTCTTGTCTGTCTAGTCTTGTCTGTCTAGTCTTGTCTGTCTAGTCTTGTCTGTCTAGTCTTGTCTGTCTAGTCTTGTCTGTCTAGTCTTGTCTGTCTAGTCTTGTCTGTCTAGTCTTGTCTGTCTAGTCTTGTCTGTCTAGTCTTGTCTGTCTAGTCTTGTCTGTCTAGTCTTGTCTGTCTAGTCTTGTCTGTCTAGTCTTGTCTGTCTAGTCTTGTCTGTCTGAGACGTGTACGAGACGCGGAAGCGAGTAGACGTGCAGCCGAGTGCTCCACATGTTTGTGATTATTAATATGTTGGTATATAAGTTTTTTAGTTATCAGTTATATAATTGCAATCAAGCCTAGTGTATTTGGTTTGTTTCTATTGTCTTGTACAAATTTATTTTTGATTAATAGCGGTGTTTTTAGTTTTTCTTTAAGCTAAATAGTTTTAGCTTAATAGAGTCACAGCAAGTCGCGTGAGTTTTTTATATTCTTCAAATTCTCTCTTTTTGTTCCCACTTCTTATCTCATATATACGGAGATAAAGATAATCCAACGCCGCAGACGTTTTTGCATTTACTGCAACACGCTATCTGCGGCAAATTTTTCACCACCCCCAAGGAGGGGAGGATTTTTGAATTCAGTTTTTTAGTTTGTGGAAACTCCATTCAGTATGGATTTTTTCACAAAACAGAAATTGAGTAAGGGTGTAGGGGAGATGGATAGCCGGGCGAGAAGCCAGTCTATTGGAGAAACCCCGAAGAAAAGGAAAGTGGCGGATCGGTCGACTAATGACGTCGAGGCGTACAAGAAGACGGAGTGCTCGATCGCTTTTACAATCGTGGAAGCGATTGGGGCACTTACCAGACAAGTGGAGGACTTGGAAAGGGCTATCGCTGGAGGCAGTAGCACGAAGAAAGAAGTTAAAGATGCAGCAGCGCGAGTTAAAAAGACAACTAACGTCTTCTCGCGCAACTCCGTGACCACCTGGCTGGAAGCGCACCGTTTCCTGCCCGTTGAAAAGGTGTTATATGACACGGAGATCCAAACTGTAAGTGTGGCATGCAAGGAAGTCAGCACCCAAACGGAGGCTGAATGTAGTATCACCAGTGCGCTGAAGCCGGGTATGAATGTGCAGGAGTACATGTCCCTGGCGAGGGAGAGGTGGTCCGAGGACGCCTTCACCGTGGTGAAGATGGCTAAGGGCTCTCCTCTGGTCAGGGACGAGGATGTACTCCTGCTAGTTGCAGGAGAGAAAGGGGATAACTGTGGACAGCTGGGCTGGGGGATGCTCGACCAGCTCCCCCAGGCCAAGCGAGTGGCCGAAGGCTTGAATGTAGGCTCCGTGGCCTACATCAAGAGCGAGAATGTTGTGTGTATGGGAGGCGATGAGTCGTTGGACTCCGAGAGGAAGTACCACTTCATCGCCCGGCTGGATGACAATAAGGTCGAGGGCGCCGAAGAAAAGGCGTTCGAGACCTTATTAAGAATGAGACGTCTTTGTGAGAAGACAGAGAGAAAGAGGTTCGCTATTGGTGTGGCTGGAAACCTTAATATGTGGCTGGTACGAAAGATGGCTGAATGCGTGTGGCATGGCACAGGAGTTGAGCTAACCCTGTGCTGGATTAATGCGGAGGGCCAAAAGCCCAGAGTGGAAGGGGCCGGAGGCACCAGAAAGGCAGAAACCTTACTGGTGAGGAGGGCAGAGGGTGTTTCTTACGCCCATATGGTGAATGTCCTTAAGAATGAAGTAGACATGGAGGATATAAATGTAAGGGCGATGAGGAAAACCCACGCTGGGGACCTCATCGTCAGAGTGAATGATGATGGGGAAAAGAAGCGACTGGCAGAGCGAATGGCCCTAGCGACTGAGGCTGTAAGGGATGTCAGGACGGAGGTGGGGCTCAGAAGTGTCCTTGTTAGGGGCATGGATGAGGCTACCACCACCGATGAGGTGAAAGGAGCCATTCAGAAGGCAGCTGAATGTAAGGAGTGTGTGGTAAAGTCTCTCCGCACAGTGCGCGGAGGGGCCAGTATGGCAGTTGTCACTCTTCCAGTAAGAGCGGCACAAACCATACTGGAGAAAGGAAGAATAAAAGTTGGATGGATCATGTGCCGAGTGACCGAAGACAATAAGCCGATCAGGTGCTACAGATGCCTTGGCTTCGGGCACCTGGCGGCAGCATGCAAGGGAATTGAGAGAAAGAATGCGTGTTTGCGATGCGATGAAAGTGGGCACAAAGCACACGAGTGCACGGCCAAAGAGGCTAAGTGCTTCGTGTGCGGAGTGAGTGGGCACAGGGCGGACTCCATGAACTGTCCTGCGTACAGGAAACTGTGCAGGGAAAGTATGAAAGGGACGTCCCAAAGAAACAGATTATGCTAGTATTGCAGACGAACTCAAATAGGAGTGCGGCTGCAATGGAGCTGGTATGGAAGACGGTGCATGATGAGAGAGTGGATGTGGCCATTGTCTCCGAACCAAATCTTCGGACTATTGGTAACGGAGGCTGGCACATGGACCAGTGTAAGAATGTTGCTGTGAGTATTTTCCAATCGGAAAATCCTATGGTTAAGTGTGGATGTGGAAATGGATATGTGTGGATTGAATGGGAAAACTGGGTCCTGTATGGGTGCTACATCTCGCCTAGCATAACGTTAGAGCAGTTTGTAGCTTTTATGGATGAGCTAAGGGCCAGTATGAAAAGCTGGTCCAAAGAGATTGTTGTCGGGGGGGATTTCAACGCCAAGTCCGCTTGGTGGGGATCCCCTAGAGAGGATGAGAGAGGGAGAATGATGGAAGAGTGGCTGGCAGAGGAGGACCTGGTGGTTCACAACAGTGGGAATGTGCCAACCTTCGTGCGGGGTGAAAGTATGTCTTTCATAGACATCACTTCTAGCACCTCACGGATTGCAGGCAGAGTGAAAGAGTGGCGTGTCAGAGAGGCAGAGAATCTGAGTGATCACCAGGATATTCTCTTCGACGTACGAAAGGATGTTTCTGAGGGACCGGTTGCTTGTAGAACGAATGGATGGAGAGTGGACAAGAGTCTACTAGAAAGATTGGGAGACGTCATGAAAGAGCTGTCTGAAAGGACAGGCCCCGAAAATGGATTGCGGAGCTCCTGCGAAGCAGTTCTTCACGGGGCCTGTGATGTAGTGTTTCGGAGAAAACGGAGGGGCGTCAGAGGCAGGAAGCCAGTTTACTGGTGGAATGAGCAGGTAGCTGAAAAGCGTAAAACCTGTTTGCGTAAAAGGAGATGCATGGTGAAAAGCAATAGGCGAGCAAATGAGGAAGTGCGTGAGGAGTGCAGAAGGAGGTATAACTTGGCGCGCAGGGAACTTCGCAGAGCCATCGCGAACTCCAAGCAAGAAGCTTGGAGAGTGCTCTGCGAAGAGGTGAATAATAACATCTGGGGTGACGGCTATAAGATCGTCACCAGAAAAATTGCGCACAGGGTTAATACTCTTCGGGGGGATAGCCTAATGACGGAAGTCAAGAAGCTGTTCCCAGTACATGAGCGAATGAACTGGCTGGAACCCGTGGGATGAAGATCGTCGCCCCTTTTCACTCCAGCCGAGCTGCAGAGTGCAGTTGGCCGGATGAAGGAGGGAAAAGCGCCGGGTCCTGATGGTGTTCCACCGGAAGCGTGCAAGGTGTTTGGGCATGTGTGTGAGGACATGTGCTTGAGTATGATGAATGAATTGCTGATGAATGGCAGTTTCCCCAAAGAGTGGAAGAGAGCGAGACTGGTGATGATTGAAAAAGAGCGAAAGGAAGGAGAGGAAGCCAATTACAGGCCAATCTGCCTACTGAATGGAATAGCGAAGATGTTTGAGAGTATGATCGGAGCTAGGATAAATGAGGATCTCGAAAGGGTAGGGGGTCTTTCAGAGGAACAGTATGGGTTCAGAGGCGGCCGCACTACGGTGAACGCAATGATGCGTGTGATAGAGAGAGCAAGGTTAGCAAATACGGGTCCATGGCGTACCCGTAGCTACTGCGTGCTTGTAACCCTGGACGTGAAAAATGCCTTCAATTCGGTCCCATGGGGCGGAATCATGGAGGCTTTGGCACTAAAGGGGGTAGCTCCCTACCTTTGAAAGATGGTGGGGAGCTACTTGAATGATAGGGAGATAGTGACTGTGGAAGGTAAAATCTTCAAAATGAGTGCGGGTGTTCCACAGGGTTCGGTTCTTGGGCCGATACTGTGGAACATATTTTATGATGAGGTTTTGAGATTGAGGCTGCCAGACGGGGTTACACTCGTAGGGTACGCTGATGACTTAGCGGTGGTCGCTGTCGCAAGAACGGAAGAAAGTCTGAAAGCGATAATGAATGAGGCAATTGGTAGGATTGATCGGTGGATGGGGGAAAAAGGGCTTGCTCTGGCTCCCCAGAAAACCGAGGCGGTCCTGCTAATTGGGAGAAGAAAGCTGCGTGAATTGACCGTGCAAATGGGGACAGTTGACGTACCGGCTCGGGAATCTGTAAGATACCTTGGGGTAGAGCTCCAGCGAAATCTCAGGGTGTCCGATCAGGTCACCTGGGTGGTGAGCAAGGCTACAGCATGTGTGAGAGCCCTTGGACGGCTCATGCCCAACATAGGTGGGCCGTTGGCCTCCAAGAGGAGGGTTATGAATGCGGTCGTGTACTCCATTCTCCTGTATGGGGTGCCGGCATGGATAAATGCGTTCAGGATTGAATGTTATAGAGCGAGACTGATGAGAGTGCAAAGGTGTATGCTGCTGCGTGTGTGCAGCGCATACAGGACTGTTTCTGGCGACGCCGTGGCGGTCGTTGCTGGAGTTATCCCGTTAGACCTTCTAGCGCATGAAAGGGTGAGAGTTTGGGGAGGTAATGACCCTAGAAATGAAAGGGAAAAAACAATGCGTGTATGGCAAGAGCTATGGCAGGGGTCGGAAAATGGAGCCTGGACCAGGCAACTGATTCCGACTATCGATGAATGGGTCAACCGTGGGCACGGGGAGGTGAATTATCACCTCACCCAGGCGCTTACGGGGCATGGATGCTTTGGGTCTTACCTGGTGCGCATCGGGAAACTGGTCGAGGCGCACTGTAGGTACTGTGGAGCGACTGAGGACACTGCGGAGCATACCATCTTCGAGTGTACGAGATGGGAAAGAATGAGGGGCGCCGCAGAATGCAAGGTAGGAGAGAATATGAACAAGGAGAGTATGGTGAGAATCATACTCCGCAGTGAGTATGAATGGGGCGTGCTGACTGGAATGATAGGTTATATAATGAGGAGAAAGGAGAAGGATGAAAGGGACGAGCGTAAGGCGGGTCGAGGGGTTGCTACGCGCGAGCCGAGCGTGCCATCGCCTGGCCCCCCTTAGTGCGAAGGGGGCGCACAAATTTATTGTAAACTCTGATGTGAGGGGGGGCACGGCGATTAACGACGCGCCCGGCACAACGAATGAATGGATGAATGCTTTGGATATGAAAGGGGGAGGAACGTGGTGAAGTTATGCCAAATTTTGGATTCCATCACGTTCTCCCTGGTTTTGACTGGGGGGTCTGAATGGTGGGGGTTTTTTAGTGGGTCGCCCCTTTTGGGGGGCAGCCCCACACTACCACTCGACACGGGTCGGGTGGTGTCTGTTTGCAGATTTTCAGCTCCAGCACGTGCAAAAAAAAAAAAAAAAAAGTCTTGTCTGTCTAGTCTTGTCTGTCTGGTCTTGTCTGTCTAGTCTTGTCTGTCTAGTCTTGTCTGTCTAGTCTTGTCTGTCTAGTCTTGTCTGTCTAGTCTTGTCTGTCTAGTCTTGTCTGTCCAGTCTTGTCTGTCTAGTCTTGTCGGTCTAGTCTTGTCTGCCTAGTCTTTTCTGTCTAGTCTTGTCTGTCTGGTATTGTCTGTCTAGTCTTGTCTGTCTAGTCTTGTCTGTCTAGTCTTGTCTGTCTAGTTTTGTCTGTCTAGTCTTGTCTGTCTAGTCTTGTCTGTCTTAGATTTTCTTTCTAGTCTTGTATGTATAATCTTGAATGTCTACTCTTGTTTGTCTAATCTTGTCTGTCTAGACTTGTCTGTATAGTCTTTTCTGTCTAGTCTTTTAGTCTTGCCTGTTTAGTCTTGTGTGTCTAGTATGGTCTATTTGTATTAGATTTTAGTATATTAACAGAATCACATTGTTTGGAAACAGGTTATACAGAGATCTAAGTTACAGATTTGAAGACCATATATTTTGAATTTTATGAAACCTTTATACATTTTTTGTTTTTCTAACAAAATATCAATTTTGTCCAAATGCTACTACTTTAATCCTTGGAGGGTATTTTTTCTTTTGAATGTATAATTGATATTTGTCACATTTTTTAAATTTAGAATTTTCGAAAAGTGTTTCTTAATATGTTATTTTTAGTACTTTTTTATGGGGTGTAGATGGGACCTTTCGGTTAACCACGCAAGTGAGACCCCTAAAATTACCTCTAACACTCCGAAACCGCTTGTCGCATTTCTTCAGGATGTTGGATGACCTGTTCTTAGACGTGCACTATCTACTTCCCTCTTCCGCACTGTGAACGATTAGGGGTTCGATTTTTGAGTTTAATTTTTCTTTCGTAATTTTCCTTTACTTTTATTATATTTGTTACCAATTTGTGGATATTGTTCCATCCTTTCTGCAATCCTAATAGGTGCGCCATCATATTTTGGAGATCGAGTTTGTCGTTCTTGGACACTCAAATATAGTATGGATAACACTATCGGCTAACCCACAGTATACGCAATCTGCGTCGGATGCTCTCCCGATGTTCTGGCGGTAATCTCGGAAACAACCGTGGCCCCGAGAACCTGAGTGAGGTAGTATGAAACTTCCCCGCGTCGTCGAGTATTCCAGGTGTCAATATCCGGGATGAGACAGACCTCATCCACTGACCTTTAATAGAGGTCTTCAACTCTTCCTGCCACTGCTGAGTAAGTTTGGAATCGGCCTCATGTCCAAATATTTTGTTCTTGCCTGCCTTATATTGAGAATTACTATGCTTTGCCTGCAGTTCTATGGGAGGAATATCTGCATTAACCAAAACTGCATGGTGCGGTACTGTACGGTAGGCCATCGTAGAGTAAGTTCCACAGGGTTAGTCCCATTACGGAGCCCTGTGGAACACCAATACTCACGTCCCAACTTTTAATTTCTTTTTCAGTACGGAGGACGATGCGACGGTCGCAGAGGTTGCTACGTATTATTCTTAGTAGATATGGCGGTATATTTCTTTCCGTTAATTCAACCATGATGTGCTGCCAGGCTGCTGAGTTGGAGGCATTTTTGATGTCGAGCGTTATAAGTGAACATATTTTCCTGGTCCTTTTTGTACTTTCTTTTGCCTTTTCGGCTATATTTATAACGTAATTTACGACATCTCCTGTAGATCCTCAAAAAATTTTATTTAGAGAATTAGATAATTTAAATCTTCTCTAAATCCGAATTGTCTATCAGATAGGTTGAATCAGCTTTCTAGTTCTTTTTTAGACGTGCTGAAGCTAGTTGTTCTAGCATTTTGCCAGCGACATCAAGGATACAGAGGGGCCGGTATGAAGAAGGTACACATACGGGCTTGTTTGGTTTTTTTATTAATACTAATTTAGCCTGATTCCATCTGGCAGGGAACGTACTAGCCAGTATGCTCTTGTTTAATATTTGCAGGACTAGACAAGGGAAGTTTTTTACCATTAGTTTAACAGCCTCCGTGGGGATACCATCTGGTCCTGGAGCTCTGTTGTTGCGCAGACGGTTACTAGAAATGATTAGCTCTTCTTCAGTGAACGGAGGAGTATTGCCTACTTTAGGTTGCTCCCAGGTTGGTTCGGGAGCAACATCGTGGTGAATTCGGCTGCCGTATACGTAGGCTCCTAGTTGCTATTCTATATGCGTCTCCCCATGTTTCGTCGTCGATGCTTTTACATAAGTTTTCCCAGTGGGATTTCTTTGAGAGGTTAATTTCCCTTTGTAGTTGTTTTTTAGCATCGATGTACGCTTGTTTAAATTGCTGTAACTTAATAGAATCTTTAGACCTTTTGGCGTGCCGGAAGTACGTCCTTCTTGCGGCAATATAAATTGTTCTACAGTTCGCAATGACTTGATCCCACTAGTATACAGGCTTTCTGCTGCAATATTCCCTTCTTTTTGGCATCGAGACATCACATGCTATGCCTAGAGCTTCTATAAATGAGTCGACAGAGTTTACTCCGCGCTTGCTTATTTCCTTAGTTAATATACTGATAAAAAGTCTTCGTTTTTGTTTTTCATGATCATGTTCATTCATGATCCAACGTATTGAGTGGTTTTGTGGGACTGTCGGCTTATATTCGTCCAACAAGTAGAGCATGTATGGTCGTTTAGTAACTCTTATTCTAAGACCTGCCAGTTTTTGGTTGTATATGCAAGGTCGTTCGTAGTGAAAGTAAGATCAATGATAGAGCGGGACTCTCTGCGCTTAAATGAAAGTTCGGTGCCTGTATTTTATATGTAGAGGTCCATGGCCGATACCCAGCCCATAATAATGTCTCCATGTGCATCGATTCCCAGCCATCGTTGAATGTTGCAGGAATGTTACAGCAATGTTCCGAAGGCTGCACAACATTCCGAATATTGCAGCAACATTCCTGAACATTCCAGTGGCAAAGTTGCAATGTGAATGTTGCAGCAACATTCCTGCAACATTCCAGTTGTAATATTACAATGTGAATGTTGCAGCAACATTCCTGCAACATTCCAGTTGCAATATTACAATGTGAATGTTGGACCAGTAAGGCCAATTATTTTTTTCATTATTAATATTATCATTTATTTTTACTGTGATTATTTTTACTCGTCCTACTTTTTTTATTCTTATTCTCAAAAATGTATTAATTGGAATTTGCATACACATTGCGTGTATATACTCAATGAAACGTTGTTGTATTTATCTACGCTCTGTCTTCTTTCTGTACTCCTCTCTTCCACTTTTATGTAGTGTATTAATGTATGACTGCCGAGTCCCTCCTAAACGCGTTTACATAACCTACTTGTACAACAAACACTTTGCCTTAAAATTCAGTTGGCAAGATAGTTCGAATAAGAAACGATGTTTCAGCCAATTGATGATGGCGAAATTACTCTGCAGTAAGTTTATTTCTTTAAAAGTGAACATTTTTATATTTTTGCCAGATATTTTTACTTATATTTTATATTGTCCTACAATTTTACAGAGACTTGGCGGAGAGAAATGGTCGGAAAAAGATATAGAAGAGACTCTGGCGAAATGGCTTATTCAAACTCCAACAAGAGCGAGTCGAGCCAAAAAAGCAAATGCAGAAGTTTCCTCCGATGAGAAAAACAATATCAGTACATAAATTTAAAAAAAATATTAAAACTGAAAGTGAAAGATGTAAATAAAGAGAAATATATTCCTTTAACATTCCTGAAAAATTCGTAATATTCCTGCAACATTCATGCAATGTTAGCAATCTTCCTGCAACATTCATGCAACGTTCGCAATATTCCCGCAACGTTCCTGCAATGTTCGTAATGTTCCCGCAACGTTCCTGCAATGTTCGTAATTTTCCCTGCAACGTTCGTAATGTTCCCGCAACGTTCGTAATATTCTCGCAACGTTCCTGCAATGTTCGCAACATTCCCGCAACGTTCCTGTAATGTTCCGTGCAACGTTCCCACAACATTTCTGAACGTTGCAGAGAGGCGGACATAGGAATGTTGTAGGAAAGTTGCAGGAATGTTGCAGCAATGTTTAACGTTGCGAAAGTAACATTGCTGCAAAATTCCTGCAACATTCAACGCTGGCTGGGTTCTTGCGGAACCCCAATACGGTGATTTAGCATTAAAGTCTCCAGCTAAGAGTTTTGGTTTTGAATGGTTTCTCATTGAGTCACTTAACTCGTTCAGTGATTTTTGGGGGAGGTCTGCCTGGTTAGGTGAAAACTAGCAACTGTAGAAAATACATTCCACAGTCTCTATCCACACATAGCCAGCTCCCCTTCCACTGTACAGTACCATTATAGTTTTGTTTATTACCCTTATTGCGGAGTCTTTATTGGAACGAAGTACCTTTAGGGAGGTCTCGGTAGGTTTTTTGTCCCAGACCCTGTCCGTTATGCGGCATTTCTTTTTCTCAGTGTATATTTCTGTACCGCGCGCTTTTTTTTTCTCTTTCTCTCAGTGTATATTTCTATAATGCGTGCTTCCTCTTTCTTTCGCAAAGTGACAGACGAGCGTGGTCTGTTTATTACCTTAAAACTAAACAAGAACAAGAAAAAAAAATGTTCAAACGTATTTTTTGTTGTTGTTGTTTTAAAGCATAGTAGAGTTATATTGTTTATATTATACTCATTAGTTTAATTAGATTTTGAGAAATGGGAAGTCAAGAAAGGATACAAAATATAATAAGTTTATAAAAATAAAACTGAACATTTTGAAGCAATTTGTAACTGTTTACACATATTGATCGTACATGTAATTTGAGTGATTGATATTTACTATATTTATATATGTTGTAGTCATATAGTGAAATCAATCAGATTGTTACTATAATTTAAAATTACTACTTTAATTTAAATTTATCTTTGTATATTTGAACGCCTTCAGTATGTTCTATATATGATATATATATATATATATATATATATATATATATATATATATATATATATATATATATATATATATATATTTATATAGTACATAGCTATTTTTTGCTATATCAATATACATTATAGAGAGACGATAGTGAAATCACAAGCACAGCGTCAAAAAGAGTATAGACAGAGAAAACAGAAATTTTACAAACTACAGATTTAGAACATGCTGAAGGCGTTCAAATATACAAAGATAAATTTAAATTAAAGAATAAATGTGTTGAACCTGAATCATTACAAGCATCTAAAGAAGATTCATTACCGACTATTTTAATCGAAAATAATGAAGAAACTGGAAAAGTAATATTTAGTCACTTTCTGAATAATTAAATTCAATCATCAGGTAATACTAGAGCTCAGCAAGTAATTAGTCCAAGTTCTCAAACATTCCAAGCTCTATACGAGGAACATGATGAATGTTCAATGCCAAATAGTTTGTTGCATCTTGACACAAACATTGCTGGCGACGGTAATTTCTCATCTCTTATAGAGACTTTTATCATTTTTACAACATCAAATATCTGCATCGTTTCTTCGACAGCAACTTTATAATTCACCTTACTTAAATGCATCTCAAAATCCGACTATTGCAAGAGAAATACTTTGTAGTGGGTTTGAATATGGAGATTTAGATTATTTATTCATATTTTCTAGAACATACAATCAAAATATTTGTGTGAACTTTCATTATTTTAATAATAATTCAAAAAGAGAAGTTAAACGCGCTAGGAACTTAGTTCATTCCTTGCATTCCTTTCCAATGTGCCCCATCTGCCAACATCTGTGGCATTTTATCAGATCTATTCTCTCTCTGATTCTACATTGTACCAGGACCTATTCTGATTCTGTTTCTCTATAGAAGTTATAGTGCTTGAGTTTTTGATAGTGCTACGCTTTCAATTTGATTTGCCCCATAGCAATGTCTCATATTTCTTACCATCACATTTGCCGCCTCCAGTCCTTCAACTCCAAGCTGTTCTTTGACTGCCTCTTCTATTTCGCTTGCTGTAGTCACAGTATCTAGGTCCTTGACGTGAATTATTACACTTTCTGTTTTGAGGCGAACATCGATCGTTGAGCACTTTTGTGTTATGTTTCTTCTCATTTCCTGCGCCTGGCCACCTTTCACCTCTATGAGCATTTCCCCCGATTTAGCCTTTCTCATCTTTGTAATGTCAACTCCGCTTGTTATTATGCAAACCTCATTGCGCATCTTCATGACAAGATCCGAATATGAACTTCCATCCTCTTTGACGAGAACTGCTTCTGTATAATATTTTTTTTCCTAAATTTTATTTCCTACTTTTCTTCAGCTTTTGTATGCATGTGTTTTCTTACGACTACTGTCGGTGTATCGTTTTCTTTTCGGAATTGGTTAAGATAGACAAGACTAGGCATACAAGAGTAGACAGACAAGACTAGACAGATAAAACTAGACAGACAAGACTAGACAGACAAGACTAGACAGACAAGACTAGACAGACAAAACTAGACAGACAAGACTAGACAGACAAGACTAGACAGACAAGACTAGACAGACAAGACTAGACAGACAAGACTAGACAGACAAGACTAGACAGACAAGACTAGACAGACAAGACTAGACAGACAAGACTAGACAGACAAGACTAGACAGACAAGACTAGACAGACAAGACTAGACAGACAAGACTAGACAGACAAGACTAGACAGACAAGACTAGACAGACAAGACTAGACAGACAAGACTAGACAGACAAGACTAGACAGACAAGACTAGACAGACAAGACTAGACAGACAAGACTAGACAGACAAGACTAGACAGACAAGACTAGACAGACAAGACTAGACAGACAAGACTAGACAGACAAGACTAGACAGACAAGACTAGACAGACAAGACTAGACAGACAAGACTAGACAGACAAGACTAGACAGACAAGACTAGACAGACAAGACTAGACAGACAAGACTAGACAGACAAGACTAGACAGACAAGACTAGACAGACAAGACTAGACAGACAAGACTAGACAGACAAGACTAGACAGACAAGACTAGACAGACAAGACTAGACAGACAAGACTAGACAGACAAGACTAGACAGACAAGACTAGACAGACAAGACTAGACAGACAAGACTAGACAGACAAGACTAGACAGACAAGACTAGACAGACAAGACTAGACAGACAAGACTAGACAGACAAGACTAGACAGACAAGACTAGACAGACAAGACTAGACAGACAAGACTAGACAGACAAGACTAGACAGACAAGACTAGACAGACAAGACTAGACAGACAAGACTAGACAGACAAGACTAGACAGACAAGACTAGACAGACAAGACTAGACAGACAAGACTAGACAGACAAGACTAGACAGACAAGACTAGACAGACAAGACTAGACAGACAAGACTAGACAGACAAGACTAGACAGACAAGACTAGACAGACAAGACTAGACAGACAAGACTAGACAGACAAGACTAGACAGACAAGACTAGACAGACAAGACTAGACAGACAAGACTAGACAGACAAGACTAGACAGACAAGACTAGACAGACAAGACTAGACAGACAAGACTAGACAGACAAGACTAGACAGACAAGACTAGACAGACAAGACTAGACAGACAAGACTAGACAGACAAGACTAGACAGACAAGACTAGACAGACAAGACTAGACAGACAAGACTAGACAGACAAGACTAGACAGACAAGACTAGACAGACAAGACTAGACAGACAAGACTAGACAGACAAGACTAGACAGACAAGACTAGACAGACAAGACTAGACAGACAAGACTAGACAGACAAGACTAGACAGACAAGACTAGACAGACAAGACTAGACAGACAAGACTAGACAGACAAGACTAGACAGACAAGACTAGACAGACAAGACTAGACAGACAAGACTAGACAGACAAGACTAGACAGACAAGACTAGACAGACAAGACTAGACAGACAAGACTAGACAGACAAGACTAGACAGACAAGACTAGACAGACAAGACTAGACAGACAAGACTAGACAGACAAGACTAGACAGACAAGACTAGACAGACAAGACTAGACAGACAAGACTAGACAGACAAGACTAGACAGACAAGACTAGACAGACAAGACTAGACAGACAAGACTAGACAGACAAGACTAGACAGACAAGACTAGACAGACAAGACTAGACAGACAAGACTAGACAGACAAGACTAGACAGACAAGACTAGACAGACAAGACTAGACAGACAAGACTAGACAGACAAGACTAGACAGACAAGACTAGACAGACAAGACTAGACAGACAAGACTAGACAGACAAGACTAGACAGACAAGACTAGACAGACAAGACTAGACAGACAAGACTAGACAGACAAGACTAGACAGACAAGACTAGACAGACAAGACTAGACAGACAAGACTAGACAGACAAGACTAGACAGACAAGACTAGACAGACAAGACTAGACAGACAAGACTAGACAGACAAGACTAGACAGACAAGACTAGACAGACAAGACTAGACAGACAAGACTAGACAGACAAGACTAGACAGACAAGACTAGACAGACAAGACTAGACAGACAAGACTAGACAGACAAGACTAGACAGACAAGACTAGACAGACAAGACTAGACAGACAAGACTAGACAGACAAGACTAGACAGACAAGACTAGACAGACAAGACTAGACAGACAAGACTAGACAGACAAGACTAGACAGACAAGACTAGACAGACAAGACTAGACAGACAAGACTAGACAGACAAGACTAGACAGACAAGACTAGACAGACAAGACTAGACAGACAAGACTAGACAGACAAGACTAGACAGACAAGACTAGACAGACAAGACTAGACAGACAAGACTAGACAGACAAGACTAGACAGACAAGACTAGACAGACAAGACTAGACAGACAAGACTAGACAGACAAGACTAGACAGACAAGACTAGACAGACAAGACTAGACAGACAAGACTAGACAGACAAGACTAGACAGACAAGACTAGACAGACAAGACTAGACAGACAAGACTAGACAGACAAGACTAGACAGACAAGACTAGACAGACAAGACTAGACAGACAAGACTAGACAGACAAGACTAGACAGACAAGACTAGACAGACAAGACTAGACAGACAAGACTAGACAGACAAGACTAGACAGACAAGACTAGACAGACAAGACTAGACAGACAAGACTAGACAGACAAGACTAGACAGACAAGACTAGACAGACAAGACTAGACAGACAAGACTAGACAGACAAGACTAGACAGACAAGACTAGACAGACAAGACTAGACAGACAAGACTAGACAGACAAGACTAGACAGACAAGACTAGACAGACAAGACTAGACAGACAAGACTAGACAGACAAGACTAGACAGACAAGACTAGACAGACAAGACTAGACAGACAAGACTAGACAGACAAGACTAGACAGACAAGACTAGACAGACAAGACTAGACAGACAAGACTAGACAGACAAGACTAGACAGACAAGACTAGACAGACAAGACTAGACAGACAAGACTAGACAGACAAGACTAGACAGACAAGACTAGACAGACAAGACTAGACAGACAAGACTAGACAGACAAGACTAGACAGACAAGACTAGACAGACAAGACTAGACAGACAAGACTAGACAGACAAGACTAGACAGACAAGACTAGACAGACAAGACTAGACAGACAAGACTAGACAGACAAGACTAGACAGACAAGACTAGACAGACAAGACTAGACAGACAAGACTAGACAGACAAGACTAGACAGACAAGACTAGACAGACAAGACTAGACAGACAAGACTAGACAGACAAGACTAGACAGACAAGACTAGACAGACAAGACTAGACAGACAAGACTAGACAGACAAGACTAGACAGACAAGACTAGACAGACAAGACTAGACAGACAAGACTAGACAGACAAGACTAGACAGACAAGACTAGACAGACAAGACTAGACAGACAAGACTAGACAGACAAGACTAGACAGACAAGACTAGACAGACAAGACTAGACAGACAAGACTAGACAGACAAGACTAGACAGACAAGACTAGACAGACAAGACTAGACAGACAAGACTAGACAGACAAGACTAGACAGACAAGACTAGACAGACAAGACTAGACAGACAAGACTAGACAGACAAGACTAGACAGACAAGACTAGACAGACAAGACTAGACAGACAAGACTAGACAGACAAGACTAGACAGACAAGACTAGACAGACAAGACTAGACAGACAAGACTAGACAGACAAGACTAGACAGACAAGACTAGACAGACAAGACTAGACAGACAAGACTAGACAGACAAGACTAGACAGACAAGACTAGACAGACAAGACTAGACAGACAAGACTAGACAGACAAGACTAGACAGACAAGACTAGACAGACAAGACTAGACAGACAAGACTAGACAGACAAGACTAGACAGACAAGACTAGACAGACAAGACTAGACAGACAAGACTAGACAGACAAGACTAGACAGACAAGACTAGACAGACAAGACTAGACAGACAAGACTAGACAGACAAGACTAGACAGACAAGACTAGACAGACAAGACTAGACAGACAAGACTAGACAGACAAGACTAGACAGACAAGACTAGACAGACAAGACTAGACAGACAAGACTAGACAGACAAGACTAGACAGACAAGACTAGACAGACAAGACTAGACAGACAAGACTAGACAGACAAGACTAGACAGACAAGACTAGACAGACAAGACTAGACAGACAAGACTAGACAGACAAGACTAGACAGACAAGACTAGACAGACAAGACTAGACAGACAAGACTAGACAGACAAGACTAGACAGACAAGACTAGACAGACAAGACTAGACAGACAAGACTAGACAGACAAGACTAGACAGACAAGACTAGACAGACAAGACTAGACAGACAAGACTAGACAGACAAGACTAGACAGACAAGACTAGACAGACAAGACTAGACAGACAAGACTAGACAGACAAGACTAGACAGACAAGACTAGACAGACAAGACTAGACAGACAAGACTAGACAGACAAGACTAGACAGACAAGACTAGACAGACAAGACTAGACAGACAAGACTAGACAGACAAGACTAGACAGACAAGACTAGACAGACAAGACTAGACAGACAAGACTAGACAGACAAGACTAGACAGACAAGACTAGACAGACAAGACTAGACAGACAAGACTAGACAGACAAGACTAGACAGACAAGACTAGACAGACAAGACTAGACAGACAAGACTAGACAGACAAGACTAGACAGACAAGACTAGACAGACAAGACTAGACAGACAAGACTAGACAGACAAGACTAGACAGACAAGACTAGACAGACAAGACTAGACAGACAAGACTAGACAGACAAGACTAGACAGACAAGACTAGACAGACAAGACTAGACAGACAAGACTAGACAGACAAGACTAGACAGACAAGACTAGACAGACAAGACTAGACAGACAAGACTAGACAGACAAGACTAGACAGACAAGACTAGACAGACAAGACTAGACAGACAAGACTAGACAGACAAGACTAGACAGACAAGACTAGACAGACAAGACTAGACAGACAAGACTAGACAGACAAGACTAGACAGACAAGACTAGACAGACAAGACTAGACAGACAGACTAGACAGACAAGACTAGACAGACAAGACTAGACAGACAAGACTAGACAGACAAGACTAGACAGACAAGACTAGACAGACAAGACTAGACAGACAAGACTAGACAGACAAGACTAGACAGACAAGACTAGACAGACAAGACTAGACAGACAAGACTAGACAGACAAGACTAGACAGACAAGACTAGACAGACAAGACTAGACAGACAAGACTAGACAGACAAGACTAGACAGACAAGACTAGACAGACAAGACTAGACAGACAAGACTAGACAGACAAGACTAGACAGACAAGACTAGACAGACAAGACTAGACAGACAAGACTAGACAGACAAGACTAGACAGACAAGACTAGACAGACAAGACTAGACAGACAAGACTAGACAGACAAGACTAGAGAGACAAGACTAGACAGACAAGACTAGACAGACAAGACTAGACAGACAAGACTAGACAGACAAGACTAGACAGACAAGACTAGACAGACAAGACTAGACAGACAAGACTAGACAGACAAGACTAGACAGACAAGACTAGACAGACAAGACTAGACAGACAAGACTAGACAGACAAGACTAGATAGACAAGACTAGACAGACAAGACTAGACAGACAAGACTAGACGGACAAGACTAGACGGACTAGACAGACGATTTCAGACATATTACGGTTTGATTCAAAGGAGATTATGGGATATAAACCAAACAAGACAGACAGACCACATATTTCCTTTAATATTTATCTGAATAATTTCCTATGTGTAAGCGAAATTTCTTAAACCTGTCAGTAACCTCCACGGTATTAATTATTTAAATATTTATAATTAATAAAAAAGTTTTTCTGCTATTAGGTTTAATTTTCAGAGTGAAATGGAATATATTGTTTCGTTTTCAGTTTATGTAATCAGTTTAATATTTGAACTTTTAAATGTATGTCAAGGGAATAATATCCAGCTGATCTAATTTTACTACAACGCCGCGTAATCAATTTCGTGTTTGAACTTGTAAACGCACACGAGTATAGAATGTCTGAATTGTGAAATAATTGATAAGAACTACCGAGCCCGCATTTTCGTGTTTCAACTTTTTTTACAGTTTTACAGTTTCAACAGTTTAATGTCATCATTAAATCAATATTTATCATCCCCCCTTTATGTCATCATTAAATCATTATTTATCCGGCACATGGTTAGTATATAAGCTTGAGCTCTAAATTCGCCGTCATGGCAGCTATATATATATATATATATATATATATATATATATATATATATATATATATATATATTAATAAAAAATAGTTGTGAATGGAAAAATTCCCCCCAGCCGATTCGAGGGTGACCTGAGGAAAAAACAATTACAAAAACAGTATTTTTAATAAAACAGAATAGTAAATTATCATACCTACTCGATGGTGATTATGATATACCCATCTGAAGCTATGTGGGAGCCCCAAAGCCTTAGTACGACATACACATTCTCGGCAAATGGCTCCAGCTATAATTCTCGATGATCGATAAATCTAACAGACCCATATATTCACACGACACTTCTATGAAGTTTTTCTCCGTTTCGGCAAATACCCACATGGAATCCATCACATGGAATCTTATGATCTCCTCATATCCCACCCCAATTGAAGGGCTAACTACCGATTACGCATTAAGGTGAGGGCTAGCCTGTGCACAAGTCTTCTGTGCATCAACTTTTTATCAGCTTTTAATCAACTTTATTGCACTGTAGGTGTCTGAGGTCTCTGTAGCCCCACGCTAAATAGGGTGTGAGGTCTACATAACCCCCTGCTAAAGAGGGTGTGAAGTCTATGTAGCCCCACTAAAGAGGGTGTGAGGTCTATGTAACCCCACGCTAAACAGGGTGTGAGTTCGATGTAACCCCACTCTAAGCAGGGTGTGAGGTATACATTACATATACCTCAGACCCTCTTTAGCGTATCACCTTCTTTAGACCTCACACCCTCTTTAGCGTATAATCCTCGATTAGTAAAACTAGACAGACAGGATTAGAGAGACAGATTAATTAAAGCGTATATCAAATTATTATTTCTTGTTTTTATTGGCATTTTTTTTTCAGTAATCCATCTATGAACTCTTTTCAACTCTTATTCTTTGAAAGCGAGCTATAACAACAAATGTTCAATTTGATCCTAAGAAAACTCCTTTTATTAACATGTAAAGTCTAAAATCCATTAAATGAAAAGCCTGATACCTTGATATCAAAACTCGATAATTTAAAATTACTTTTAAAGCGAAACATTTGTAAACCCTAAACCCTAAGTTAAAACCCTAAGGTTCAACATAACTTTTCCAAGTACACGTTTCTACAAGTGAATAAAATACATAGCATATAGCATATAGAGCAATAATACTATAAAAAAAGTAAAATCGAACGATCAAACGAGTCCGCCGAAGGCGGGCGACATTCCATCGTGATTATACGAAACGTTTCATTCGAAGAACACTGTTAACATTTCAAACATTTTAGCCATACCGGCCACACCAGCCTAGGCGCCAAATTTCAAACTCTAGAAAGTGTGAAATGTAAGCAATGACGAGCATTACAACAGATTATCATCGAGGACGAGACGTATAGTATAATATACAATCTATAAATATGTTTTTAATGGGAAACTGTTTTCACTCTTCATTATAGTCTCTTACCTTAATAGTTTCCTGGAGATCTCGACACGCAAAAATAAAATTCAGCTCTCTTTAACAAAAGAATTGTGTCACTGAAAAAATTAAATCTGCAGAATTGTCCATAATTATTAATGTGACTTTATCATTAACTACTTAATCTTTTGAAGCTTTTATATTACCACAAATAGAATATACTGAATTTATAAATAATAGATTTATAATTCAATTTTATGTTTTTAAAATACCTACTGGTAGTCGAGTGTTACCTACCTGTAGTCGCACAAAAATGCGAATAAACAAAAGTAAAGGTAAAATCTTTAGATAATTTTTTCAATATTTAAGGATTAATGAAAATATTTTCTATTATAATTTTCCTCTGTTGTTTTTACATACAATTTATTATTTTTCGATGTTTAAAATAATCCTTTTTATAAAACATTGAATTGAAAAATTCAGTATGTTTTTAACACACTTATAAGTGTGGTAACATGAATTTTGAATGAAGAACATGAATCAACAGTGAATTTTTCAATTCAATGTAAGTATGTAAGTATCAACCATCCAATTCTTTTTATAAAAAATAGTATATAAATTAAATCAGTGGCTCGTTTTTCAGTATTGTTTTTTATTCTTGTCTGTCTAGTCTTGTGTCACCCCTAAGGAACAAGGAATCCAGAAAGAACTGTTAAGGAAGGCAAAGGTACTCAAGGAAAGGCGCCACCAGATTAAAGTAGGATACCAAAGAATGGAAATAGATGGGAATTGGGTACCATGGGTAGCAAAAAACGAATAAACGACCAAAGAAAGAGGGGACAGTTACACAACGACGGAACAGAAAAGGAAAATGTAAAGCTAATGTTTTGGAATGTAGCAGGGCTCAGGAAGAAATTGGATAAGGTGGACGGGTCTTTTATAGAATTCTTGAGGAAATTCGGAATAGTTGGGTTAGTGGAGACCTGGGTTCAAGAGAAGGAATGGGATGCCTGTAAAGAGAGACTCCCCAAGGAGTACAATTGGAGGATACAACCGGCACGGAAAGAGAGTGACTACGGAAGGGCAAAGGGGGGAATAATAACAGGGGTCAGAAGAGGCATCAAGGAATCGAAGAGGATTCTAGAAGAGGTGGAGGGTCTAGTTTTTAGGGAGGTAGAACTGGAGGGGGAGTGGTGGCAGATAGCAACCGTTTATAATAATAAGGGACTGGAAAAAATTAAAGAGGGTATAAAGAGGAATTTAGAAGATATGGTAACGACAAACTTGCTACTAGGAGGTGATTGGAATGTTAGGATAGGAGAAGAGCAGGTCAATACGGTGGATAAGACGGGTGATGTGATAAGAAGGAATTCTAAAGACAAAATTAAAAATGCAGAGGGAAATGTTTGGTTGGCGTGGGTGTTAGAGAACCAATGGGATATTTTGAATGAGTGTATTGAGGGCGACTGGGAGGGAGAATTTACGTTTGTGGGTGCAATGGGTACCTCAGTTATTGACCTAATAATTACAAATGATGAGGCGAGACGGCAAATAAAACTGATGGAAATCGGAATAAGAAGTGAGTCGGATCATATGCCGGTAGTGGTGTCGTTGAAGCAGCAAAGGGAAAAAGATGTTAAGGTCAATAAGAATTACAAATGATGAGGCGAGACGGCAAATAAAACTGATGGAAATCGGAATAAGAAGTGAGTCGGATCATATGCCGGTAGTGGTGTCGTTGAAGCAGCAAAGGGAAAAAGATGTTAAGGCGGAGAAATGGGTGGCCAGATGGGATAAGGAGGCGACAGAAGAATACAGAAGGAAATTAGAAGAGGTAGAGTGGAACGCCATAGAGGATATAGACATGATGGCAAAGAAAATGAAATCTGCACTTGTGAAAAAGAAAATCAAAGAAGCGTTTCCAGGCCGAGCGTGGTACGACGGGGAAGTGCGGAACGCAAAGCAAAGGTTTCGAGAAGCTATGAGAGAATGGAGAAAGGGAGAAGGGCTCAAAATGCACGTGCTGGAAGCGAAAACAGAATTGCAAAAAATGGAGAAGAATAAAAAGGAGCTTTGGGAGGAGAAGGAGAAGCAGCGGGTACGAGAAATCAAGACGGAAGCTGAGCTGTGGAAATACGTGAGAGAGAATAGGAAAAGGAAGGAAAGATTACCCAAGAGCATTGCGATAGAAGAATGGCAAAACCACTTCATGAGTAAGCTAGGAGGGGTGGAGATGCGGTCAGAAAGAGATGATAGTTCAGGAGATCGACAGAGAAAGCAGGAAGAGCTCGCCGAGGATATCACCGTGACAGAGGTGGAGGATGTTATTGATTCCCTAAAGCCAAGAAAAGCGGGAGGTTTGGATGGGCTCGGAAATGAAGCGTGGAAAGAAGCACCTGGAATCTGTAAGGAGAAGTTTACGAAGGAATTGAGAAGGATAGGAAGAGGAGAGAAAAGGATACCAGTCAGCTGGAAAGTGGGGATAATTCAACCGGTTTTTAAGAGTGGAACAAAGGACGCGCTAGAAAATTATAGAGATATAACTTTGATGAACTCCTCATACAAAATATTTGCTAAAATCCTGGATTGTCGCTTGAGGAAGGAAATCAATGAAAGGAAGCTTTTGCCGGAAATACAAGCGGGGTTCAGAGAAGGAAGCAGCACGGTGGAACACCTGGTGACCCTGAGAGACATCATAGACCAAGGAATAAGAAAGGGATGCCTGTTTGCTCTTTTCATTGATTTGAAATCCGCATATGACTCGGTGAACAGACGGAGACTTGACGAGTGTTTGGGCAAGCTAGGTATCTCAGAGAGTGTAAGAAGGAACATCAGGAATTTGTACGAGGAAACGGTCGGTAAGGTAGTAGCGAATGAATGGGAAGCGGACTATTTTGAGGTGAGGAAGGGCCTGAGACAAGGCTGCCCTTTGAGTCCCACGCTTTTCAATCTGTATGTGGCGGATATGGAAAAGGTTCTACAGGCCGGGCAAGCTGGAGGAGTGGTGATTGGGAAAAAGAAGGTGTGGAGCTTGGCATATGCGGATGACATGGTAGTATTTGCAATGTCGGCTAGTGAGATGAAGGACGTGATTGAAAGGCTCGGTAGGTATTTCGAAAAGAGGGATTTAAGGGTGAATGTTGGTAAAACAAAATGGATTCGGTTTAAAAGGGGTGGGCGATATAAGAAAGAAAGGTTTGAATGGCAGGGTACTGAAATAGAGCAAGCTAGTAAATTTAAGTATTTGGGGTATGTCTTTGGGACTGGATACAGTAATAAAGAACACATAGAGTATGTTACAAAGAAGGAATGGGTGGCGGCGGGTCGTATCTGGGAGGTTTGGAAAAGGAACTTTGATGGAAACTTTAGAGCAGCAGAGACCATATTTTAAGGCATGTGTGCGAAGCGTGTTACTGTATGAATGCGAAGTCTGGGGAACGAAAGAGGAAGACAAGATCGAAAGGGTGCAGCTAAAGTTTTATAAGAAAGTGTTGAAACTTGATAGGTCGACGCCTAGTCACATTGTGCTTCAGGAAGTGAGTGCTTGTAAGGTGGCGGTAATAGCTGCGGAAAGAGTGATAAAGTTCGAGTATAGCGTGGATGGGTTAGGAGATGAAAGGATAATAAAAGAAATCTTTCGAGTAGTGAATAAAGATGGGTTAAGTGGTAGAAGAGAGAGCGGTTGGGGGTTGAATAAAAGGAAACTGTATGAGAGAGGTGGGTTATCATCCGAGGGGTTGGAAACGGAAAAAAGTGCGGGTGCTCAGTGGAAACGGATGCTAAAAGAGAGGTTATTAGAAGTGGACTTCCAAGAGCGCCAATCGAAAATAGAGGCTAGTAAATATCACCAAGACTACAGTCAGATACAAGTGCACGGCCGTGTTCCTGGTTATTTGAGGACAAGTAAAGGGTCGGAAACAGAAGATTTAGAGACGACCCGCCAAGCATAGAGGAGGTGAAGGCCGCCATCAAACACCTTAAAAACGGCAAGGCGCCTGGCGCTGACGAGACATACTCGGAGATGTTTAAAATAGACATAAAGGGAATCACCGAGATTATAACACCTATAATTCGAGAAGCATGGGAAACAGAAGAAATACCATCCACGTGGAAAGAAGGCCTAATTATCAAACTGGCGAAAAAAGGAGACCTGAGTATATGCTCCAATTGGAGAGGAATAACTCTTCTTAACACCATTAACAAATTAGTTTCCAAAATAATTCACGACCGGATCAGCAATGTGGTTGAACCGACACTACGCAAGGAGCAAGCGGGATTCAGGCCTGGCAGGTCCTGTACCGACCAGATAAACACCCTCAGAATCATCGTTGATTAGTCGGTCGAGTGGCAGTCACCACTCTATCTACTGTTCATCGACTTCAAGCAAGCGTTCGATAGTGTGGACAGGGAATTTATGTGGATAATACTAGCCAGCTACGGGGTGCCTACAAAGTACATAAACATAATCAAATTACTATACAAAGAAGCAAGCTGCATGGCAATCCACCAAGGACAACGCGGCACACCTTTCACAGTGCATTCGGGAGTAAAACAAGGATGCACGCTCTCCCCACTTCTGTTTACCATAGTCTTAGACTGGGTCATAAAGAAAGCAAATAAAAAAAACAAGGGGAATTCGATGGACGCTCGTGAGGCATTTAGAAGACCTAGATTTTGCCGATGATATCTGTCTCCTGTCCCACACGAAAGTAGATATGGAAAAAAAGTTGGAGGCTCTCAAAAAGTACGCAATGCAGGTGGGAATGAAAATCAATGTCGATAAAACCAAGCTGATAAAGATCAATGCGACAGCCCCCTGCAACCTGGAGATAGATGGCAGGCAAGTACAGGTAGTAGATAGTTTTTGCTACCTTGGAAGCCTTATTTCACAGGATGGTGGTGCTGATAAAGACGTAAAACAACGGATACAGAAGGCGCGACAGGCATTCGGAATGCTTAACAATCTGTGGAACTCAACAAAAACTTCCCGTAACTTAAAGCTCCAAATTTTCAAATCTAATGTAGTATCAGTTCTTCTTTACGGTAGCGAAACGTGGAAAGTGACTACCACCATAGTATCACAACTTCAGGTATTCACGAACAAGTGTCTGAGAAGAATACTTAAAATATTTTGGCCCAATACCATAGCAAATATTGAACTTTGGAAAAAAGCAAATATGGAGCGTCTTGAAACCCAAATAAGAAGAAGGAAGTGGAAATGGATCGGACACACACTTAGAAGGCCGGAGGGGGATATTGCAAAAGAAGCTCTTGACTGGAACCCCCAAGGTTCAAGAAAGAGAGGCCGGCCAAAAATCACGTGCCGGAGGACAGTCGTACAGGAAGCCAGGGCAAGCGGAAAGGAGTGGCGCGAGGTAAAGGCCCTGGCTCAGAATAGAATCAGATGGAGAGCGTTTGTTGATGCCCTATGCTCCCACGAGGAGTAAAGGAAATGATGATGATGATGAAAGGGTCGGAAGACCAGTCAGTGTTGGCGAGATTTAGGTGTGGCAATGAAGAGCGTGGAAGGAGACATTGGATGAAGGAGGAAAGTAGAAGGTGTTTGGTGTGTGGGTTGAAGGAAGATATGTGGAGTCATTGGTTGGAAGAATGCACGATGGTGGAGTGGAATGACCAGGAGAGAAGGCGTGGAAAGGATTGGAGGGAGTGTATGGACGAGAGCGGGAAGGGACTGTCGTTTTTACACAGAGTGAAAACATGGAAAGAGCGGATGCGACTGGGTAGTTTTTTGAGTGTTGCGGTTTAGTTTTTTTTTTTGAGCTTTTTTGATGTCCGATGTACAGGTGTTGAAGTATAGGTTTATAGGGTGGTTATAGGGTGGTGGTTTTATTTTCACAACTTTTTTATTATTTTTTATTGTTTTATTTTGTATGTATATTTTGTATGGAAATTATTTTAATTATGCCAATAAAGGTTATTATTATTATTAGTCTTGTTTGTCTGTCTATCTTGTCTGCCTAGTCTTGTCTGTCAAGTCTTCTCTGTCTAGTTAATTCAACTGAATTCAATTTATTTCAATATATAAGCTTACATAAGGGGAAATAATTACATAAATGTAACAATATTCTGAATGTATGCTAAAAGAAATCTGTCAATATCCGAATTTGCCTGACACTTCAATAGTTTTTTATAGTAGCGCAGTACTCCTGCATCCAGTATTGCTCAATATTAATTAGGATATGGTGAAGCCTTTTCTTATAATCCCTAAATTTTGTTTGTTCTTTAAGTGGCCGTGGCAGGGCATTGAATAATTTAATATTTACATATGGAGGACATTTTCAGGCATTTTTGCAAACCTTGTGGTCTTCTGGTTGTTAATTTTGTATTGACTGAATAGGTATTTATTTTTAAATAGAAACAGTAGGGCTTCGAAAATATATGTAGCTGTTGTAGTAAGTATGTTTGCGGCGGTGAACTTTCCACTACATGATTCCCTTAACTTTTGGGTTGAGTAGGGCTCTTAGTGCTTCTTTGTGTATTGTGGTGATATCCTTTATGTTTGTGCCGCCACCCCAGAACTGTATTCCGAAACGAATATGGCCATGGAAGTTAGCATAATACACCGAACGTAATATCTCTGGGTTTAGGTAGTGTTTGTGTAGAATTCGTAATGCATATATTGCTTTGGTTAAGTTTTTTTGAAACATATGAAATATGGGTCCAATCCAGAGTGTCGTCTAAATGGATTCCTAGCAGTTTTACATTTCTCCTTGAACATTTTGAACTAAGATATTCATGTTGTATATTCTATTATCACGTTTTGTTTTAAATATAATTAGGTTTTACCTTTTTATTTATCACTAATTTGTTCTCACTAAACCACGTTTCCAGCGTTACTATTGATTTGGTTGTATCCTCATTAGCTGCAATTAAGCTCGTATCGTCTGCATAATTTATGATCAAGTTTGGTGTATTGTTTAAATTTAATTTTGGTAGGTCATTTATGTACAAAATAACCTAACCTAACATAACCTACCTTATGGGATACCTACATTTGTGGTTCTCGGCGTCGATCTTAGTTTCTCTTGCGTAGGTATAAATTTCTGATTTTTTTCTGTTTTTGTAATAGAATGTAAGCAAGTTTAAGGTTACTCTCCTAATTCCGTATCTTTCAACTTTACTTAATAGGATGGCGTGGGCGAGTGTGTCGTATGCTTTAGAGAGGTCCAGTAGAATCCCGCATGATATATTGTGATCTTCAAGTTGATTCATTATCTCTCTTATGAATTGGAAGCAAGCAGACTCTATGGAATGACCTTTAATAAACCCATGCTGTCGTTGGCTATTGATATGTAATTTGTATTGGAAGAGTAATAACCTTTTACATATTAGCTTCTCCATAATTTTCGAGAAAGCTGATTGTAGACTGATCGGCCTGTAGTTGTCTACATCATCTATGTTTTCCTTCTTGAAAATTGGAATTAGTTTCGAGACCTTTAGAGAACTTGGGAAAATTCCGTGTACAAACGCATTGTTAATGATGACTTCAGGTCGTTCAGAGACTTCTTCAGCGACACCTTTGTGGATTGCCATACGAATTTCATCGAAACCCGAGCTTTGTGTATTCTTTATTTCTCTTATAACTTGTTATAATTCCAATTGTGTTATTGGTTCTAAGTAAATAAAATGAGAGTTGTTTTGCAGCTTGTTTTCGTATGGAAAGCTAGTTAGGTCCTTTGTAAGGTTTATGGGATTGTCGGCCATAAAAGTCGTTTATCATGTTAGGCGTGATGTTTGGCCCCAGCATACAGTTTGCTCCTTCTCGCTTAACGGATTTGATTTGGGTAATATCGTGTACTACCTCCCATGTTGATTTTACGGTATTGTCACCCTCTTCAATTTTATTTTGTTAGTATTTGTTCTTTTCTAGCTTCAATAAACGCCTATACTTACGCCGCAATATGTTGTAACTGCTTTTTAGTTCAGGGATTGTTTGGGATAATATATGCAATAAATCGATACGTTCTTCCATTGCATCAATTGTTGTATCATGGAAAAACTTTTTTTTCGTTTACTTCTTGTTTATTATAGATATGGGAAAGCTTTCCTCGAAATGAAGCTTGACCGTGTACAGAAAGGTGCTCCATTGACCGTCTATGCCTGAGGTTTGTTTGGTAAAAACCTCGTTCCTTGTTTCGTTATTCAAATTTTCTTTAAAATTCCTCATGTTCTCTTCTTTGACGCTTCTGCCATAACGGAAGGAGGTTTGATTTTTTTCGGTTTTAAAAGTTGTTCGAATAGCTAGATGATCCGAGATGTGAAAGTTTAGAACATCTGCGGTAAACACCGTATCCGTGTGCACTGCTATATTATCTAAGCAGGTATTGGAGCTGGGGTGGATGATGTCCTTTATTATAAGTATTGTATTAAATGACTCTAAGAGTGATACAAAATTTCTACTGAGCTTTGATGGTTTTAACATGTCAATATTGAAGTCACATGAAATAATGAATTGTTTTTTTTCTTTAATGATCTTGTTTAATAGGGTACACATTTTGTCCATAAGGAGTTTCACATCAGTTAACGGCGCCCTATAAATGCCGATTATTATTATGTCCTTTTTATTTAATTTAGATTCGATTGCAGAACATTCGAACACAGAGATTAGGGATAAGTTATTGATGTCAATCCTTCTCTTGAAATTTGGTGAAGATGTGTATGTGTACCACTCTGTGTGTACCACGTGTTTCCCTTTCTCCCGACAAAAGCTGGTGGATAGATGAAAATAGTTTATCTTGATGAAATCGCGTTGGTCTGAACACTTCCAGTGCTCAGTTAAAATAAGAAACTGATAGTGCTCGTTCTTTTCTAGCATATAATTAATTCTAGTGAAGGGCAAGGGATAGTGTTTTGGTGTATCAGTTCGTTTCTTTCCGATTTTCCAGCTGTAGAAAATATCGATTGATAAACGTGTATCTGGGCCTAAGGTTCGGGTTTTTTATAACTCCTCGGGGAATTCAAAAGGAGCGGATATTCTGAAGAATGAGTATTCCTCTTGACGTCTAGAAGCTAATTTCTTACATGCTACAGATGTTATATTTTTGCCTTGTAGATACCCTACGACCTCAGTTTCATTTACCATTTATCAGGAGCGAGTTTATAAACATGCAAGTGCGCATATCTGTTAGCTGCCCTGCTGTACTTTTCTTATTCCTTTCCTAGTCCTTTGCGTTCCCCATATTATTGTGTTTCTATTTATATTTGTTTCCGTATCGGAGTCTTTTTTACTATCGCTGTTTTTTGCCGTCGTCATGAACTTTATCAGAATTGCTTTCGCCTTGAGAATGTTCGGGTCTTCTACCTGTCTTAGCACTGTACTTTTCTCTATCCGTGCCATTCGGTATATATGCAATTGGTGAAGATTCCTTGCTCGCGACGCCCGCTAGTTGTAACAACTGTTGCAATTTTGTATTTTCTTCAGAAAGTAACTTGATTTGTGAAATTAGTTTTATCACATTTTCTTCAAAACATGCGGTAAGTAATGACACTTTTTGTTTCACAATTTTCAAAACTTTTTAAACTCCTCGCCTGCAAGGAACGATAGGACTTTATCGAACCCTGCGTCTTTAGAAACGTTAGACCTAAGGTCTCTTGCTATTTAACTTCTTTATTATGACTTATTAACTTACAAATTAGTGCAGAGTTAACTGTATTTGTTCGCACGTCCACAGGCTTTGGCTGCTCGTGTGGAACTAGTCTTGTCTGTCTAGTCTTGTCTCTCTAGTCTTGTCTGTCTAGTTTTGTCTGTCTAGTCTTGTCTGTCTAGTCTTGTCTGTCTAGTCTTGTCTGTCTAGTCTGTCTAGTCTTGTCTGTCTAGTCTTGTCTGTCTAGTTTTGTCTGTCTAGTCTTGTCTGTCTAGTCTTGTCTGACTCAGTCCCTGGCGAGGAAGAGGTGGTCCGAGGACGCCTTCACTGTGGTGAAGATGGCTAAGGGCTCTCCTCTGGTCAGGGACGAGGATGTACTCCTGTTGGTGGCAGGAGAGAAAGGGGATAACTGTGGACAACTGGGCTGGGGGATGCTAGACCAGTTCCCCCAGGCCAAGCGGGTGGCTGAAGGCTTGAATGTAGGCTTCGTGGCCTACATCAAGAGCGAGAATGTTGTATGCATGTGAGGCGATGAGTCGTTGGACTCCGAGGGGAAGTAGCACTCCATCGCCCGTCTGGATGATAATAAGGTCAAGGGCACCGAAGAAAAGGCGCTCGAGACCTTATTACGGATGAAAGGTCTATGTGAGAAGACTGAGAGAAAGAGGTTCGCTATCGCTGTAGCTGGTAACCTTAATATGTGGCTGGTACGAAAGATGGCTGAATGCGTTTGGCGTGGCACAGGAGTTGAGATAACCCTGTGCTGGATGAATGCGGAGGGCCAAAAGCCCAGAGTGGAAGGGACCGGAGGCACCAGAAAAGCAGAAACCTTACTGGTGAGGAGGGCAGAGGGTGTTTCTTACGCCCATATGGTGAATGTCCTTAAGAAGGAAGTTGATATGGTTGATATAAATGTAAGGGCGATGAGGAAAACCCACGCTGGGGACCTCATCGTCAGAGTGAATGATGATGGGGAAAAGAAGCGACTCGCAGAGCGAATGGCCCTAGTGACTGAGGCTGTAACGGATGTCAGGACAGAGGTGGGGCTCAGAAGTGTCCTTTTTAGGGGCATGGATGAGGCTACCACCACCGATGACGTGAAAGGAGCCATTGAGAAGGCCGCTGAATGTAGGGAGTGTGTGGTAAAGTCTCTCCGCACAGAGCGCGGAGGGGCCAGTATGGCAGTTGTCAATCTTCCAGTAAGAGCGGCACAAACCATACTGGAGAAAGGCAGAATAAAAGTTGGATGGATAATGTGCCGAGTGACCGAAGACAATAAGCCGATCAGGTGCTACAGATGCCTTGGCTTCTGGCACCTGGCGGCAGCATGCAAGGGAATAGAGGGAAAGAATGCGTGTTTGCGATGCGATGAAAGTGGGCACAAAGCACACGAGTGCACGGCCAAAGAGGCTAGGTGCTTCGTGGGCGGAGTGAGTGGGCATAGGGCGGACTCCATGGACTGCCCTGCGTACAGAAAACTGTGCAGGGAAGGTATGAAAGGGACGTCCCAAAGAAACAGAATAGTATTGCAGACGAACTCAAATAGGAGTGCGGCTGCAATGGAGCTGGTATGGAAGACGGTGCATGATGAGAGAGTGGATGTGGCCATTGTCTCCGAACCAAATCTTCGGACTATTGGTAACGGGGGCTGGTACGTGGACCAGTGTAAGAATGTTGCTGTGAGGATTTTCCAATCGGAAAATCCTATGGTTAAGTGTGGATGTGGAAATGGATATGTGTGGGTTGAATGAGAAAACTGGGTCCTGTATGGGTGTAACATCTCGCCTAACATAACGTTAGAGCAGTTTGTAGCTTTTATGGATGAGCTAAGGACCAGTATGAAAAGCTGGTCCAAAGAGATTGTTGTCGGAGGGGATTTCAACGCCAAGTCCGCTTGGTGGGGATCCCCTAGAGAGGATGAGAGAGGGAGAATGATGGAAGAGTGGCTGGCAGAGGAGGACATGGTGGTTCACAACAATGGGAATGTGCCAACCTTCGTGCGGGGCGAAAGTATGTCTTTCATAGACATCACTTTTAGCACCTCACGGATTGCAGGCAGAGTGAAAGAGTGGCGTGTCAGAGAGAGAGAATCTGAGTGATCACCAGGATATTCTCTTCGACGTACGAAAGGATGTTTCTGAGGGACCGGTTGCATTGGAACGAATAGATGGAGAGTGGACAAGAGTCTACTAGAAAGATTGGGAGACGTCATGAAAGAGCTGTCTGAAAGGACAGGCCCCGAAAATGTATTGCGGAGCTCCTGCGAAGCAGTTCTTCACGGGGCCTGTGATGCGGTGTTTCGGAGAAAACGGAGGGGCGTCAGAGGCAGGAAGCCAGTTTACTGGTGGAATGAGCAGGTAGATGCAAAGGAGATGCATGGTGAAGAGTAATAGGCGAGCAAATGAGGAAGTGCGTGAGGAGTGCAGAAGGAGGAATAACTTGACGCGCAAAAAACTTCGCAGAGCCATCGCGAACTCCAAGCAAGAAGCTTGGAGAGTGCTCTGCGAAAAGGTGAATAATAACATCTGGGGTGACGGCTATAAGATCGTCACCAGAAAAATTGCGCAAAGGGTTAATACTCTCCGGGGGAATAGCCTAATGACGGAAGTCAAGAAGCTGTTCCCAGTACATGAGCGAATAAACTGGCTGGAACTCGTGGGATGGAGATCGGCGCCCCTTTTCACTCCGGCGGAGCTGCAGAGTGCAGTAGGCCGGATGAAGGAGGGAAAAGCGCCGGGTCCTGATGATGTTCCACCGGAAGCGTGCAAGGTGTTTGGGCATGTGTGTGAGGACATGTGCTTGAGCATGATGAATGAATTGTTGATGAGTGGCAGTTTCCCCAAAGAGTGGAAGAGAGCGAGACTGGTGATGATTGAAAAAGAGCGAAAGAAAGGAGAGGAAGCCAATTACAAGCCAATCTGCGTACTGAATGGGATAGCGAAGATGTTTGAGAGTATGATCGGAGCTAGGATAAATGAGGATCTCGAGAGGGCAGGGGGTCTTTCAGAGGAACAGTATGGGTTCAGAGGCGGCCGCACTACGGAGAAGGCAAAAATGCGTGTGATAGAGAGAGCAAGGTTGGCAAATACGGGTCCATGGCGTACCCGTAGCTACTACGTGCTTGTATCCCTGGACGTGAAAAATGCCTTCAATTCGGTTCCATGGGGCGGAATCACAAGGGCTTTGGAACTAAATGGGGTAGCTCCCTACCTTCGAAAGATGGTGGGGAGCTACTTGAATGATAGGGAGATAGTGACTGTGGAAGGTAAAATTTTCTAAATGAGTGCGAGTGTTCCACATGGTTCCGTTCTTGGGCCGATACTGTGGAACTTATTTTATGATGTGGTTTTGAGATTGAGGCTGCCAGACGGGGTTACACTCGTAGGGTACGCTGATGACTTAGCGGTGGTCGCTGTCGCAAGAACGGAGGAAAGTCTATTATGAATAAGGCAATTAGTAGGATTGATCGGTGGATGGGGGAAAAAGGGCTTGCTCTGGCTTCCCACAAAACTGAGGCGGTCCTGCTAATTGGGAGAAGAAAGCTGCCTGAACTGACCGTGCGAATGGGGACAGTTGGGACGTGCCGGCTCGGGAATCTGTAAGATACCTTGGGGTAGAGCTTCAGCGAAATCTCAGGGTGTCCGATCAGGTCACCCGGGTGGTGAGCAAGGCTACAGCATGTGTAAAAGCCCTTTTACGGCTGATGCCCAACATAGGGTTATGAATGCGGTCGTGCACTCCATTCTCCCGTATGGGGTGCCGGCATAAATAAATGCGTTCAGGGTTGAATGTTATAGAGCGAGACTGATGAGAGTGCAAAGGTGTATGCTGCTGCGTGTGTGCAGCACATACAGGACTGTTTCTGGCCACGCCGTGGCGGTCATTGCTGGAGTTATCCCGTTAGACCATCTGGCGCATGAAAGGGTGAGAGTTTGGGGAGGAAATGACCCTAGAAATTAAAGGGAAAAAACAAAGCGTGTATGGCAAGAGCTATGGCAGGGGTCGGAAAAGGGAGCCTGGACCAGGCAACTGATTCCCACTATCGATGAATGGGTCAACCGTGGGCACGGGGAGGTGCATTATCACCTCACCCAGACGCTTACGGGGCATGGATGCTTTGGGCCTTACCTGGTGCGCATCGGGAAACTGGTTGAGCCGCACTGTAGGTACTGTGGAGCGACTGAGGACACTGCGGAGCATACCATCTTCGAGTGTACGAGATAATGAGAAGCGCCGCAGAATGCAAGGTGGGAGAGAATGGCAACAAGGAGAGTATGGAGAATCATGCTCCGCAGTGAGTATGAATGGAATGGGCGTGCTGACTGGAATGATAGGTTATATAATGAGGAGAAAGGAGAAGGATGATAGGGTCGAGCGTAAGGCGGGACGAGGGGTTGCTACGCGCGAGCCGAGCGTGCCATCGCCGGGCCCCCCTTAGTGCGAAGGGGGCGCACAAATTTATTGTAAACTCTGATGTGAGGGGGGCACGGCGATTAACGGCGCGCCCGGAACAACGAATGAATGGATGAATGCTTTGGATATGAAAGAGGGAGGAACGTGGTGAAGTTATGCCAAATTTTGGATACCATCACGTTCTCTCCGGTTTTGGATGGGTGGTCTGAATGGTGGGGTTTTTTTAGTGGATCGCCCCTTTTGGGGGGCAACCCCACACTACCACTCAGCACGGGTCGGGTAGTCTGTTTGCAGATTTTCACCCCCAGCACGTGCAAACAAAAAAAAAGTCTGTCTAGTCTGTCTACTCTGCCTAGTCTGTCTAGTCCGTCTAGTCCGTCTAGTCCGTCTGGTCCGTCTAGTCCGTCTAGTCCGTCTAGTCCGTCTAGTCCGTCTAGTCCGTCTAGTCCGTCTAGTCCGTCTAGTCCGTCTAGTCCGTCTAGTCCGTCTAGTCCGTCTAGTCCGTCTAGTCCGTCTAGTCCATCTAGTTCGTCTAGTCCGTCTAGTCTTGTCTGTGTAGTCTTGTCTGTCTAGTCTTGTCTGTCTAGTCTTGTCTGTCTAGTCTTGTCTGTCTAGTCTTGTTTGTCTAGTCTTGTCTGTCTAGTCTTATCTGTCTAGTCTTGTCTGTCTAGTCTTGTCTGTCTAGTCTTGTTTTTTTTTTGCATGTGCTGGGAGGTGAAAATCTGCAAACAGACACTACCCGACCCGTGCCGAGTGGTAGTGTGGGGCTGCCCAGAAGGGTCGACCCACTAAAAAACCCCCACCATTCAAGCCCCTCAGCCATAACCAGAGGAAAAAACGTGATGGAATCCAAAGTGGGCATAACTTCATCACGCACCTCCACCTTTAATTTCTAAAAAAAATTAAAAACGATTTTTCCCATTCACTCGTTTTGCCGGGCGCGCCGTTCGTACGCCGTGCTCACCTGCTCTGCCACCCTAAGGCTTCGCTGGAGCTCACCCCAAGGTATCTCACAGACTCCCGAGTCGGCACGTCAACTGTCCCCATTCGCACGGTCAGTTCCCGCAGTTTTCTTCTCCAAATTAGCAGGACCGCTTCGGTTTTGTGAGGTGCCAGGGCAAGCCCCTTTTCCTCCATCCACCGGGCAATCCCACCTATTGCCTCGTTCGTTATCGCTTTTAATCCTTCTTCAGTTCTTCCTACAGCGACAACCGCTATATCATCCGCGTATCCGATGAGTGTAACCCCGCCTTATTCTCAATACCTCGTCATAAAAAATGTTCCACAGTATCGGTCCAAGGACCGATCCCTGTGGAACACCCGCACTCATTTGGAAAGTCTTTCCCTCCACAGTCACCATTTCCCTTTCGTTCAAGTAGCAGCCCACCAACTTTCGGAGGTAAGTTGCTACTCGGAGTAAGGTCCCAGTGGCTCTGCGAAGTTCACTGCGCGCCAGGTTATACCTTATCCTTCTGTACTCCATTCGTGCTTCGTCATCTGCTCTCCTGTTATTTCTAACCAGGCATCTTCTTTCACGCAGACAGGTTTTACGCTTTTCAGCTACCTGCGCGTTCCACCAGTAAACTGGTTTCCTGCCTCTGACACCCCTCCGTTTCTTATTGAATACCGAGTCGCAAGCCACGATCAGTACTGTTTCGCACATGCTCCGTAGTCCGTTTTCAGGGCCAGTCTTTTCGACCAGCACTTTAATTACATCCCCCAGTCTCTCAAGTAGATTCTTATCTACTCTCCAGCCATTTGTCACAGTTACAGCCGGTCCGTCGGGAGTAACCTCCCTTACGTCGAAGAGGATATCCTGGTGATCACTGAGATTTTCTCCCTCTCTGACACGCCACCCTTCCACCCTATATGCAATTCGTGGGGTGGTAAAAGTGACGTCTATAAAAGACATACTTTCGCCCCGCACGAAGGTCGGCACATTTCCGCAGTTGTGTACCACCAGGGCCTCCTCTGCCAACCACTCTTCCATCATTCTCCCTCTTTCGTCTTCTCTGGGGGATCCCCACCAGGCAGACTTGGCATTGAAATCTCCCCCGACAACAATCTCTTTGGACCAGGTTTTCATACTGGTCCTCAGCTCATCCATAAAAGCTACAAACTGGCCCAGCGTAATGTTGGGCGAGATGTAGCACCCATACAGGACTAAGTTCTCCCATTCAATCCACACATATCCTTCACCACTCCCCCATTTTACCATGTGGTTTTCCGATTGGAAAAGCCTTATGGCAACATTCATGCACTGGTCCACATGCCAGCCTCCTCTACCAATAATCCGAAGATTTGGTTCGGAGACAATGGCAACATCCACTCTCTCCTCATTTACCGTTTTCCATATCAGCTCCATTGCTGTTGCACTCCTATTAGAGTTTGTTTGCAATATAATCATTGTCTGATGGATTTCCCTTTCATACTTTCCACACATTTGCGGTACACGGGGCACCCTATAGAGTCTGCCCTGTGCCCGCTCACTTTACACACGTAGCACGTGGCCTCCTTGCCCTTGTACTCTTTTGCTTTATGCCCACATTCCCCACACCGCAGGCATGCCATCTTTCTCTCCTTTTCCTTGCATGCTGCCGCCAAGTGCCCGAAGCCAAGGCACCGGTAGCACCTAGGCGGCTTGTAATTTTCACTCACCCGGCACGTAACCCATCCTACCTTAATTCTCCCTTTCTCCAGCACGATTCGTGCCGCTCTTACTGGAAGTGCGACGACCGCCATGCTGGTCCCTCCTCGTACTGGGCGGAGAGACTTTACCACACACTCCCTGCATTCGGTGGCCTTCTCCAAGGCCTCTTTCACTTCCTCGCGGGTGGTAGCTTCGTCCATGTCCCGGACCAGGACACTTTTAAAGCCCACCTTCATTTTTACCTCACTCACCTCTTTCACTTGGGCTATTCTCGCAGCCAATCGCTGCTTTTCTCCCTCGTCTTTCACTCTAAGCATGAGGTCCCCAGCTATGGTTTTCCTCATCCCTTCGACGTGTATGTCCTCTACATCCACTTCATTTTTTATGGCATTTACCATCTGTGCATAGGAGACATCCTCCGCTCTCCTACCAGAACAGCTTGGGTCGTACCGGCCTCACCGGCCCCTTTTTCTCGGTGCGGTTTGCCTTCCACCCTCCTCCAGTACAGGATTACCTACTTGCTTGTGCCCAACCACACGCATTCGATCATCTTGCGCACTTTCCACCTGTTAAGGTTCCCAGCCACGGCTATAACTAGACTATTTCTGGGTGACTTTTCACAGAGTTCTCTCACTTTTACTAAAGTCTCGAACGCCTTCTCTTCGGCATTCTCGGCCTTTGCATCTTCCAACCGGGCGAAGAAGTGGTGTGACGTCCTCTCTCATGGAATTTGCGCCTCTTCACCGAATCTATACAGCCAACCCTGGTTCATTTGGTAGGCCACAGAACCTACTTCCATATCCTCGTACGCACTTTGGGCATGGGGGAGCTGTTCTAGCAACTCCCAGCCCTGCCTCTCACCCTAGTTGTCCCCTTTCTCTCCAGCAAACAGAAGGAGTATGTCCTTTTCGCTTGCTAGAGGAGAGCCCTCGCATATCTTCACCGTGTTGAAGGCGCCCTCAGACCACTTCTCATTTGCTACAGCCATATACTCTTGAACATTCATCCCCGGCTTCAGCTTACTAATCACCTTGCATTCATTATCATCCGTTTGTGTGCCACCCTCCTTGTATGTTGCACATACTTGGACTTCCACATCATATGTGATCTTTTCGATTGGCTCGAAACGGTGCTCTTCCAGCCACCAGGCTACTGATTCCCACGAGAAGACGCTTGCAGTCCTCTTTACTTTCGCCGCCGCGTCCTTCCCCTCAACGTCATCCGATGACCTGTCAAAGGCCACCTTTCGTTTCTTAGGAGTTTTCCCTATGGAGTGACTTCTAATATAACCCCCCCTGCTGGAAAAAGCCCCTAAACCCCCGTTTTTATCTTTCTTTAAAACAGACGGATCCATGATTCCTTTTTGGTTAAAAAAGGTAGAAAGGGAATAGAGATTCCGATATCATGGATCCATTATCTATTATTAGCTAGGTTATTATTTAACTTGTTTTTTTTTCCTAAGGAATTGGTTATAATAGTTTATATAAAATAAATTAAAGTAACTAAAAAACAAAAGTCGGGCTGGAGAAATTGAATGAGCGAGCGGTTTTTATTACCGCCGCTTAGCAACAGTTTTAATTGCAACGAAAGCAATCAACTTTATATTCACGTAGAAAGGTGGAAATTAAAAAAGAAATAATAATTTAAAAAAAACTTAAAATATTAAATAATTAATCAATTAACCAGACCTGGATTTGCTGTTTACCCACTGTATACAGTCACTATTTCAGGCACTATAGATTAACAGGCACTATTTCCTCACCCACTCACTAACACACGTCTGTCTCCGTCAACGACTCGGACGAGTCTAGTCTTGTCTGTCCAGTCTTGTCTGTCCAGTCTTGTCTGTCCAGTCTTGTCTGTCCAGTCTTGTCTGTCCAGTCTTGTATGTCTAGTCTTGTCTGTCTAGTCTTGTCTGTCTAGTCTTGTCTGTCTAGTCTTGTCTGTCTAGTCTTGTCTGTCTAGTCTTGTCTGTCTAGTCTTGTCTGTCTAGTCTTGTCTGTCTAGTCTTGTCTAGTCTTGTCTAGTCTTGTCTAGTCTTGTCTGTCTAGTGTTGTCTGTCTAGTCTTGTCTGTCTAGTCTTGTCTGTCTAGTCTTGTCTGTCTAGTCTTGTCTGTCTAGTCTTGTCTGTCTAGTCTTGTCTGTCTAGTCTTGTCTGTCTAGTCTTGTCTGTCTAGTCTTGTCTGTCTAGTCTTGTCTGTCTAGTCTTGTCTGTCTAGTCTTGTCTGTCTAATCTTGTCTGTCTAGTCTTGTCTGTCTAGTCTTGTCTGTCTAGTCTTGTCTGTCTAGTCTTGTCTGTCTAGTCTTGTCTGTCTAGTCTTGTCTGTCTAGTCTTGTCTGTCTAGTCTTGTCTGTCTAGTCTTGTCTGTCCAGTCTTGTCTGTCTAGTCTTGTCTGTCTAGTCTTGTCTGTCTAGTCTTGTCTGTCTAGTCTTGTCTGTCTAGTCTTGTCTGTCTAGTCTTGTCTGTCTAGTCTTGTCTGTCTAGTCTTGTCTGTCTAGTCTTGTCTGTCTAGTCTTGTCTGTCTAGTCTTGTCTGTCTAGTCTTGTCTGTCTAGTCTTGTCTGTCTAGTCTTGTCTGTCTAGTCTTGTCTGTCTAGTCTTGTCTGTCTAGTCTTGTCTGTCTAGTCTTGTCTGTCTAGTCTTGTCTGTCTAGTCTTGTCTGTCTAGTCTTGTCTGTCTAGTCTTGTCTGTCTAGTCTTGTCTGTCTAGTCTTGTCTGTCTAGTCTTGTCTGTCTAGTCTTGTCTGTCTAGTCTTGTCTGTCTAGTCTTGTCTGTCTAGTCTTGTCTGTCTAGTCTTGTCTGTCTAGTCTTGTCTGTCTAGTCTTGTCTGTCTAGTCTTGTCTGTCTAGTCTTGTCTGTCTAGTCTTGTCTGTCTAGTCTTGTCTGTCTAGTCTTGTCTGTCTAGTCTTGTCTGTCTAGTCTTGTCTGTCTAGTCTTGTCTGTCTAGTCTTGTCTGTCTAGTCTTGTCTGTCTAGTCTTGTCTGTCTAGTCTTGTCTGTCTAGTCTTGTCTGTCTAGTCTTGTCTGTCTAGTCTTGTCTGTCTAGTCTTGTCTGTCTAGTCTTGTCTGTCTAGTCTTGTCTGTCTAGTCTTGTCTGTCTAGTCTTGTCTGTCTAGTCTTGTCTGTCTAGTCTTGTCTGTCTAGTCTTGTCTGTCTAGTCTTGTGTGTCTATACTTGTCTGTCTAGTCTTGTCTGTCTAGTCTTGTCTGTCTAGTCTTGTCTGTCTAGCCTTGTCTGTCTAGTCTTGTCTGTCTAGTCTTGTCTGTCTAGTCTTGTCTGTCTAGTCTTGTCTGTCTAGTCTTGTCTGTCTAGTCTTGTCTGTCTAGTCTTGTCTGTCTAGTCTTGTCTGTCTAGTCTTGTCTGTCTAGTCTTGTCTGTCTAGTCTTGTCTGTCTAGTCTTGTCTGTCTAGTCTTGTCTGTCTAGTCTTGTCTGTCTAGTCTTGTCTGTCTAGTCTTGTCTGTCTAGTCTTGTCTGTCTAGTCTTGTCTGTCTAGTCTTGTCTGTCTAGTCTTGTCTGTCTAGTCTTGTCTGTCTAGTCTTGTCTGTCTAGTCTTGTCTGTCTAGTCTTGTCTGTCTAGTCTTGTCTGTCTAGTCTTGTCTGTCTAGTCTTGTCTGTCTAGTCTTGTCTGTCTAGTCTTGTCTGTCTAGTCTTGTCTGTCTAGTCTTGTCTGTCTAGTCTTGTCTGTCTAGTCTTGTCTGTCTAGTCTTGTCTGTCTAGTCTTGTCTGTCTAGTCTTGTCTGTCTAGTCTTGTCTGTCTAGTCTTGTCTGTCTAGTCTTGTCTGTCTAGTCTTGTCTGTCTAGTCTTGTCTGTCTAGTCTTGTCTGTCTAGTCTTGTCTGTCTAGTCTTGTCTGTCTAGTCTTGTCTGTCTAGTCTTGTCTGTCTAGTCTTGTCTGTCTAGTCTTGTCTGTCTAGTCTTGTCTGTCTAGTCAAATCAAATCAAATCAAATCAATCAATTTATTTCTATAATCAAGCTACAAGCTAATAGAAATGTGTCAAAAAGTTAATACATTTAAAATAAAATTAAAAAGTTAATACAATTAAAATTAGATTTAAATTAAAATGTTAATACAATTTAAAATAGAGAGTCACTTAGAGTTTTGGTTTTCACTGAAAAAATCTTCTACACTATATGGTTCTAAATTGTTTAAGTAGTTGAATAACAGTTTTTTAAATAACTTAAAGTTCTGTTCTTCTTTTATTTTTCTTGGCAGGTGATTATATAATGATATGCATCTATAGTAAGGTCCCTTTTCTGACAACGTTAATCTATGGATTGGTGGTATATATTCCAAATGTTTTCGTCTTGTATCTGTATTGTGATTATTTATGCTTTTGGTGAAATCGGTTTTGTGTTTGAAGTTAAAAATTAATGCTTCATAGATATATTGACCGGGCAGAGTTAATACATTAGCTTCTTTAAATTTACCTTTGCAGGACTGATTGTAGTTTAGCTTTAATATGATTCTTAATGCTTGTTTTTGTATTTTAAATATGTCCATAATGTTTTTACCAGCACCCCAAAAGATTATTCCAAACCGTGTGTGAGATTGGAAGTTCGCGTAATACACCATTTTTAGAATTTTTGGACTCAAAACTTTTTGTAAAATTCTTAATGAAAATATTGTTCTATTTAGATTGTTAGCCAAATGATGAATGTGGGTTTCCCAATTTAAATTTTCATCGAAGTATATACCTAAAAGCTTTACATTTTGTTGTATGTGTAATATGTTCTTGTCTATTTTGATTTGTGATGGATAGTTTATGCTGGATCTATTTGTTTTAAAAAATATTATGTTTGTTTTATCTTGGTTTATAGTTAATTTGTTTTTAGTAAACCACTGTTTAATTATGTTTAGTGCTCTGGTCGCACTTACAGTTACTTCTTCAATTTTCTTATTTCCTACTAATAGTGTTGTATCGTCTGCAAAGTTTATAATCTTATATTGGGTATGCTTTAAGGCCAACGGTAAGTCGTTTAGGTAGATTAAAAACAGCAATGGTCCTAATATACTGCCTTGTGGGATCCCTACTCTTGTGCTTCTGACCTCTGATGTTTGATAACCACATTCTGTGTTCAATTTTGTCTGCTGCGTTCTACCAGATAAGTATGATTTGAACCAATCAAGAGCAATACCTCTGATGCCGTACTTATCTAATTTACTAATAAGAATTGTGTGGTCTACAGTGTCATAAGCCTTTGAAAGATCTATCAAGATCCCACAAGGAATTTCTTTATTTTCTAAATGTTCTAAGATGTTATTGACGAAATTAAAACAAGCTGTTTCTATGTTTCGCCCTTCTATATAACCATGCTGAGTGTCATTTAACAAACTGTACTTCTTCAGAAAATCAATAGTCCTCCTAGCCACCACTTTTTCAAATATTTTTGAAAATGACGACAGTAAGCTGATAGGTCTATAGTTTTCTACGCATAGTTTCTTTCCTTTCTTGAAAACCGGAGATATTATGGAGTGTTTTAGTTTATCTGGAAAAACTCCATAATTAATTGATGAATTTATTATATATGTTAATGGTGCTATTATATCCAGTATAACAGCTTTTATAGCACTTATTGGGATTTCATCTACACCAGAACTTTTTTTATTGCTGAAATTCATTATAATGTCCACTAATTCCTCACTCGTTGTTGGTTTGATGTATATGGAATTATTGTTTGCGTTGATTATGTCTGAGTATTCCAATTTTTCGATGTTGTTGGATAGTTGAATAGGGTTGTCAGCATAGAAGTTATTAAATTCATTAACTGTTGCCAAAATATTCTTCGGTTTTGTTGGAAAAGCTGTGTTATTTTTGTGTTTCTTAATATTTATAATTTGATTTACAACATTCCATGTAGATTTCATTATGTTACTAGAATTCTTTATTTCATTTTCCAAATTGTTTTTTTTCGTTATTCTTAGCATTTGGTTATATTCTCGTCTGGTTTTATTGAATATTTTCCTGATTTTTTTATCATATTTTGATAATATTTCTAAGATATCTAGTTTTTTTCTGATTGCTATAACTTCTGGACTTGCATAAATATGGTTTATGTTTTTTGTTGATCTACTTTTAAATGAATAGGGATAACTACTGTTAAAAAATCGTAAGAACTTTTCCATAAATAATGTCCATTGGCCATTTACGTCATTTTCTTCTGCAGTGTAGATTTCCTCCCAGGTTTCCTCGGAAAGTAGTTTCTGAAATTGATTAGTGTTTTCAGGAGAAAAGCATCTGACTCTTAATTTAGTTTCCCGTTTTTTATATTCCAAAAGAGTTAATATTTGTGCCTTGTGATCAGAAATATAATATTGTTTAGTATCCGCTTTATGGACTATACCTTCTGTTATAATTATATTATCAATGCATGTTGATGACTGGGGGCGACTAGGTTCTTTGAATGCCATTTTTAAATTGAAGGTGTTGAGTAAGAACATAAGCTGCTTACTTTCGTAATTTTTTTTGAGTACGTTCACGTTGTAGTCTCCAGCTACAATACATTGTTTATTTTGTACATTCACTTTTATCAGTAAATGATGTAGATGTTCTAAAAAATCTTTAAAACTCGTTAGAGGGGCCCGATAAATTCCTATTACGATTGTGGCGATTTTATTTATAATTGTCTCTACAGCTGCAATTTCAAAGATGAATTCTTCTGCGAGTTTATCTATGTCAGGCCTTGATGTCCATTTAATGTTATCTTTGCAAAAGATCGCTACCCCTCCATGCTGCCCGGCTTTGCGGCAATAAGACGCTGCTAGTTGAAAATTTGCGATTTGAAAAATTCGTAGTTGTTCATGATTTTTCCAATGCTCTGTTAAAATTACAAATTTACAGTTTTTGTATTCGTTTAGCATGTATTCTATTTTTTCAATAGAATTACCAATAGATTGGGTATTTTGATTAATAATTTGTAATTCTTGTTTAGAGTTTTCTTGTAATTTTATTGTTTCCTTTCGTAAATGAAAGTTTTTTGAAAATTTGAGTTGTAACGGCTTCTGTTTAATTGTCTAAAATTGAATCGTTTAATTAGAATTCCCTCTGGCCAGAAGGCACTTTCATAAACTTTATCTTTTAAGATTGGATCTACTCCTACCTTGAAGCTATTGTTGTCTATTGTATGTGTTTTTGGAATCATTTTTTCAACTACAAAGTTCGTTTTTGGTAAACTTGTTTTTTGTTGGAGGAAGTTTAGAACTAACTCCTCTGTGACATGCTCTTTTGCTCGGGAAACATACAGCCACAATTTCTTTGATTGACTTTCTCTACCTGAGAAACCTGTAGCTTTATCTTCGTCATTTGTTTTCGCGCTACCAAAAGACGCGCGATGTTTTCTTGCCCCAAATGCTGTTTTATCTCTTGCTGATAGCGGCCTATCTCCAATATTTTCTATTTGTTGTTTTTTGTTCGAATGGATAGTTTTTATTGTGCATTCATTCTGTTCGGATATCACAGAATTGGTGGTAGATTCCGACACGATCTCAGGTTGAATTTCATTTAATGGTTTTGAGTTTTGACACAGAGAGGCGTTGTTTATTAAACTGTGATGGATGGTATTTGGCTGACTCGGCATGTTTTGTTGATCTTTGAGTATCTGGATTTGTTCCTGTAATGTAACTAGATAACAATTCATGATTCTGTTTTTATCTTCCATTTCACTCACTTTTTTAACAGAGTATTTTCACTTCGCAAGATTTTCACATTATCGTCATCGCTACAATCAGACGTTTCTTGGTGAGTGTTTTCTTTATTATCACTAGTATTATGAGCACATTTGTTCTTTTTTTTAGAATGCGGTAGACATCCCGGATGGAAATTCTTATTGCATTTTGAACAAAACACGGGTTCACAGACTTTTTTTCCACAATAATTGCAGAGCACTTCAACAACGTTTTCACTTTACGCCATCTTCCCGCCGTCTTCTAGTCTTGTCTGTCTAGTCTTGTCTGTCTAGTCTTGTCTGTCTAGTCTTGTCTGTCTAGTCTTGTCTGTCTAGTCTTGTCTGTCTAGTCTTGTCTGTCTAGTCTTGTCTGTCTAGTCTTGTCTGTCTAGTCTTGTCTGTCTAGTCTTGTCTGTCTAGTCTTGTCTGTCTAGTCTTGTCTGTCTAGTCTTGTCTGTCTAGTCTTGTCTGTCTAGTCTTGTCTGTCTAGTCTTGTCTGTCTAGTCTTGTCTGTCTAGTCTTGTCTGTCTAGTCTTGTCTGTCTAGTCTTGTCTGTCTAGTCTTGTCTGTCTAGTCTTGTCTGTCTAGTCTTGTCTGTCTAGTCTTGTCTGTCTAGTCTTGTCTGTCTAGTCTTGTCTGTCTAGTCTTGTCTGTCTAGTCTTGTCTGTCTAGTCTTGTCTGTCTAGTCTTGTCTGTCTAGTCTTGTCTGTCTAGTCTTGTCTGTCTAGTCTTGTCTGTCTAGTCTTGTCTGTCTAGTCTTGTCTGTCTAGTCTTGTCTGTCTAGTCTTGTCTGTCTAGTCTTGTCTGTCTAGTCTTGTCTGTCTAGTCTTGTCTGTCTAGTCTTGTCTGTCTAGTCTTGTCTGTCTAGTCTTGTCTGTCTAGTCTTGTCTGTCTAGTCTTGTCTGTCTAGTCTTGTCTGTCTAGTCTTGTCTGTCTAGTCTTGTCTGTCTAGTCTTGTCTGTCTAGTCTTGTCTGTCTAGTCTTGTCTGTCTAGTCTTGTCTGTCTAGTCTTGTCTGTCTAGTCTTGTCTGTCTAGTCTTGTCTGTCTAGTCTTGTCTGTCTAGTCTTGTCTGTCTAGTCTTGTCTGTCTAGTCTTGTCTGTCTAGTCTTGTCTGTCTAGTCTTGTCTGTCTAGTCTTGTCTGTCTAGTCTTGTCTGTCTAGTCTTGTCTGTCTAGTCTTGTCTGTCTAGTCTTGTCTGTCTAGTCTTGTCTGTCTAGTCTTGTCTGTCTAGTCTTGTCTGTCTAGTCTTGTCTGTCTAGTCTTGTCTGTCTAGTCTTGTCTGTCTAGTCTTGTCTGTCTAGTCTTGTCTGTCTAGTCTTGTCTGTCTAGTCTTGTCTGTCTAGTCTTGTCTGTCTAGTCTTGTCTGTCTAGTCTTGTCTGTCTAGTCTTGTCTGTCTAGTCTTGTCTGTCTAGTCTTGTCTGTCTAGTCTTGTCTGTCTAGTCTTGTCTGTCTAGTCTTGTCTGTCTAGTCTTGTCTGTCTAGTCAAAACAATATATATATACATAAAAAAAAATTTAGATAATAATAATGAGAAAAACTAAAGTTTCACTTTTTATTTAGAAAATCTTCTAATGTGTAAGGTTCCAAGTCCCTTACATAATTAAATACTTGTTTTTTATATGTTTTAAAATTCGTTATGTGTTTAAACTTTTTTGGCAAGTGGTTGTACAATTTAATACAGCTGTAATATGGCCCTTTTTCCGACATTGTCAATGTGTGGATTGGCGGCATATATTCAATATGTTTCCTTCTTGTTTCCACATGGTGGTTGTTTTTACTATTTTCAAATAGATTTTTATGGTTAAAAATAAAATTTAATGCCTCATATATATATTGACCATATACAGTTAATATATTAGCCTCTTTAAATTTTCCTCGACAGGATTGTCTATAATCTAAATTCAGGATAATCCGTACTGCTTGTTTTTGTGCTACGAAGACATTGTTAATGTTTTTTCCAGTCCCCCAGAAGATTATGCCAAATCGCATATGAGAATAAAAATTAGAATAATATACCATTTGCTAATTGTCTATG